>JANAVB010027999.1:4099244-4444244 GCA_029216955.1 Iris pallida | reverse complement strand
ATTAGCAGTTATTCCTATCGCACGGCTTGTACGTACTGGTGGCCAGCCAATCACGTGCGTCCGTGTTCTATATGCGACACACAACTTTGTGGTATAACGTGTCAAGGCCATGAATGCAACACACAAAGGTGGTCCCTTAAATCTAGGTTTAATGTGTAAGAAAAATAATACATAGCAAGAAATATAAATGAACAGTAAGAACAGGTTATGCCGTGTACCACAGTTTATTTTGCATAAAAAATAAATAATGCATGAAATATGAGCTAAAATAAATAAACAACAAATGGCAAGGTGTCTTGCCTGAGGGTGGTACGAGAAGCAGCAAAATCCGACAATCAGAATCGTCAACACGAAAGTCAAAATCCACAAGAAGCTCCGGATGCTGAAACAAACATCACGAACGAGTTTGGAATAAAAGATATGCCTAGGAAACGCCTGTCCAAAAGTCAAATTCTGGAACAGGGACAAATTCGTAATTTTGGGTCAAAACGATGTCCACCGTTGGATCCGCTTTGCATCGAAATATGCACTAGAACCTACTGTCTCTAAAGTTGTCAAACTATATGTCTACAGATTTGTTTTTTTGAGACGAACTCAACGGTATGTCCAATTTTGGATTCCGATATGCCGTGCACAAAATCATCCGTTGAGTGGGATTGTGGGTCCGCCAAAATAGCGTCTCGATCAACGGTCTCAGAATCAGACCAAACTTGGCCCACAGGACCAAAAAAATATTTCGAGTCCAATGGTGCAAGTTTCATCGCGATATGATGAGTGTACACAAAGTTGTGACTTAATTTGCAAAGGGTCGATACGGGGGTATCTCGACAGATAGGTATTGATTTTGTCGCGCACATGCAGCGAAATTGGGTTCTGTCAGTTCCCACACGTCGACAACATCCATACGCGCCTTTCAATGCGTATAGTGCATGACCATGTCGCCCGGTGTGTCAGGGTACACGCCGTATCGGGTGTTTTTCTATCTTTTTGAAAATAGAATTTTACATTTTTTGAGAACTTTAACTACGCGTAACTTTTTACACACTAGATGAAAAGTGAATCCAGAAGGTACGTTACAATCTCGGTTATGTTGTTATTCTCTGCATTCAATTAGTTTTACAAAATCCTATTATACAGAAAGAAAAGTGGCCGACAAGTTGGTATTTTAAAACAGTTTTTAATATTCCAGAAAAGTGGTTTTTCAATAACTTCGTCTCGATTTTTTGAGCTAGTTGGATGGCCATGTCGAAATCCACCTAGTAGATCTCGAAGAGGGTCATGTGGGCTTTCTACACGAATTTACGGATCTAAAAGCAAATTTAAAATGAGGAAGATATCGACCGGGGAAGTGGAATACCTTAAAGTAGAAAACTGTTGTTGTTGTTGTCGTAGTGACGACCGAGAGACGGGACTGCTGTCGCTCCGACGAGGTTGGGCACGCACGCCGAGGAGAGGGAGGAGGATGGAGGAGGAAAGAGGAGGAAGGAGGAGGAAATTAGGATTTTTCTTTTGAGAGTTAAATATATATGAATATATGTGTATATATGTAATGGGGTTAGGGTGTTCGGCCTCTACATGGCTCATGCTGCTACTTGCTGCTTTGTGGGGACAAGGGGGCGCACAAACATTGTGCTGCTCTTTGCATGCAAGCGCATGTGTGGGTGTGGTCGGGTGGGGCTGACCACCCATTAACCCTTTTTTTTTCTTTTTTTTTCAAATCTTATCTACTTATTTATATATATATATATTTTTTTTTCTATATATATATATATATATATATATATATATATATATATTTATATATATATATATATATATATATATATATATATATATATATATATATATACATGTATATATCCATAAATACACCAAAAATCTATTTAAAATTCAAATACTATTTAAAAATCAACTATCCAATTATTTAATATATTTGAGCATATCTACATATATATATATATATAAATTCAATCTTTAATAAATCAACTCAAAATAATAATAATATTTAAATAGGAAAACATGTTTATTAAATCTCCACAAAATAACTTTAATAATAATAAATTATTAAAAATTGCTCCAATGGGTGAACTGTACCACACACCCTTATCCGGGTCCAGGAACATGTACAATCTTATAAAATATTATTTAAAATAAAATAACAATAATTGTACAAATATTTAAATAATTAGAAATTGTACATAAAATTCTAAAATAATTACGAGATATTTCTAAGTACATTAAATATGTCTACATGGCCACATTTGGTCACACTACCTGCTTACACGGGCTAAAATTTGGTTCGGGCCTAGTTCGGACTGAATTGGACATACCGGGTCATCTAAAAATCAATATATAAAATAATATTTAATTAAAATACTTTAAATAAGTAAATTCACAATTTGGTCAGGTTTTTCTAGTTTGGACATCACCATGGCTAGGCTTCCCCCGGCATGACTGGTACACTAGTCAAGGCACACTGCTGCAACTTCCGTGCTAAAAGTCATGGTCGTCTAGTGCTCCAAAACTCAAAAATGGCTAAGGTCATTGTAAAAAATAAAAATAAAACCATAAATTGTATAAATTAATTTTTTAAAGTCTAATAAAATAATAAAAATAATTTAAAAAAATGGGGGGTTTTACAAAACCTCCACCTCATACGATGCATCCTCAGACGACTTAATCTCAATTATTTAAGATTTGCTAGATACACCACCATTATGATCGGACTCACTCTTCTTGCTCGAAGCCAACACTGAAGACTCGTCGAATGTGACATCCCTGCTGATTAAGAACTTCTTATCCTCCAAGAAGTACAGACGGTAGCCCTTCACTCCTTGTGCATATCCTAAGAATATTGCTTTCATGGCTCTCGGGTCCAACTTACTCTCATTGACATGATAGTAAGCTTTGCATCCAAACACGCGCAAAGTGATGTAATCTGCTGGTTTGTCGGTCATTACCTCATATGGAGTCTTACATTCTATAGCCAGAGTTGGTGATGTATTAACCAAGTATCGCACCATGTGTATAGTATCTGCCCACCATTCCTTGCCTAAATCGGCATTGGACAGCATACATCTTGCTTTCTCAAGCAAGGTTCGGTTCATCCTCTCTGCTAACCCATTCTGCTGCGGTGTGTGTAGAAGCATGAAATTTCACAACCAGAAAGACCATGCGCCAGACACTACACTACATACGCCAGAACTCAAGCAGCAAAGTCAAAAACTATAGACATTTGAAGAAGGACTTTTTATTTATATACAAAAGTCTATTACATGTCTAGAAAAGGTTGTACAAAGGAAAATTTCTACAAAGGAAGGATCCTAAGTCTACAGCCAGCAGCCACCATGCGCCTCCAGATAGGCGCAGCAACCACCATGCGCTTTCAGATAGGCGCAGCAGTCACCATGCGCCACGAGTGAGACGCAGCAGATACCATGCGCCTCCAACCAGGCGCATCCCACCATCTCTTCAGCAGCTCAGTTATGTGCATCCAGCTCAGGTCGGATGCGCCGGCTGGACAGCACATCCGCCTAGTGGAACGTCAATCGACGCGCCCACTCAGCTGTCCATCGAATGTCACCAACATTAAATGCTGAACTGACAGAGTTGGCAGCACGCCTTCCCAAGTCTGAACGGCTGACAGCTTTTGCAGAAAACGAAGCGTCCACAACGTCAGCATCATCATGACTCTATCCCGACGGCTACTTCCATGTGGCCATATATATGGTCAAAAAAGGTCATGGGCCTATTTTTGGACATATTTCTTCAAATCCATACTTTGTAATTCACTAACGAGCGGCTTTGAAAGTTTTTTACATGCATACAATTAAATAGGTAATGGTATTAGTAGTTACAATTATATACTTTTGGTGAGAATATAAATAGAATAAAATAATAAATTGCTCAAAAGCCATTGATATAGGGTGTTTATAAAGCCACTCAAAATTACATTATATCGATTTTAGAGGATTTTTAAGCCGATCAAAGCTACTGCCTCAAAAAAATAAACAAGCAGGGGTTTTCATAAACGGCCGGTTCAAAAACACTCTAGAACTAGTGAAAACACCATTACCAAGCAGACCCTTAAGGAAGGAAAGGAGCAATGATACAAATGGGGGACTTGTACCACTTTGCTACTAGTAGTTCCATGTAGAAGGATGAGGTAGGATATTCTCTTCCGTTTAGTTCGCAAAATCATAAATTTGGAAAAAAAATTATTAATTTTATATGTTTTCTGTCTTTAAGTATTCAAATTTTTTTCCAATTTACTTGGCAGCAAACACCGAAATAAAAATTTGATAGGAATTGTAATTTTTCAGAAGAAAGAAAATACGAAGAAATTAATTTCCTTTCATTTTCATTTGGAAAACCAAACGAGGATAAGAGAGAGTCCCAAACCATCTCAATTGTCAATGGAGGATTGGTTCCACTCGAATATTCGAAAGAGAGGAGCTTCTTTGAAGGGAGTGCTTCTGCTTCTGAGAGGCTTGTAATAACCATTCCCCACTATTAGTATTTTCTAGGGATACTTTACATTTGTTTCTCTTCATCGTATTTCTTACTTGGAAAACTTTCTTGCATTTTGTGTTTTGATCTCATATTTTTTCATATCATGATTTTCATGCTCCAATAATAGATACATTCATGCATTTATATTGTGGCCCTCCTATCTTATTTTTTTTATGGTGAGTTGTACTGCTAGATTGTGTTTCTACTATTGATTAGTTAAACAAAGATCAGTTTTTTTGTGATTTTTTCAGTTTTCGTCTAGAGTCGAGCGAGTTGTTCGTACAATAATGAATATATGAAGAAATATGTCCAAAAATTGGATATGAATAAATATGTCCAAAAATAGGCCCATGATCTTTTTTGACCATATATATGATAATCCTATATAAGATTGGATTTGACCATATATGTGATAATCCTACATATATGGTAATCCTATATAAGAATAGATTTGATTATATGTGGTAATCCTACTTAGGATTGTATTTTTTAGCCTACATAGGATTGAATTTCTATGCTATATAAAGGAGTCTACGGGTGCTCCTTTACACATCTCATTGTGCTCAAGTTGTTGAATAAGTTCAACACAAGAGAGCTAAAGTTGTTGAATAAGTTCAACACAAAAATTTGAGAGAGTTTTTTTCTTCTTCTATCTTTGTGATAGAGATCGAGTTCTTGAGTGTAAGGAGAGAAGTGTTGAGAGCTATTATAATTCCTTTTCTTCTTCATAGTAGAACTAAATCACCCTCATTTGTGGAAGTAGGCATCTTGGTCGAACCACGTAAATCATTGTCTTTGTGGTTGTGAATTTTCTCTGAGTTTTTTGGGTTTATTTCCGCTGTGCCACAACAATACATTAATCGGATAACAACTTGTATAATCTTATAATATTTCTGTGGTTTGCTTGAGTTATTAAACTATCCTTTTAGAAGCTCTTATATAATGTTGGTTTTGTTACTTTATCATAAGTATACCAAACTATTTAATCAAAGGTGGGATCCTCAAGTCGAAATATTCCGAATTATCAATATAGGTAATTGTGAAAATTATAAAAAAAGCATAACCATGAAAGGATATGAGGCATATTCTAGAAGTCATACCCTTGACCATCTAATCACCACAACACAAACATCCCTGAAACCTACCTATTTTATAAATTAAATAATAAAAAATATATATATTTTTTAACAATGGCTATGGCCTTCATTGAAACAGAAAACGAGAGGATGGAACCGGGAGGTAGCCCAAGTTCCTACAAAATAAGGGGGGAACCCTTAACGGAGATCAATTGGAACCGGGAAATAGCCCAAGTTCCTACAAAATGTGGGTGGAACCCTAAAGTAAGATCCTAAAAAACTTTTTTTTGTCAAAATCTTGGAAACCGAAATACCAAACTGCTAACTATTCAAATTTCGAAAATCGAAATTGCGGTAGGCGAGAAGCGCTGGGCCCGAGGGGTTGGGTGCACTGCCCGAGGGGGGAGGCACTCCGCCCGAGGGGCGCTCTGTGCGAGGTGGGCGCGCAGCCCGGGGGGAGAGGGATTTCGACGAAGGAGGCCGTCAGGGGGTCTGGGGACGGGCGGCGGTGCAGTCCATCCCGGAGGCAAAGGGGCTGGGAGGTGGCCTCCGGCAGGGGGGCAGGCCGGATGGGAGGGGCTGACCCGGAGGAGAAAGAAGCGGGCAAGGGAGGAGAAGCGCCGGAGGTAGCCGAAGGGTCGGGCGAGCCGACGAACAGGGGAAGGGGAGAGGGAAGTGGAGGGTGGCGACTCAACCTCCGGGGGGAGGGAATGAGGGGGGTTCGACCACCGGGGCCTACCACCAGCGAATGGCTTTAACCTCCATCATGCGCCGGAGAGAGCGCCGAAGGGGCTCAAAGCTGGTGGGGGGATGAGTGGTGCGGGGAGGGGACGAGTGGGGTACGCAACCGGCGGAGGGGAGCGCCGACAGCCGGGAGGGAGCGAGGGCCCCAGGAGGTGCCGGAGGGGGAAACAAAGCGGGAGTAGGGGAGGTGCCCACTGGCCCCCGAGGTGGACATGGGGTCTGAGGCGGAGGCGAGGAGAATAGATAGGGAGGGGACTCCTGGCCCTCCGGAGAACAGAGCGGGGACTGGGGACTGGGAGGACACAGCCGCGGGAGGCCGCTGGAGAGATAGACAAGCGGTTGCAGCCACGGAGGGGGCCGACGAAGCGGGAGGAGCGGTAGATTGGGGTGGCACCGGGATGGAGGGAGGCTGGCCAGGCGTTGTACAGCTCGGCCCCGACGGAGGGCCAAGGAGGGAGGCTCCGGGGGGTTTGTCGACGGGGACTGCCTGCGTCTAGACCGGCATCGCCGAGAAGGACGATGGAGGCGGCGCCACAGGGGGTGGGGGGAAAAGGGGGAACCCGCCTGGCGAGAAGTAGCCGGCGAGGGGCCATAATGATCCCGGCCAACTGGGACAGGGTGCGGGGGAGGGGGGTGAGAGAGGGCCACCTAGGGGGAGGAAGAACCCGGAGGGCGTAGCCGGGCCGAGGTGGTCGGCCGGCCAGGCAAGGCACCCCAACACGAGGTAGTGGGGGAAGGAAGTGGCGAGCAACCCCTTCATTTTTGTATTATATATATATATATATATATATATATATATATATATATATTTTATATATATATATATATATATATATATATATATATATATATATATATATATATATATATATATATATACAAATGACCTCTAGCCTAGTGGTTAAGAGAGATGCATGCAGCCCAAGTGGTCGGAGTTCGAGCCCAGTGGAGGTATATATTGAAGCAATGGGTAATTGTGACGAACTCACCTCCACTGGGCTCGAACTCCGACCACTTGGGCTGCATGCATCTCTCTTCCCTCTTAACCACTAGGCTAGAGGTCATTTGCATATATATATATATATATATATATATATATATAATATATATATATATATATATATATATATATTTATATTTATATATATATATAAGTCTATGGCCCCTCCCTTTCCCCCCATCGCCCCAGCTCCCCCCTTCTCCCCCTCCCGCCGACTAAGCCTCGCCCACTGGAGCCTGCCGCTGGCTTGGCGCAGCGCGGCCCCCTTCCCCCCGCCCCCCCTTTTCTCCCCCTACCGCTGATTTCCCCCCGCCCGCCTCAGCGCGTTCGACGCAGTCGTTGCAGGTCTTCAGGCACCCCGATCCGCTCGTCCTCAACTCGGCACCCCTACCTCCCTCGCCCTAGCTAATGCCCTCCGGTAGGCATAGACCGCCCCGGCCGTGCAGGCACGGAGCCAACATGAGCCCCTCCTTCCACTCGCTTGGTTACGGCCTGGTCGTCGGGGCAACTTGCCTTAGTCGGCCTTGCTCCGGCGGGGGTCGCTTCTTTGCTCCGCTGTCCTCCGGATACTACGCTTCCACCCTAGGCCCCCCCAGACATTGCTCCCCCTCTCCGTTGGCCGCGAGGTAATGGTGGCGGTCTGGTCCCGTTCTTTTCCCCCGCTCGATTTCGTTTTCGAACGCAAAAGATGCTCCCTCTTTCCCTCCCTCGGGATCCGCGGTGGAGTCGCTATGCGCCAGTGTCCTGTCGGACGGAGCAGGCGCCCCATTGAAGCCTAGGGCCTATGTGCCCCTTTTAACAGGCCTCGATGCCTCAGCCGACTAGGTTTATGCGCCCTCCTCTAAGGGTTCGATGGATACAGGTGCGTCGCCAGCTTATGCGCCCCTTCCAGCTTATGCGCCCGCCGAGCCTAATGTGGCTCATGTGACCCTTTTAACCGGCCTCGGTGCCACAGCCGGCCTGGTTTATGCGCCCTCCTCTATGGGTTATGCACATATCGAGCCAGGCCCTCTCGCGCCTCTCTCCGGCTCCCACCGACCAGGAAGCATAGAAACGCTCTATGCGCCCAGCCCCTCCGCTCCTCCTGCTTCCTCCGTCTTTACCTCTCCCGTCAGGATATCTCCAGAGCGAGAGGAGGCCGCGGTGGGGCACTTTTAAATGCACAGTATCCCCCAAGGACCCCCCCGAAGGGAGGGGTTTCTCTTTGGCAGGCACGATCTCGCAGCAGGTCTTGGCTGTAACTCCAACCCAACCTCTCGCTTCAGTCTCCCTTCCTCCTCCTCCTCCATCTGAGTCTCCCCCCGCTCAGGTTGCTGGACCGGCCAAGTCGGTTTCATATGCGGACGCATTACGGCCAGATCGCATCTCCCCACTGGACCCCCAGCTCGAGGCGGTCCAGCTCCGCGACATTAAGTTTTAAGCCCCTCTAGTTGGCCAGGCCATACAGATCCCTTTCATCCTGCAGAGATCACCTCTCTCACCAGCAGCTTTGCGAAGACCTTTGTCTTGAAGTTCCAAGCGGGTTGCCCAAAAATTACCGCCGTTCAGGAGGCAATAGCAGGTTGGGGGGTCGTCTCGGCTTTTCGGGTGGCTCCGCTGGACCCCAAACACTGTTTCCTATACCTCTCCTCCGCAGAAGACTACTCCGTTGTGTGGGCTAAAGGCACAACTACCGTTGGATCGCATAGAGTAAAAATCGTCAAATGGTCCCCCAGTTTCGACCCGAAGGTCGACTCGACATTAATATCGGCATAGATAACCCTCCCCAACCTACCTTTAGTATGCTTTACTCCAACGGCTCTCAAAAGGATTGCCAGCTACTTTGGAACCCTAGTGGCCATTGCAGAAGAAACAAGAAACCTATCAAAAGGGAATTTTGCTAAGATATGTGTAGAACTAGATTTGTCCACAAATCCCCCCGATTATGTTAAGCTCCAACTCGGGAACAGATCACACATCCCGAAGTTGGAGTACGACAGCAACATTATCTTCTGCAAGCACTGTGTAAAACCCCCTAAATTTCTACTATTTATTATTTTTATTTTTATAAATTGGTACTGATTTTTTTTATTTCGTATTTATACGTAGTGTAGTTGCATTGTACGTCGTGCACGAAAATTTGTTTTTCGTAATTGCTCGATGAGTACGAATATGTGCGAGTGTACATATTTTCAGAAAAACATTTTTCTATTTTTATAGTTTCAAAATAATATATATAATAATTAGTATTTGTATTTTACTTAAAATTGTGAAAAGTATCGTATCAAGATGGCCAAAACTTATTACTTTTATTTATTTATAAAAGGCTAGCTTATTTAATAGTGGTAATTTAGAAAACTATTTTTATGCAAATATTCCTTGCACATGAGGTACATGAATTTGAATTCATATATATAATTCCATTTTCAAATTTATTGATATTAATATTTTATTATTCAAAAAGATATTTAAAAATATTTATTATTTTCAAAATTATTATTATTGGTATTTTTGGAAAATATATTTGGAAATTATTGTGGCCATTTTAAATCTCGATTCGATTTTATGGATTTAATTTAAATAGTTTAAAGATAGAATTTATATTGAGTTTAGATTATCTAGATTTAACTTAGAATTGAATTTGGATTATTATTGATTGCATCGATTTAAATTTGATTTAAATTAATATGCAATTTATCTATGGGAGATTTAAAAACCCCTAATCCTTATCCAACTTGGAATTCCAACCTCCTATATAAGGAGTGGTACTCATCCATATATTTCTACCATTCACAAATTCTCCACAATTTTTCTCCACCACAAAGTGAGTGCCTCGAGTCCATGTCCACATCTTATTCCATATTTACATGCACGTTCTCCTTCCCCGTGTCGGATACACCCCGACACAATAGAATCCCTAACTAACCCAGCCATCGCCTATTCACCTCCTACAACCTCGGCCAAACCCAGTCCCCACCGTTCTGTCCCCATTGCCATATCGACCACCTTCATCATCGTGACCACGTCCAACCAAACTCCAGACCACCAACAAAATCCCGTCCACTGCACCCAACCACCAGGACCGCCACCGCGACCAAGGCCACTGGCCGAAAACCCGACCGCCACAGCCACCCGACACCACCTCCTTCCCGACTAAACCCAAACATCATCACCACACCACCACCGCGGCCAATGCCGCGGCAGCCCCGCCTATACCACCTTTACCCCCACCAAGGTCCGGCCATACCAGCCACCATCCTCGCCACCACCGCCAAGACAAATCACCACCACCATCTAAGGATGAGAAATAGGAAAACTCACCTCCGCTGCGACCGATCCATCGTAACAGCTCGTCCCAGGACACTACTGCCAGTGTGGCCTGGCCTTGTGCTGAGACCCCGCCTCACCCTCGCGACACCCGAGCTCGGCAGCGCCGGAGATTCGCTGCCGGCGCGCAGCGAGCATCATCGTCGCCGTGAATCGGAATCGGCACGCCACCGCCCCGCTCCGGGTGGGACACCGCCTTCCGCTCCCCCTCTTTCCACTTCGGCTCCTTTCCCAGTATGCCGACCCGACCCCGACGCCGATCTTCCCTCTCTCTGGCCTCCTCTCTTCCGCGCTCTTCCACCCTCTCCCTCTCGAAAACCTTGTCCCCTTTGCTTTCTCTCTCCCTCTACACTTTCTTAAGAACTAATAAGCAGCCTCTGCTGCTGTCCTTATTAGAGTAAAAAATATATATTTAATGATTATTATTATTTTGTTGCTGGCCTTTGATTCTTTGTGTTTTGTTGAGTTCTAAAGAGCAAGACTGGACATGATCATTATTTATTATTATTATTATTATCATTATTATTATTATTATTATTATTATTATTATTATTATTATTATTATATTTTTACAAAAGAAGCGATTGTGGAATATCTTAATATTATCACTAGGTAATATTTTTATGGGATTTATTATTTAATAATATATTATTGATTTTTATATCGCTATTTGCACTTAATGATATTATACAGAACTATATATTAAATAAAATATTTTCAAAAAACTATATTGTGATAAATATAAAGTATTGGGCTTGGTCCTACATGTAATTTCAAATCGTATTTAGAGTTTTAAGTTATTAAATGGTTGCAATATTTTCTACAAGCAAATTATAGTTTTAAATAGTTATAAATATTCTCAAGTTTGAATAGTCAGTAAAGTATAGAATTTTATCAAGACGTTATTTTTATAAAATATGTTTCTTAGCGTTAAATAAATTTTCTAATAGTATTTTGTTACGCTTAAAATATTTTGATTTATGAGACATGGGTTTCAGCGTCGAATAGTATGTTGACAAAACTTACAGTATTGCCTTAAAACGACTTTTGATTTTTCGGATATTTATTTGAAAGCATATTTTGACTAATAGATTATATTTCAAGTATTATAAATAATTTCAAAAATCGTTTATATATTATTTATCAAATTTTTTTTGACTATCCTTATGTCCGTGACCAATCCCTTCTCCCTATACCCTAGCCAACTTCGTACCTTCATTATGTCCACCCTAACTAATTGGCCATCCTGGACTCGATGGAACTGTCCGTGCCACCACCCGAGGTCACCTTGCATAGTTGTTGCACCGAAGTCGCAGTTCATGCTACCTTGATCATCGCAGCACACCAGATATCCTACCAGGCAAGATACCTTGCCATTATACTGTTTATATTCAGTTTGAATTTTATTACGTATCACTGTTCATTTATTTCTAGTTCTTACAGTTCTTGATTTACTGTCTGCTCAGTGATATTAGCTGTACCTTGTTATTTATCCTTTGATTGCATATGGACCTAGAGTTAAGGGACTACCATTAGTTTAGTACATTACATAAACTTTAACACTGATGTGCCACGAGACGTGTGAGTTGTGAGTAACATATAGCCTACGGACTTGCGTGTTGGCTGATCACTGATGCGTATGGGACGTGCGTTAGGTCTAACTGTCAATAGATGCATGTTAGAAGACTTGACAGTTAGTAGTGTTATATGGTCGTGGATGCGACATGATAGGTACATTGGATGGGTAGAACATTTCCTTGTCGTATGGGCTTCGATGGCACTTCCCTTGTAACCCAGAAGCTCCGCTGGAGATACGGGCATGTTTAGCCTCTTAGGTTGGCCACTATCGTTTTTGAACGTCATGCGCTTAGGTCACTGGTGCCCAAGTGGGGACTATACCAGATCCCATTTACAGCCAGGTCTCATGCGACGAAAGGTTTGTTCTCAACTGCATGTTCACTTTAGTACGGTTAGGTTGCCTTACTTATATCTTGTCACTTTCTTTGATTGTGGCGTATTTTATATTTAGTATTTATATGGCATATTTATTATATCTTGTTATGTCCCTCTGAGTACCTGGTTATCTCGCCAGGTGTGTTCTCTTGTCTTTTGCAGGTGTTCTAGCCGTGGCCATGATCGTCACTATTTTTTCGAGGATGATTGCACTTAGATCCTCTTCGCTTCGCTCGACCAATTCATTTTTCTTGTATAATTGTTCCTTATTTAAATTAATTGGTAGTGGATTTGTCTCCGCCCAACGATTGTATACATGATAAATTCAAAGTTGCTTTTATATCATTATTTATCTGTGTGGATGAGATTTAGTGCCTTGGTTACTGTATTTTACAGCCTATGTATACATACGGCGGTCCATATATTTTGTATGTATACAGCTGGCATGATTACATTCTAGTCCTTCTATTTTTGGGACTGGAGCGTTACACACTGTCAGCTGAGAGGACACCCCACTAGGAAATGCTACAAAGCCCACCCAGAACTAAAGGCACCAGAAGCCCGTAAGACATCGTTCGTGAAAAAGCCACCTGTCCAACTCACAGAACCCATCCAACCTCTCTCCAACGACAAGCACCTTGTAGCCAATGAGACATCCAACACGCAAGTCACCCTTCCCCGGCTCAGCCAGGCTATAGTCCCCTTCACCTTTCAAGCCTCTCAGGACATCGGCTCTAACGCGCCAGAGGGCATTCACCTCCACAACTCCTTTGGCATTCTCGCCCTTCAAGAAGATACTCCCTCGGAGGTCAGTAAAGAAAGCTCATAAGATATGCCATCGGGAGAGGACTCAGCTAGGAGATCGAGCGCAGAGTACGAGGAGTCATCGGAGGTATCACAGGAGGTTGCACTATCTCTACCCCCTGAGGACATCCTCGCCACACTGGGCGCAGACTCAGCCATAAGGCTTCAACTTGCTGAGGAGGCATGCTTTCTCGACCCCAACAACCCCCTCTGCATGCTGAACACACAGGAGAGAGACAACGAGCCCACAGCACCCGGACAGGGCGAGGAATCGACAGAACATAAGGCTCCCTCTCAGAAAGGTCACCAAAAACCAAACACCAAAAAGAAAAAACAAGCAAAAAGGCCCACGGCCATGACCACCAGATCTGCCGCAAAGCTACACAACCCCCACCCCCACTCCTTACCATGCTTAACATCCTGTCGTGGAATGTGCATAGTCTTGTAAATAAACCCACCTTAAACAGACTCATTAGCCTCAAAAAATATAGAATTGACATCTTGGTCATTATCGAACATAAAATCCCTCCCTCCCCAAAAATGCAAAGCCATCAAACTCAAGCTCGGGTTCCCGTAGGCGGTCACAGGATGCAACGACATATGGATATTCTTCGGCAACGATATCGCTTTTGGATCCATACATGACTCCAAACAGGCACTCTCATGTTGGGTTGAGCACCCAACTCTTAAGTGCTGATCCCTTATATTCGCAGTGCATGGCTGTTACGACATTCAAGAGCACAAGGCGCTTTGGGAAACGCTGTCGGACACGCACCAACAGAACAACAACTTATCGTGGCTGTATGTAGGAGACTTCAACACCATCTCTCGCAGAGAGAAGAAGTCGGGTGGTCTCCTCCCTCATCAATCGGCTATGAACGACTTCAACAACTTCATATTCAACAACCATATGACCACCCTACCTTCTTTAGGTAATGAGTTCACTTGGTGCAACATGCAGGAAGGGGCCAAACGTCAGTATTCTCATCTGGGTAGAGTCCTGGTCAACAATCGCTGGTCCAGCACATACCTCATCTCCATTATATCCTACCTCAACTCCACTGAATCGGACTACACTCTCCTTCTTATTGAGATCAGCAGCAATACAGCCTAAATTAAGAAACTATTTCGGTTCCAGGACTTCTGTTGTTTCTATCCTCAGTTCAGAAGCATTGTTGTGACCAGTTGGAGAGCGCCCTCGATTCAAGACACCCCATTTCGGGTAGCTGCTAAGCTCAAAGCTACTAAGAGAGAGCAGGCGAACTGGAGCAAGAACGCTTTCGGGAACATATTTTAGGAAATTAAGAAGGCGGAGGATGACGTGACACGGACAGAGGTCCTGTTTGCCTCGAACAGATCGTAGGAGCATCGTGCCACGCTGAACCTCACCAGGGCCATCTTCAAATCCCGGCTCAAGGTTGAGACTGAATTTTGGAAGCAGAAAGCCAGGCTGACTTGGGACTCGGAGGAAGACAGGAATTCAGCGTATTTCCACTCATGCGTAAGAGGTCGGAGACAACAACTGAACCTGCATCAGATTACTAACGACAAAGGTGCCCTCCTCAAAGATCAAACGAGCATTCAGGAGGCCGCTGCAGACTTCAACTCCAGATTATTCACCAAAGACAACATCGCCAGAGACGATGACCTCCTGTCCACGATCCCCAGCATGATTACTCACAGCAAGAACGAGCAGCTTCAGGTCCCTCCAACAGCAGAAAAAGTCAAGGCGGCGGTGTGGGCTCTTAATGAACATAGCATCCTAGGACCGGACGGTTTCTCAAGGGTTTTCTTCCGCTCGTATTGGGACATCATAGCAGACGACTTCACTGAAGCAGCCATTGCCTTCTTTCATAGAGCGTGATATCCCAAATCTATCACTTGCACGAACCTCATTCTTATTCCCAAGAATGAGAACCCGGAGACCTTCAAGGACTTTCGCCCCATCAGCTTTTGCACCTTCACTAACAAAATTATTTCGAAGATTATTGCTACTCTCATGTCCACCCTATTACCCAAGATAATATCTGAAGAACAAAGTGGCTTCGTCCAAGGACGGAACATCACCGACAACATCCTTCTGGCGCAAGAGATGATCACGTGCCTGAAGTTCCCCTGTAGGGCTGGCCATCAAGCTGGACATGGAGAAAGTATATGATCGTTTGGACTGGCAATTCTTGATATGGGTACTCAAGGCCTTTACGTTTTCTGAATCGTGGACAGATGACCTTTTCAGGTCCATCAGCAATTCCTGGTTCTCCACCATCATCAACGGGCAAGCAGCAAGTTTCTTCAAAGCGAGTCACGGGGTCAGGCAGACCCTCTTTCTGCCACCATCTTCATCTTTACGGCAGAAGCCCTCAGTAGAAACCTTAAAAGCCTAGCAATTCTCCCAGATTCCATCATTTCCACACCACTACCGGTTGTCCAATGATCGCACATCTGGCCTCTGCCGATGACATTCTTATCTTCTCGGCTGGAGACATCGGGTCATTAGAGACGGTCCTTAGACCACTTGAGAGATACACTAGATGCTCCGGGCAACGTGTGAACGCCGACAAAAGCGTTATCTGCACCCACCACAAAGCTAACAGAGTCCACTCTGCGACCCTCACTAACCTGACCTCCTTCGCCACAGCCTACCCGCCATTTACTTACCTCGGATGCCACCTGGTTTACGGGAAGTCCAATTCGGGCATCTTCGACGGTCTGGTCAGGAAAGTCAAAAATAAAATTGAGGGATGGCATAACGCAACCCCTTCCCCAGGGGGTCAGATGATCTTGAACAAGCACAAGCTTTCTTCCATCCCTATTTACACCCTGGCAGTATGCTCCTCCCCAAAGAAGGTTTTAGCAGCGCTGGAGGCCCTACTATCCAACTTCTTTTGGGGTCACAGTGACGGAAAAGACAAACACCACTCGGTCAGCTAGGACAGCATGGCCAAACCCACCAAAGAAAGTAGTCTGGGTTTCCACAGATTAGCAGATATTGTCGCAGCTTGCTTAATGAAGCTGTGGTGGAAGGTCCGCACGGAGAACTCGATCTGGGCCCGATTCATGAAAGAAAGATACTTCTAACACTCCGACCCTACGACGGCGACTACCAACAGTAGAGGTTCCGCGAGTTGGCGTCACATTTTCCTTGGTCGCAATATTGCAGAACCTTTCATGATTTTAGACGCCAATGGCGAGTTACGGTGGTCCCCAACCGACGGAGAAAACTTCACCCAAGCTTCGGCCAGAACAGTGGCTACAGGCACTAGAGAGACTTCCCCTTTCATTGCTCCATACTGGCAGTCTTGTATTCCATACAAATGGTCGATCCTCACTTGGAGAGCTCAGCAAGGTAAGCTGCCCACTGATGATACCCTTACATCAATCGGATACAGTCTTGCATCCAGATGCCACTGTTGTTCCGCACCAAAGACAGAATTGGCAGAATACATTCTCCTATCCGGAGACATTGTATCACAGCTATGGACCAAACTTGTAAGAAGATGCCTATTGAACGAACACGCTGGAGGCTTCAATGATCTCCTCGCTATCTGGAGTCTTTCTTACGGGCATCAGATCATCGCAGCCACCGAAATATGGGTTTTATGGAAGAACATGAACAAGTTCAGATATGAAGACCGTCAATTGAGTTCCTCTCTACTTTTCAAAGAGGTTCTCAGAAAGATTAGCAAAGCCAGCTCTCGCTGCTCTCACTTCCCGAGTTGCTTTTGGAGGAAGCTGTTCTTTTAGTAGATTTTTGATGAGTTTCTTCTGTTAGCGCGAGTCGCGCTCTTCTGTATAGGCTTCGGCATTTTGTGCCTGATACATCAATATAGATTCTCTTATATATTTATATTTATATATATATATATATATATATATATATATATATATATATATATATATATATATATATATAGGATCGGAGCTAATTGGGGCCCGAGGCAAAACTTCCGAAATGAGCCCCCCAAAAATAATATAAAAAATATGTAAATATGACCAAAATTTATTGTAAAGATTACTTGAACCAAGGACCTCCAAAGTAGAGGTCTAACATTACAACAACTACACCACAATTTACTTTTGTTAATAATAACACATGATACATACTAGTTATATTTTAGATGTATCCATGTTGGTGTCCTATTTCACCTGGGGGCCCTGGGTCGTCGATATATATATATATATATATATATATATATATATATATATATATATATATATATATATATATATATATATATATATATATATACGGGCGAGGGTGGTCTTGGATTTTCAAGGCTGTCACATGTCGTCGATGCTTTCTCGGTGAAGCTATAGTGGAAGCTCGAGTGAGCCATAACCTTTGGACACGGTTCATGAAGGCCAGATATTTCAAGTATAAACATCCGTTCGATGTAGATTTCAAATGCAGATCCTCCGCATCTTGGCGGCACATTCTTACGGGTCGGAACCTTGCTGAACCTCTCATCCATCTTAAGCTGGGTTCGGACGTATCCTTATTCTTCGAACATTGGTCAGGAAATGATCTCCTTGCTAAGTTACCGGGGGCCCCTCCCTACAGTATCATTAGCGACATATGGGATACCTCGGGCGACTGGAATTGGGAGAGGGTGCGAGACTGGAGTGGCGAAGATGCCGCTGCTTTGCTCCTCAACGTCGGGCTTCAGATAAGGTTAGAACCCGACAATCTGCTGTAGTCTATTTTGTCAAATGGATCATTTTCGGTTGCTTCAGCCAGATGTGTCGCAAGGGGTATTGGGGTGCCTTCCCTTATCATGGAGTCTTACTGGCAATCTTGCATACCCAAAAAATGCTCCTTCCTGATGTGGAGAGCATTTTGCAAGAAAATTTCCATCGATGACGCTCTCAATACCATTGGCTTTAGTTTAGCCTATGTAGTTCTCCGTCCCGCTTATTCAATCGGAAGAATCGAAATGCTGACGACGTTCGGACTTAGCCATGCAACGGCTGCTCGAAGGCATCGCTTGGTCGAGGCGAATCCTCGCTCCGGTGGAGTAGTTTCGGTGAACTTGCCTCATCTTAACCTTCACATAATAAATCACATGTTTTTAACATGCACAAGTAGGCTTGATAATAAAAGAGACGAATCCATATAGCTAAGAGAATAATTCCGATGGGTCGAATTGCGTTAGAATATAGAAAGGTCCAACGGTTGGCTTAGAGTTGGTGCACGACGTGCTTTAAAAATGACAATCGATCCTTCGTCCCGTAGCTTGGAAGAAGGAAAAGTTGGTCTTCGCCACAATGTTGTAAATTAGCCTAAGTCATAGGTGTCTCCTGTATAAATGCTTCATAAAGCATGTACGGTTCTATCGTGTAAGGCTTGACGCAGTCCTTGCTCGTTAAGTTGTTGCACGATTAGGTTAGGCAGAGTTATGTTAGGCTATCATAGGCATTCTAAGCACTGTCCCGCGTATTCTGCGATTGTTGAAATTACTTGGTTTCACGACCTTAAGGCCCAACGTATAAAGTGTCTTAAACGATAGTTTCACCCAGAACACCAATTGGCGTAAGGCACAATGTCACAGACTTAATGTTTCTAAGGCACAGGCTACGGTTGATTCATTGGGTTTGGAAAAAGAGGGGCTTTCAAATAGTCGCTCTTGAGTTGAATGAAAAGATAGGGAAAGAAAGAAGCTCGCGACCATGGGTCATCGAGACGAGGTCTCAGATGTGAGAAGTATTAAACTTGGCCCTGAAAGAGATGGTAACACTAGAAGTAGAATAACTGTGTAAGACGTCAGTTCGAGTCGAGTCTTGCATAGTCATTAGACAACTTGTACAAGGTAAAATAAAAACTTTCTCGAACGGCGACCTAGGCGGCTAACGGGACCGTTTCGATGGTAGACATAATAGCTGTGCTGAATGACTGTACGGGTTAGGCGAAGACTTGTAGCGGAGCTTGCTACTCGCGCTGGCAAGGGGCGTCCGTCTAATCAAAAGCTATAAATGGAGTCCATTATAGCGCTGGATACTAGTGACTAATTTATATAGATGAGTCGGCATGGAGGCAACCCGCGTGTGTGCCTTTGGATTGAGTCGAGTTGGATGTGTGTACAGTTAGAGCAAAATGTTGGGCCTAATATTTGGCTTCAACGTAGGCGACGTGCTTCGGCACGAGATGTGGCATCGAGTCTTAAGTTGTCGGCATATAAGTTGCATAGTTTGGATTTGAGTCATCTTGAGTTTATGTCAGGAAATTCTGCAAGATAAAGTCGGTCGAGTGACACTTAGCCTACAAGTCTTGATTGGGTCAGTTAGTGAAAAAAGTAGCAAGGACCACGAGGCGACGATATGGTTAAATCACACTGAGTTACGAGGCATGACACGATAGATTTGTAGCACGACCACAAGGAAATTGGATACTATCGCGTAGTCACATCTCTGATTTTGGGCCGTAAGGCAAACACGACCTGATAGGTTAACGTCGTTGACACGAGAAGGGGTCTAGAGGCAAAGTATGAGTTGACATTGTTGTTGCAAGCACGGGGTGGTCTAGAGACACAAAATAGGCCAAGGCGTCGGTCCTAAAATTGATCCTAAGACAAGAGTAGAAAGACAATCAAAAGGGTTATGTTTCACAAAGTAGATGAACATGTCGGTTTTGTATGGCTGGGCGAGGAGCTCATTCAACTAGTACAGTTGAGTACTGACAACCACACAGTTTTCATGTGCAAGCACAAGTAGAAGCTCGTGGCGCGAAGCTTGCTTGGATGCATCGAGGTGCGGAGTTCCTTAGCGATTCGAGGCATGCGGCCGCGTGGAGTCAAGACTTATACGGGACATAATATATGGACGTCGCCTTCCGAAGCATCTGCTGGTTCAAGACTTGTATTGAGAGATGAGAGAGAGTTGAGTGACTTATAATGTTAGAAGTGTGAGCTTGAATGACTTATAATCTTGGCTTTGCGCTCTATTGTAATCATTGTTTCAATATCAATAAAATGTATCTTTTGAATAACTTGTGTTTTGTTCTAAATTTTTGCTGGCATATTCAATGTCTCTGCATGGGACTTCTGTGCGACGACCCTGTCGTAACCGCTGTAATCGGCCGTTATGGAACCCGTCTTGCATGAGCGCAATCTATGCTCGTACGGTGTCACACCTTAGCGAGGACGATCGCTCCTACAGGAGCGGGACGTGACATAATGGTATTAGAGCACGGCTTTACGTCCTTGGACTTTCGATTAAATTCTATAACTTTGTTGTTTCTGCAAGTTGATATCATTGATGCGCTCTCTCTCAAATGTCCCACGGGATGTCCATACAATAAGTCTAAATAATTTACAAAACGTAGGAGAATAATTTTTGACAAACATAAAAAGATGGTTCACGTAGCACGGTTAGCTAAGTCGGGATGGACATATACACCAAAGTTGCGTCGACCTTAGAAAAGTTGAGTACGGGATTCGAATTGTGTCAGACGATAATGATTTTGACTTGATTGAGTAAAGGGGGATGACTATCAATAGGGGTGCTATCGAGCGACGATATCGTCGATGCGATATAGATGAGTGTGCTTGAAATTCGAGAGAATGTTTCGAACAAAAAATTTGAAAAAGTCAATTTTGATTCGAATGATGGTTTTGAGGATTTGTCAAATGACTTCATCCCTGAGTGGTGTATGCGATAGCTTCAGGGATGTCGATTGATCGATTGAGGATGTGGGGTGTCGATGAGTCTATCAGCAAGCGTCGCGTGTATGCAAAGCCGTAGATTGAGTATCGTTGAATAAGTTATAGTCTTGAAGTTTGACGAGTCGATTCAAACAAATTAGAGATGACGCGCACGGGATAGTGATTGCCGAGTATGAAATACAAAATGATTGAGTAGATGAAATTGAATCGAGGAAAAGTTAGGGTGTACGAATGGATGACTCGGTCGAAAAAATTGATAAGAATTGTATATGAAAAAGTTAGCACGTTCGAATGATTGCATGCATGAAAAGTTTGATTCGAATGTTTGAAAATGACTCTAAGGATTGGAATGGATGTTGCTACATGATTTGAGTTAGCAAGAAATGATGTGATTTGAAAAAAATATTGCTCGATGACTTAAGATAGACGGATGAACAATACACGAAATTGGGTTTGAGAAAATTGATGTTGTGAATGATTCGAGGGATAATGATCGAACTTGAATTTGAATGTCAAAAAGATTATCCAGTTGGACAATAGCATCATTCGTACGACTCAAAATTCATTACAAAGGAAGATCGTCAGGTTACGCATATCATTGATGGTATTAAGGCGTATCAAAGATCGATATGCAATAACTCGAGGGCACTCTAATTCGAGGAATGACGATCGTGCAAGTGTTATTGTTCTAATGGATGCTATACTTAGGATTTTGATTGAAATAAATGTAGATGAAAACAGAAGTGTCTTGATGGTTACGCGGATAACCACAACGTCGACATTCTTGTCTTGCGCGAGCGCAACTCTAGCCTCGTCCATGCGTCGCGTTGGATTTGGGGCGATCGTTCCGTGCGAGCGGTGATATGATGATTCATATCGCAAGAATAATCGAACTCGAAAAATCTGGATGCGACAACTTTGATTGTCTCGACTTATTGGTTTGATGCGAAGGAAAGTTCGAGAATGTTTGGACTTGCAATTGATGATTGAGTAAAATTGAGGATTGAATAGATCCAATCTATGTATCGAGAATAAACTAGTCTAGACACAAAACAAGAGTTACGTCACCATGAGAATGATTATCCCGCGAGAGCGTGCATGGTGATTCATGCCTACCGTGGATAATCTGACTCGAGTGAGATCAGAGCGCAACAAATTGTTAAGCTAGACGACCTTGTGATCGAATACGTGAATTGTGATGAACGACTTAGGAAATATGAATTATGGTTTAGTGATGAATCGTGTCATAGCGTGATTGACTTGGAAGGATTGATATGCAGTTTATGACAAATGTGTTCGAAGATATAGACTATGCGAAATGGCTTGATAAACGAGTGATATAGATATATTGAGGAATTGGTTAAAACATGAGTATCATCGGATGGCTTTGCTGATGACTCGGACCCCGTGCGACGAATGTCGGAAGGTGAGTAAGAAATCTGTGCTCGATGTTTAGAAATCGAAGTGATGTAAGCTTGGGTTGAAAACTCCGTACTATCATCTTGGTTTGACCTTAGGATGGGGTCAGTATTGATATCGTTGTTTGAAAACTATGATTCCAATACTGACGGATGACTTTAGCCTAACGACATAGCCTAGCGATTAGGCAGACGTCCCAGCACGAAGACATGAATTATGGAGGCACCACTCATGAGGCTCGGTTGACATGCATGTATATCAGGAATACTTGAATATGTGCATAATCCAACTCGAGTGGTGATGGCAGATTCTCTATCACGAGGCTTGGCTGAAATACATATATTTTGGAGATGCCTAAAATATGTGTACGATCCAACAAAGTGATACGTTGAATTCAAGTGAGACTTGAGGAACGAAAAAGTATTGAGGATTTTGAGATAGTAAGTTTTGAAGAAAAGATTGTGTGTAGCACGAGCGTGGCTCGAATTTGAGAAATGAATAGGAGAAACATGCACAAGAGTCGTTGAATATTCTAGTGGTAAGTCGATGAGTAAGTACTCAGTTTTGAGGACGAACTTTTTTTGAGTGGTGTATGATGTAGTACCCCGTCTCGCTCATTCAATAGGAAGAATCGGAACGCCGACGGCGTTCGAACTTAGCCTTGCAACGGCTGCTCGAAGACATCACTTAGTCGAGGCAAATCCTCGCTCAGGTGGGGTAGTTTCAGTGAACTCGTCTCATCTTAACCTTCACATAATAAATCGCTTGTTTTCAACTTGCACAAGTAGGCTTGATAATAAAAGAGATGAATCCACATAGCTAAGGGAATAATCCCGACGGGTCGAATTGAGTTATAATATGGAAAGGTCCAACGGTCGGTTTAGAGTTGGTGTACAACGTGCTTTGAAAATGGCACTCGGTCCTTCGTCCCATGGCTTGGGAGAAGGAAAAGTTGGTCTTCGCCATAATGTTGTAAATTAGCCTAAGTCATAGGCGTCGCCCGCATAAGTGCTTCATAAATCATGCACGATTCCATCGTCCAAGGCTTGACGCAGTCCTTGCTCGTCAAGTTGTTGCACGATTAGGTTAGGCAGAGTTATGTTAGGCTATCATAGGCATTCTAAGCACTGTCCCGCGTATTCTGCGATTATCGAAATTACTTGGTTTCACAACCTTAAGGCCCATGGTATAAAGTGGCTTAGAGGATAGTTTCACCGAGAACACCAATTGGCATAAGGCACGATGTCACAGACTTAGTGTTTCTAAGGCACGGGCTGCGGTTGCTTCATTGAGTTTAGAAAAAGGGGGCTTTCAAATAGTCGCTCTTGAGTTGAATGAAAATATGGGACAAGAAAGAAGAGTGCTCGCGACCATGGGTCGTCGAGGCAAGGTCTCAGATGTGAGAAGTATTGAACTTGGCCCTGAAAGAGATGGTAAAACTAGAAGTAGAATAACTATGTGAGACGTCAGTTCGAGTCGAGTCTTGCATGGTCATTGGACAACTTGTACAAGGTAAAATAAAAAGTTTCTCAAACGGCGACCCAGGCGGCCAACGGGACCGTTTGGATGATAGACATAATAGCTGTGCTGGATGACCACACGGGTTAGGCAGGGACTTGTAGCAGAGCTCGCTACTCGTGCCGGCAAGGGGCGTCCGTCTAATCAAAATATATAAAGGGAGTCCATTATGTTTGCAAAAAATAAAAGTTTGATTTCTACAAACTAAGAAAGAGTACAAAAGTATAATTGATTTATGGGGAAGTACAACTGTAGGAATCTGATCAGAAGATGATCACTTTATCCCTTGCACGATGTGAACTTGAAGACTAAATCCTTTAGAGAATACAACAGCAATTTTGCAAGAGTTCTTGATCTCTGTGTTCATTTAACAATGATTGGAAACTCTATTTATAGAGTTCTGTAAATAACTATTTTAGCAGTTATTCTGATGTGCACGAGGTTGGACTGCGCCACTTTTGGTTGCGCCATCTATATGTTGCGCCAACTTCCATTCAGTTACACAATCGTGTACTAACTGTATTCACTACTAAAATATGCTCTATTAGCGACGTAATTTAGCGACGTAATAAAATAACGTCGCTAACTATTGAATATAGCGACTCCTTTTGACAGACATCGCAAAACGTCGCTGCATAGCGACGTTCTGCGACAGTACATAAGTTACGTCGCTGAATAGCGACGTTCAGCGACGTGGATTTAGTTATGTCGCTCTTTAGTGACGTTCAGCGACGTCTAATTCAGACGTCGCTAATGTTTTATTATATCCCGTTCGAAATTTCATTTCCCCCTTCTCTCTCTCAAAAATTTCATTTTCGTTCGAAATTTCTTTTCCCTTCTCTCCTCCGACGAAGCTCTCCTCCGACGAAGCCCGTCTCCTCGCCGCCTCCCTCCTCCGACGAAGCCCCCCTCCTCGTCGCCTCCCAACTCCGACCGAGCCGCCCTCAGGTAAACCCTAACCCTAGCCCTAGCTATCTAGACACAATTTTGACACGATTTTGACCTCATTTGGACACGAGTAGACACGTGGGTCACACACAGACATACCCCTAGACACGTGTGTGTCTCTCTCACACACACACACACACATACCCCCTAATCCTAGCCCTAGCTATATATATATGGTATTGTATGTATTGTTGTGAGTTGAGAGGTCGGGTTAGGCCTCCATAGCAGTGTAGATCACTGTCACATAGAGTTGAGAGGTCGAAAATATAACAAAAAAATTATCCCATATTTAGCAAATCAATAAATAAATAAGTAGTAGCTCTGCAATTTTGATGGTTTCTTATTATGACTATACATGGGGTTCGATATCCAAAGATATCTATAGTTCATTTCATGAAGCATTTGTTTGTATGGTAAGTACATAAATGCATGAGATATGTTGTTGGAGAAATATAGTATTTTCATACAATAATATATGGGATAGCGTTATGAAGAAAGCAAGAGATTTCTTGTGATCAGAGCATAATAAGTAGGTTTCTGTACTACTTGATAATAAGAGCAAATAATAGTTTCTTGATAAGAGCAAATATTTGACTAGTATATATGTATGTACGTATCTTATACTATTTGAAAAGAGCAAATAATAATTTCTTGATTTTCTTTTATACTACTTGAGATAAGCAAACAACAGTTCCTTAAATATATTTTTTACTTCTTGGAAAGAACAAACAACAATCTCTCTCTCTCCCTTTTTCTCCATACGTAATTACTTAACTAACCATATTATATTTAATGACCAATTCTAATTAGTAAACATGGGTAAAGATATTTTTGGAATAAAAACTTTTAGAGTGACCTCATTTTTTATATATTATATAGTAGTATAGATTAGGAGATGCAATTAATGATTTTGATCATTCTAATCAACTTATTAGGGAGAAACGAGAGTTAACATTTGTATGCTAGCACAATTTATTTAGAATTAGTGGTTAAATTTAGATAACATGTATCAACTTGCTTGCGACTTTTTCAAGCATATAATTGATGGTAGGACTTGTTTACAGCAGTAGAAGAGTTTGCTGTAGGGTGTGGGTTTTGGCCACCTCATAACGATAAGGTAAAGGGTACCAATAACGATAAGGTAAAGGGTACCAATAGCGAGAAGGTAAAGGGTACCAACTTAAGGTATTGGTATTGGGATACCAATAGCGATAAGGTAAACGGTACCTTGGTAGGTAATGACTAGAAATAGGATATTTGACATAGATTGGACTAAGAGTTGACAAAGTCAACTATAGGTCAACCCTTGACCTACTTTGACCTTGTTTGACTTTGTTTGACTTAGTACAACCTAGTTTGACCTAGATTGCATATCATTGATATTAGTAACTGTCCGCTACTAATGTGTGTCCCTAATAAGACATAATATGCGAATTTGTGCCTGTTGGATAATGTGTGTCCATCTTTGCAGAATTATTTCTAAATGGATATGAATTACTACTTGCGGAATCGTTCATGGATGTACAATCGTCGTCCTGATGATATGTGTGGTGTGCGGGATGAATATATAGCGGGAGTAGAGCAGTTCCTGCAGTTTGCTAAGGCGTTCCCTCAGTACATGGACGGCACCAAAATTAAGTATCCGTGGGTGAAATGTCATAACGTGAAATATTATCCAGAAGTGGAAGTGACATATCATTTGTACTCGAGGGGTTTCACGCCTAATTACTATCAGTGGACCGCACACGGAGAACTTGTGTCTTTAGCATCAGAGCCGGAGCCTTATGTTGAGCCATATATGCATGCGGGACCTAATTTTGTTTCAGATAATCATGCATACGACGACGGGTGCGTGAACATGGTTTTCGATGCTGCGGGGCCTAGTTTCATTCATGATGCACCTGAGGAGGCACCGAATGCCGATGCTGCACAGTTCATGGAGTTGCTGGAGAATGCAAGGACTCCATTGTATCCTGGTTGTGAGGATCATTCACCGTTGGAGGTGGTTACAAGACTGTTGAGCATTAAGTCAGATTTTAACATGTCGCAAGAATGCTACAACCGAGTGTTGGAGTTGATTATAGAGATCTTGCCGGCGGGTGCTAAGTTGCCTAAAGACTTCTACCAGTCAAAAAGGATGGTGAGATCGCTCTGGATGGGATACGAAAAAATCGATTCCTGTCGCAATGGGTGCATGCTGTACTACAAAGACGACAAGGACGCAGATGTATGCAGATTTTGTGGTGCTGATCGCTATAAGACAACTAGTACAGAGTAGTGGACACGTTTTGAGAGATTAGTGGCATGTGCGCCACATCATCCTGCTTTAGAATATAAGTTGTCTCAACTTTTATCAGGTTGCGTGAGCTTCAGTCAACAAGTCAAACTGTGCCTGATTGGGTTGCGCCTAGACACAACTCAGTGCATAGGCATTTGGCAGCTTTTGAATGTATAAAAAGAATTTATTCAGATTGCGCCTAGGCGCAACTTGAAGGGTGTGCAGGAAATTTGTTCGGATTGCGCCTAGGCGCAACTTACAGGGTGTGCAGGACAGCTGTCAATCAAATCTTCTCGAGTGGCACGCTTTGAAGGATTCGAAGAGATTTTTTTCGTTTATCGTGCTGTCAGCTGTCAGGCAATTATGGCAATTAATGTCAGACGCCACGTAGGCTTGGGCGCAATGTGATTTGGGAGCAGTCTGTTGTCAGGCGCAACCTAATCAGTGGCACAGTTTGATTCTTTAAGCTTCAAAACAGTGGCGCAACTTGATTTCTGGGGTGCAACTTGATTGCTGGCTAGTAAAAATATGGTGCAAATTGATTTTTAGTCTCTACAAGACCCCCTTCAAAGTTTTCAAATTTTGAAATTTTATAAAACTTCGAAATACTTTGAATCATGACAATGACTGAGTCAAGTTGCGCCAATCTCGCACAGTCTGTTGTAAGTTGTTACAATTTTCTATACGCAACTTAAGATGACTGTTAGGATTCTGTCTTTTAGGCTATAAATAACCCTTGATTAGTCGATTGTTACTCTTTACATTTGCTTCTAATCTTATTTGAATCCTTGCAACGTTCTTCTCCAACTATTCTCTCGACGAACGACATGGCCCCCAAGAAGACTGCCGCTAGCAAAAGGAAGGGCGTCGCCGCCCCATCGACTCATGTTTCGTTGACTCGCGTGCCACAGTATGCGCCACCCTCTTCTTAATGAGAGACAGCCAACCCAGCACTGGAAGGTGATCAAGGACGAACACCGAAGCAAAATATGTTCTTCCTATTGACTTGCGCCCCTCTTTTTAGAGTGTGGCACATCACAAACTTTGTGCCACCCCTTCTTAGGGTGTGGTTTCTTTATTTGAATACTGTTCGTTCTTACGAAACGTGTTGCGCATGCTATTGCACAACTTAGTTTTTACGCAATCAAAGATATTGCACAACTAAGTTGAGGTGCAATCCAGTGTGTGGCGCAACCTGAGATGTTGCGCAACTTAAGTTTCGTACAACGCAGTATGTTGTGCAACTCAGGTTTTTGTGCAACTCAGAATGTTGCGTAACTTAATTATTGTGCAACCTAAGATGTTGTGCATCTCAGAATGTTGCGCAACTCAGGATGTTGCGCAACTTAATTGTTAGCGCAACCTAGAATTTTTGTGCAACTTAATCGTTTGTTCAACTTAATAAATTTGTACTCTTGTTACTTCTAATTTTTGTTCATGTATTTCTTTGCAGTTGATCTTAGGGAAGACCCTAATGCTGAAAGATTTGCTTCAGCATTCAATGTTCCGGAGTACAAGGAAAATTTGTCTCATGTCACATTCCCTCAGTATGACGGTCCTGAAGCATGAAGAACCCTCCTCATTGCCCGAGAGAACCAACCTTTGTTGAACTTAATGAACGGGGAACCTCTTGAAAGTCTGGATATTGTGGTCCACAAGAAACTAGCCTTTCTATTTAGGGATGCCATCAAGAAGACCTCCCAGCCTAAGACCAGAAAAGAGCAGAAAATTTTCACAAAGGAGGATAAAGTCATATACCTCACGAAAATATCAAGGTCTATGGCGTTATCCTAATATGCTTTTTCCAGCTATTCCAGAAGAATGTTATGGGATCTGACTCCTATTCAGCAGATGAGAGTCGGCAAAATTTGTTATAGACTGGGTCCGAAGAACAGGGACCTCTTTTATAGTACCTCTGAAAAGTATAATACATATTTAAGAGGTTTGAAGCCAAGCTGCATCCCTCCCGAGGATTCCTCCATGCTCCTTCCGGTTAGAATACCCATTTTTGCAAATACATTTGCAAAAGCTGAAGGAAGATATCCAGACCGCGCTATGCGTATGATAGGTCTGGTTAACCCAGAGATGAAGCGCTGGAGCAGCTTGTGTATTTGGGTTTTGGATCAATTCAAGGACAAGCTCCTCGATCTGGGTCTCTACAATGCCATCTGTACTACAGTATATGTCATTCGCCCTAACGCTCATATGTTCTTGACTCTAGTAGAGGGTACAATGAAAGCACTGGGACTTTCATGACTCCCCATGGAGAAATAGAATTTGCTCTTCATGAGATGGAATATCTCTCTTATCTACCAATGGGCGATAATCCATACGAAGAGTATGTGCCCACAAACGATGAATTGGATGCTATGAAAGAGGAGAACCCTCAGACGATCGCAGTTTTCCAAGAATTATTGTGTCACTATAAGATCTGCTCGCTCTACTACAAAAGAGCCACTGCAGGTACTTGTTATACCACCAAGTGGATGCCATATCTCTTCTTGGGTCATGCACGAGAGGATAAGCCACTTGAAAGTCAAGCATGTTCTCCTCGTTTGTTTGAACCCTTCAATCAGAGTGACATGTAATAAATGATGGAGCAACATGAACATAGAGATGTCACGCTGGATGAGGACTTACATCCGTTCAAGGCTGGCGACACTCTCTAGAGTTACCTTAGATAGGGTTACAGACCAATGTCTCAGGAGGCCCAGCTAGCGGGTTTTCTATCTTTATGGCTACGGTGCTTTATAGTTCCAGGAGCCAGTGCAGTCGACAGATTCTATCGGGGCGTCCTGTTTGCTGCAACACGTCTTGTCTTTGGACACAAGATGGATCTCTTATCGGCCATGACCTGCCGCTTGAATGCAGTATTGCGTTCTTTTGTGCAGACCATGCTAAATGACAAAGCGGTGAGACAGGATTTCCCTCGTACCGAGATGCCATACACCTATCTATTTGGATGGATATTGATTCACCATCCCTGTTTGATGAACCTTGATATGGGAATTGTTGACGGAGACTTCATCAGACGCTTTTCCAGCTCTTACTGGCAATATACTGCTCTTTTAGAGTGTAGATTTGTATTGAACCGTGGATCGGGATGGAGTTTTCAGTATGTTGGGCCTCCTCATGGATATGAAGCTATGTCTCCACAGATGATGGATTTAACTACAGAATAACTCCGTTTAAGCCCACCTAAGTGTTCGTAGCTGAAGGCGATCCGTCCCTCTCATATGGTCTACAGATTCAAGGAAGAGTGCTATTTAGAACCGTACTTGCCAGGTCGATTTGCACGGCAGTTCGGGTATGATCAGCTTTATGTGGGCAACACCACCACTTGCCTACAGGCCAAGGGTTACTCATCGATGGGGCTAGGGCCTGGAGCTATTACAACGTCCGGGGCACAAAAGCTATATTTTCTATGCCTTATAATCTTCCACAAGGCCCGCGTATGTTATATACATACGCAAACTTCTATACTTCAGCAAACATATTTGCTGAAAACTTCCATCCTGCACACAGCTTCGCAACTGAAAAGAGATCCAAACAAAAAAAACACACTGCTCACTCTTTTCGAGATGCAGAAGACGAAGATCCTGTAGATCCACCATTGGAGGCATCAATTTTAATGAACTACGCTGATCAAGTTCAAGATCCTCTGGACGTATCCATAAAGGTACGGAAAGAGAAATCCCCTGTTAAGGGTTTGAAGAAAATAACGACTAAGGAGATGATGGCACCTCCTTAGCGGGATAATAGACCCGACTCTCCAAGGGCTCCGAAGAAGAAGAGAAGAACATCACTGGTTATCAATGAACCAACAACCACGAGAACAACTCATTCTCAATCAAAACATATGCTCCTTAGTTCTTCTTATGGAGAGAAGGACATCACTCCTTCTTCTATTCAGAAGCAGGGGAGAGTTATAGAAGGAGGAACATCTACTTCTTTGATTGATCCGGAGAGTGATCGTACTGGAGCTGCTGTAAAGCCGGTCGCATCATCTCATAAAGAGGTCAGAAGAAAATTGGTAATCACCAAAGAAATACCATCACAAGAAGGTAATATTAAAATTGTAATATACTCTAATATATCAATTTTTTTCTGTCAAAGATGTATATTAAGTTGATCTCTTTCTTTGCATTGGTTACTTCAACAGATGTCCAGCCTTCTAGTACCACCGTAGAAGCTTCGAGATTAGAAAATATGACTGTACGTATTCCCACAAATATACTTGCTGCTGTAGGGATAACAGTTCCATCTCCAACTCCTATGAGTCCAGAAGCTACCTCTCCAGAAAAGGATTTGCCTCCACAAGATCCTCCACAAGCTCAAGAGTCTACTCATTCTAAAGAGGCGATAATTGAAGCCATAGCCGGTTGCGACTTTAGTTATGATACATATGATGATGATTGGAATAACAGCAGTAAAGAAAAACAAACTTTAATGGATGCACCATTATCTCAGAAACTCTCAGTTGATGAAGATCCCTCAGCTGCTGAAGAAGAAGAGGAGAATGCGGTTATCGATGAAGAACATATCAATCCTCCTGAGATCGATGAACCCATAATCACTGGAAACCTGAGATGTCTGGAGTGGCAACATATTTAGTAAATCAAACTCCAATAACTATGCCACTTCAGACTGAATCCCGAGCAGGAAGTAGTCAAGCTACTATGTCTGCAGAGACCCTGTCGAAGCTTCAGTCAGAGACAGTCAAACCTCTTGAGAATCATCATGATGTACCCAGCTCAGGTAAATTTCCAAGCATGATCTATTTGTCGTAGCACTTTCAGCATAATATGTTACTAATGTAAATGACGTATGTGATTTACAGAAGAACATACAGGGACTGTAGGAGGAGAGGGAAGCACTTCTCACATTAGCGCTCAAGATGAAGTGCCTCCAACTACTAAAACTGTAAAGACTCCAGCAGATGTAGTAGCCACTCCAGGAGCCATGGCAACTAAAAATTTGTGGTGGCCTTCTTCACGAGAGTCTTCATTACGTCTCTGGAGCCCTTAGTTCATAGAGTGATGGAGAGAGAGGATGTCCCTTCCAGTACCATCAGAACTCCTTCTACATTCTTGATTGGAGGTATCCGAAGCCAAGGAGACGAGGCTCAGGCTACATTTTTGGAACACATTTTGGATGAGCTGGAGAGCTCAGTTAAATCTTACAAGGAGCTAAAAAGAGGAGATATCGAGCAACTAGTAAACACAAAATATAAAACTATGGCTCGAGAAACAGAAACTAGTAAAGCCAATTTTGAGACATTTTTGCTGGCTTTTACTAGACAATCCTCCGAATTAGACATCCAAATTGCTGATGCAGCTGTTATTGCTGAGAGTCACGAGACTGAGGGTGTAGAGGAAGAGAAGAAGGCTGCCGATCTAGAGGCTAAAATTGCCCAACTTCAAGCAAAACTCCAGACTGTCAAACAGAGCTTAGAACAAGAAAATCAGTTACACCAAGCTGCTGTTAATCAAATGGAGACTCTGAAGCATTAGAAGGAGGAATTTGAACGTCTGCAGAATGAAGAACTAATACGTCAAACTGCTGCTCTATAACCTTTCAATCCTGAATCAGGAAGAGTTGAAGCTAGGCAGAGAGTGCTAGATTCTCGTGATGAAAGAGTTCAAGTTCTGAAGAAGCAAATTGCAGAACTTATTACCTATCCTTTCGAGTAGAATGAGCAAAATTTGTTGCCTTTTTATTACAATGTATTTCTCTTTTGAAATAGAAATAAAATAAGAAACTTTTTATGTGGTTCCATTACTTGTTGCATATATTGTTATAAATATAAGTAATAGAATAGAAAATATATTCAGAGGTACTGGACATGTTATATTTCTTGATTTAGAAAATAACAATATTTATTATATCTGCTCAGAGGTAATATAGACGTGGCAAAATATAAAATTTAGCAATACTGTTATTTCAATAGACAACTTTATCAGAGGTAACAAGGACATGACAAGTTGTTGATGTAGATAATCAAAATTCAGAGGTATGGGGGAATGAATGATAAGTCAAAGAAAGTGAATGAATGAACAGTCACTTCGGTTTTCGAAGAAGAAACGCTAAATGAACGAATAGTCATCTCGATTCTCGAGGAAGGGAATGAATGAACAGTTAGACTTCTTTTGAAGAGTAAAAGTCATATAGGTTCTCGAAGCCGACTATCTAGTCATTATGTCTATAAATAGAGAAAAACTTTTATAGATATCGTCAATTTCTTTTCTTTCTGTACAAAATGTCTTCCAGAGATTTTCTCACTCCGAAGATCGAAGGAATGATCGAGACACCTCCTGTTGAGCCTCCAGTGCCTTCTCAGAAAGAAGTGGGTGAAGGCTCGACTATTCCTGTACCAGAGCAGGACTCGATTGCCAAGCTGGTGGAGCCTGGAAAGACTACCGAAGAAGAAGCAGTAAGGGTGGCTACCTGTGAGTTGCTAGTGTGTTCAGACACTGAAATGTTTGAATTACTGGCCAATCATGTATTTAATCAGGAAGGATCGGGTCCTCGTCCCCGTCCTTAATATTATGTAACTCTTTTATGCTTTTGAATAAAATAAACTTTATTTATATTATTTCTCTGAAATGAAGTAACAAGTTAATCTTATACATAATATTCCTTGAGAAATTTGCCATTGATAGACATCATAGCAACTCTGTCATCCATATCTGTTAATTGATAGGCTCCATTTGAGAAAACCTTTTTTTATCACATACAGACCTTTCCATTTTGCCTCGAACTTGCCTTTGCTCATGTGAGTCATAGTCATAGGACGTCTGACTGTAAGAACTAGCTCGCCTTCCTAAAATGTTCGCACTTTGACTTTACGATTGAAAGCTTTTGAAATTCGGGCTTGATAAAGTTCATATGTTGTTGAGCCAGTAGCCTTTTCTCATCAAGCGCCTCCAATTCTTGAAGTCGGAGACGATCATTATTTTCTGTGGTAAGTTCATTAGCAATTGCGATTCTCAAGGATGGGATTTAAATTTCCAGTGGTAAGACAACTTCGCATCCACATACTAGAAAAAAGGTATGCAACTTGTGGGATTACGGACTGTAGTGCGATAAGCCCATAGACATTCTCTAAGTTTCTCAATCCAATTGCGTTTGTTAATAATAACAAACTTTTTAAGGAGTTTGATAATAGTCTTGTTGAATGCTTCAGCTAACCCGTTAGTCGCAAGATTATAGGCTGTAGAAGCAACATTATTGATTCTATTGTCATCACAGAACCTATTAAACTTATGGCTGACAAATTATGATCCATTATCATGGATAATTCGACGAGGTACACCAAATCTGTATATCACATAATGTTTGATAAAGTTGATGACACTACTAGTCTTCACTTCAGCTAAAGGTACAACTTCAGCCCATTTAGAGAAATACTCAGTTAGCCAAGATGAACGGATGTCCTTTAGATGAAGGAGGATTGATAAGACCAATTATATCCATGCCCCAAGCTTCGAAGGGCCATCAGGTAGCAGTCGGATAAAGAAATTCTAACGGTTGGTGAATGAAATCCACGTGAATCTGACATGCACAAAATTTCCTTGCATAGTCAATGACATCTGATACCATAGAGGGCCAGTAATAGCCCATATGTCAGATATGATCCTGTAATTTGGGATCGGGTTGATGTGCTCCATAAACGCCATCATGAGCTTCGCATAATATCTGCTTTGTTTCATCACCAGCAAGACATCTCAAAAGTAATCCATCAAAAGTTCTTCGAAAGAGAGTTTTGGTAGTATGATTATAATAGAATCGAAGCGATCGGCGACAAATACTTGTAGCTACCTTAGGATCTTCTGGTAATATGTCATGTACTGCAAAGTCGATGAAAGGTGCTCTCGAGTCTTCGCTAAGGACATTGACTTTAGTTGAATTATTAAATTCAATGTTATGGTTGTTTTCAATACAAAATAGTTCTCTATTAGAGATAACAACCATTTGTTGTCTTTTGACTAGAACTGCTACGACTGCAGCTAGGTTAGCTAAAGCATCAGATTCTGTGTTGCATGCTCTACGTACATGTTCGATGAAGAACCCTTTGAACGAAGAAGCTATTCTGATTGCTACTTCATGGTATGGTACCAGATCTTGATGTCGAACTTCATATATACCTCTAATTAACCTGATTAACAATCAGCTTAGAATCTCCATATACTTTGAAATATTCAATGTCCAGTTGTTTGGCTAATTGAAGTCTAATGAGCAAAGCATTGTATTCTGCTACATTGGAGCATGACTCATCTAAGGAATAAGCTCTCTGAATAGCTAATCCATCTGGTGAAACAAGAACAATTTCTACTCCAGCAACAAGGGTACCTCCAGGTCCAATTCTAGAAGCTCCGTCAAAGAACAACTGCCAAGTAGAAAATTCTTCTGAGATCATATTTGATTTTAATATTTTGTCTGAAATCTCATAATAATGTTTAGATGTTTCAGGAACAGGATGAGCTGCCATGAAATCAGCTAATGCTTGGCCTTTCATAGACTTTTGGAGAACATAGACCATATCATATTGTGCTAATAATATAGTCCATGTAGCAAGCCTAGAATTGAGTGTACTGGACTTCTTCATTAAGACTCGAAGAGGATTGACTCGGGATAGAACATGAATAGTTTGGCCGATGATGTAATGTCTTATATTTTGAACAGCAAACATTAAGGCTAAGCATTCTTTCTCTACCGGACTATAACGATGTTCAGCTCCAATCATCGTTCGACTAAGGTAGTAGATGGCTTGTTCATGACCTTTTTTGTTCTTCTAAGCCAGCAACGCTTCCAATGAATGGTCCATTGCCCGGACATACATCAAAATGGATATTCCTGAGATTGGTGGTATAAGGACTGGTGGATTCATCAAATATCGCTTTATGTCATCAATTGCTCGTTGACATTCTTCTGTCCAAATAAAAGATACACCTTTCTTCATTAACTGAGTTAATGGTCTGCAACGTCCAGATAGATTCAAAATGAACCGCCTAATATACGCAAGTCGACCTCGGAATCCTCGTAGCTCTTTTAGGTTGTATGGAGGATGCATCTCTTGAATGTCTTTGATCTTCTCTAGATCAACGTGTATACCCTTAGAGGTAATGACGAATCCGAGAAATTTACTACTAGAGACACCCAAGAAAGACTTTGTAGGGTGTATTTTGAGTTGATGCTGGCGTATTAGATTGAAAATAGTTCTTAAATATTGAATACGATCATCATTTAGACGACTTTTGACAGCAATATCATCAACATAGCTTTCGACGGTCTTTCGTAGATGATCTCAAAAGATAGTACTTCTAGCGCACTAGTAAGTTATACCTGCATTCTTAAGACCGAAAGGCATAACTGTATAACAGTATACTCCGCGAGGAGTACGGAACGAAGTATATATTTTTCATCCTCAGGATTCATCTGGATTTGATTGTATCCAGAAAACCCATCCATGAAAAAGATTCGTTCGAATCCACAAGTATTGTCAATCATGACATCAGTAATTGGGAGAGGGAATTCATCTTTAGGGCAAGCATCATTGAGATTCTAAAAGTCTATGCATACTCGAACCTTCCCAATCTTCTTCAAAACTGGTACAATGTTAGCTACCCAGTCAGGATGTTGTTCTTCTCCGATAAAACCATAAACGATCAGCTTTTTGACTTCATCATCTATTGCATCCATCATTTCAGGCTTGAATCGTCGTTGCTATTGTTTGACTAGCTTGGCATATGTTAAGTTTATGAGTTGCAACTTGAGGATCTAATCCCGATATTTTTTTATAACTCCAGGCGAAGACATCGATATATTCACAAATGAGGTAAATTAGTTCTTGCCTATCATCTTCTAGGATATTTTTGCTAATGAAGATCGATCGTGGTACATCTTTCTCTCCAACATCGATCTGAATTAGTTGATCCTCAGTAGGTGGTTCTCGTTGTTCAAAACGGAGTTCCTACTGATTGTCCATCCATTGTGCCCAAGGATCTACTTCAGAAGCTTCCTCAATATCATCTTCGTCATCTTCTGAGAACTCAGCAGACACCATGTTAGAAGATACTGTTACCCGATGAACATGGCCAATACTGGTATCAGAATCCCATGAGATAGAATCAAAAGAGTTAGATCGTTCTTCTTCGTCAGATTCAGAAGGTTCTGAAGTCGAAAGTGGTGAAGTATAACCTAATCCCTGCTTCGATTTACTGTAGTATTGTTTTGATTTTTCTTTTGGAACAGAAATACGAATAGGAATTCGCCTTCCTTTGCCACTATTAAGGCCAGTTCTAAAATCATAGTCCATTATACGTATGATTGTCTTAGATTATGGACTATATCGACGTAATTGTAGCCTTCCTGTATCATCCTTATTATCGTCGTCAAGCATGATTTTTTGTTCTTCTCGTTTATTAAAAAGTATAGGCATTTCGCCTTTCTTTTGAGACGGTACTAAGAAGTACGATTCTTGTATTGAATCCAATGATACCACATTTCGTAGAGATGATACGACTCCTATTGTAAGTGGTTTAAAGCTATCTAGCATATCCAAATAACATTTAGTATAATAAGAGACATCAGTATACTACAAAGGAGATACTTTATTATTTTTTATACCATCATTTACAACAGGACCTTTAGCCTTAATAGGCTTAGTCAGATTGATAACCAGAGGGGGAGAAGAAGAAAGATAAGGAGGAGAGGGCTTTTTACGACGAAGGTCGATTACAAGTGGCTCAGAAGATGTGAGCTCCCTTTGTTCCTGAATAACACCAGGATGCTGCTTCTTGTGAGTAGGAAGGTAGATAGTCAATGGTTTGGAAGACTGAGGACATGAAGTACATCCTTTGACAGGAATCACCAGGGTATCATTCGACACGCCTTTCTGCTCTTCGTCAGTATCCATTGCCAGTACCACCTTCATGAATTCCTCCTTGTACATGTGAGAGTCGTTGCAGTACGCTTCGACCCCCTTGAAAGGATTCAGATCTGCAACTTCTTTCTGTACTTCTCCATTGCCATCCATATATTTGAAACATTAATGGAGCGCAGAAGGTATAATGTTGTGTTCATGGAGGAATGGTCTTCCCAGTAAAGCATTGTATGAACCATGATTATCTATCACATAAAAAGTCACTTTGGTACGAAGATTACCGATTTGAAGTTTCAGGCATATCTTTCCCAAAGGTTCACTTCTTCCTTGGTTGAACCCCAAGATGGTAGTGATAGTTGTAGAAAGGTTGTGTATTAGGATCTTCAAAGCATCCAACAAAGATTTCGGCATAATACTAAGAGCAGACCTTGGGTCAATCAGAATGCGATCGACTTTCATGGTGTCCACATACCCCGTGAAATAGAGAGGACGATCATGACGATTGTCTTCTAAAAGCATGTCATCTTGTGTAAAAGTAATATTGGGCATTAATTCAAATACACTATGACAATGTGTATAGCTCATCTGCTCCTTTTCGGGCTTCTTAAGAAAAGCAAGACAAGCATCAGCCTGCATCAAGGCTTCAATTAATGTCTCTCGAGTTTCTTTTGAGAGGCGTAACAGTTCAAAAATTGATAATCTAGCTGGAGTATTGGCCAATTGAGCCAATATGTCAAAATTATATGGCTTCTCAAGTCCAAGAGATGAGGACTTCTTCAATGCTTTGTCAAAACAGAAAGGTTATTTTCCCTTGTTGGCTGATATCGGTTAGGGAGGAGTTGGATCTACTACCGGCGAGGATGTAGATGGTATATTCTCAGCAGGAGAAGATGATGTAGGAGCAGCATGAGGAGATGGGGCAGAATTCTCTTGAGTTTTGGGATATTCCCGAAGATAAGGTTTCCCAGATCGAGTGCAATTAGAATTTCTTCGTCCGCTACTGGTTTAAAAGATACCATGTAGCAGTTGTTTGATTTAGTTTTGGAGTGCTTCTTTTGATTGGAAGAGGAAGGCGCTTCAAATCTGCTACCAAATCTAGGTGAATGCACATGAATCCACCTTTATCAGTTGATAGTGGAACAAGACCTTCATTTTGGGGAGGTAGGAGATTTATGATCTCGAGAGTAGCCCTCGGGATAAGGACAACGCCATCTTGTACAAGTTGTGGTGGGAAATCACCAAACTGTACAAAGACGACATTGGCCGTCACAGTCTTTTTATCTTGTTGGAGGGTAACTGCTCCAAAGTTGACCATCTCCTGGATTTTGCCTTTGAGCACATAGCATGCTCGATTTGGATGCCCTATAAATCTGTGATCAACACAATATTTAGGGTGGTCAGTTTTACCTACTTCTTCTGGCCGTTTTGCCTCTGGCAGTTGAAGTTTATTGTTTTTGATTATGCAATCGAAGATGCTTATAATATCATCTTCGTCAAAAGAATACTCTTCTTTTGGACGAGGTATTTTTTTGTAGTGGTGCTGATGGAGTGGGTGCTGTCTAAGCAACATTAATAGCTAACGTCTCCTTGCCTTTGAGATTAATGGCCAATGTTTCTTTACCCTTGCGGTTGTTCTGGCGATTATTACCACCCGGTGTAGAATGTTCATCTTGATTATGATGATTTATTTGAACTCCTAACTGCTTGAACTTTTCGGCACTAACCTCCGCTGCCTTGGCATTCACAATGAAAGAAGGACAATCTTGGAATTGTGCAGATCCCATCGACATGCTGAAGATAGACAACAAGTTTGATTTGCAAGTGTCTATCGTTACAGCAGATGGAGTTCCTAAAGGCATTTTAAGTGCCTCTCGACGAAATATTTTAATAAAATTTTCTGTAGATTCATTGTGCCTTTGTTTAATTTTGATAAAGACAGATATCGTCATATCATTGACTCCCTCATAGAATCATTCCAAGAACATTTGCTTGAAACTGGCAAAAGAAGTTATGCAGCCATCAGGCAAACTACGGTACCAGTCGTATACTGTACCGGCTAAACAATCGACGAACACTCTTGTAAGGAGAGCTTCATTTGGTTGCAATTGGTCAGTCATCACTTCAAAATGATTGATGTACTGACTTGGAGAAGTGCTGCCATCAAACAGCATAATGGTTGGAAGCTTATATTTAGAAGAAAATTGAACTTCCTTCCACTCAGCAGGATAAGGTTGTTTTATCCCAAGTGTTTGTAGACCATCCTTCTGCTTGAACGCCTCAAACTGAGTGCGTAAGAGTTTTACAGCCTCATTAGCATCTCCTGATGTTTGGAAATTGGTAGGCTGATTTGAATTGTTAGGAGTAGAAACAATATGGTAACTACCACCCCCAATGCTAGACTGACTGGGAGCAGCTTGGACTGGTACATAAGCAACCTGAGGAGGAGGTACCCCCAGACTAATATTAATCGGTACAGAAGATGTGATGAGCTCGGGATTAGTAGCAGGATTTATAACCGGTGGCACTGATGTTGAGCCACGATTATAGTGTGCATACTTGCGTCCATTTCAGCCGTGGTCTTTAGTTTGTCGTCTAATGCAGCAATTCGTTGCTCTTGACTGGCTGAAGTATAGGCATCTTGGTCTTCCGTAATGGCATATGCTGTCACCTCTCTTGCCATTATTGATGAGATAGTTTGTTCAGAACTTTTATTATCTACATAAAAATCAGACAAAGAATCCTCTCCTGGATGAGTAATAGGAAGATCTTCCTGATTGAAGACATCTTGATCAGAATTACGATCTTTCGATCTGGTATATTGAAAGACCCCTTCTCTGGATTCACGAAGTTGTCTCAAGTATTGCTAACATAGATTACGAGACGTGCCACGCCTTGAAGATTTTCTATCCTAGTATCTCGAGAGGTCATATTAACAGAAGCATATAACAACTCGTCTTCATCTCCGGTCATAGGATCAGGAGTTGAAGTGTAGTTTAGACGATCGAAGACAGATCATTTAGCTGATTGGAAACAACACTTGATGACCACTTCATGAAGGCAGTGGCGTTCTGAAGAGTGATTTAGGGGTGAGTGAGACGTCTCTGTGATCTCTTGTCTTTGTGTAAGACATTCCCGGAGATCAGTCACTACTACCGGACGAGAAGAAGTCGGAGGAATATATTCCTTAATCATATTAGAAACATGCCTCATGTTCCTAAGATGCTTGGTTCCATGAGTGTACAAAGAAGTACTTAACTTATTCGCATAAGTGATTGGGTCCTTATTTTCAAATTTTTGTTTCTGGTACAGATTGTCCTTTGGCATGGGATTCTTGTGTTTTACCGAAGTTGATACTGATTGAAGCATGTTGAGATAAACGCGTAAATCAGAAAATTATGCTCCAGGAGCCTCTGTTTGAGATACCGTCAATTTTTTTTGCTTGGATCTTGAGATATACAAGGATGGAAAATCTTGAGCAGTCCCCATAGGGGTAGGCAAGATGCCTCTTTGATCAGTATTCTTTCTCCTAGCAAAGATTTGAAGACCTCTGTTTAAGTGAATGGAATCTAATATATCTTCCTCTGAGTCATAGACTAGGAAAGATTGAGAAAAGACCAAAGGGTCCTTTCCTTTATTTTGTGGAGGGTTAGCTAAAAAGCGTTTCCCTCTGTTTTTATTGTGGGACCACCTTAGGCGCAGGTTACGCCAGTTGAGGAAGTGTCAAAGGACCCTTCCCTTTGTTCTGTCTAGTATTGGCACTAGAATATTGTTTTTCCAAGTTCAGAACTGGAGAATTGGAGGAGGGAATAACAAAAAGACTAGTTCCCTTGGGTTGCGCCAGAGCAGCATGGTGAGCAAACTGCGCCTGGACAACTGAATACTTAGGTTGCACCATAGCCATATGGGCTACTGGTTGTGCCTCGGCAACAAGATAGGCTGACTGTGCCTTGGCAGTAGCATGAGTAGACTGCGCCTTAGCAGCAAATGGAGTAGTGGACTACGCCTTGGCAGCAGGAAGAGAGGACTGCGCCTTGGCAGCAGGAAGAGTGGACTGGACAAGGGCAGCAGGAAGAGTGGATTGTACTCGGGCAACAGAAATAGATTGCGCCTGGGCAACAGAAGTGGGTTTCGTCTGGGCAACAACAACTGCAGAAGACTTAGGAGTCCACATAGTTTTGTTCTTGGTGATAGCCACAGTGCGCTTGTTGCTCTTCTTGTTGATCATATCTTCATAGGCTGTCTGGTTGACTTGAACAACCAGAGTCTTCTGCGTCTTGCCGATCGGCGTAACATCATATTGAGTTGTCACCTTCTCATTGGAGGAGAAAGTCGTCCCCAGCAGAATTCTCTGATTTACGCCATTTTGTTTGCAAAAAACAAAAGTTTGATTTCTACAAACTAAAAAAGAGTACAAAAGTACAATTGATTTCTGGGGAAGTACAACTGTAGGAATCTGATCAGAAGACGATCACTTTATCCCTTGGACGATGTGAACTTGAAGACTAAAACCTTTGGAGAATGCAGCAACAATTTTGTAAGAGTTCTTGATCTCTGTGTTCGTTTAATAATGATTGGAAACTCTATTTATAGAGTGATGGAAATAACTGTTTTAGCAGTTATTCTGATGTGCATGCGGCCGGACTGCGCCACTTTGGGTTGCGTCATCGTTATGTTACGCCAACTTCCATTCAGTTACACAATCGTGTACTAACTGTATTAGACGCGTGGCTTCATGTGATTAAGATGCGCATGGTCGTGTAAAGAGTAATGGACACATTTTGAGACATTAGTGGCATGTGCGCCACGTTATCCAGCTTTAGAATGTAAGTTGTCTAAACTTTTATCAGGTTGCGCGAGCTTTAATCAACAAGTCAAACTGCGCCTGATTGTCAATCAAATCTTCTCGAGCGGCACGCTTTGAGGGATTCGAAGAGATTTATTTTGTTTATCGTGCTGTCAGATGTCAGTGCTGTCACGCAACGATGGCAATTAATGTCAGACGCCACGTAGGCTTGGACGCAATGTGATTTTGGCGCAGTCTATTGTCAGGCGCAACCTAATCAGTGGCGCAGTTTGATTCTTTAAGCTTCAAAACAATGGCACAACTTGATTTCTGGGGCAACTTGATTGCTGGGTAGTAAAAACATGGCAATCTAATATGGAATACTTCTATCTCACTAGGGTGACCCTACTTGCTTCTTGGGCCTCTACCAATATATGATCTAATCTAAAATTTCAAGTTCCTCGAAAGTTTCTCAATAAAATTCCCAAGATACTCCACCAAAATTTCCAATCATCTTAGGCTGTCAACTTTAATCAAAATTTTAAATCTCTAGTCAATCTCGAAACAACCCTTGTATATCGCAAATTGAATAAATAATTTTTTTTCCAAATCTTAAACTTAATATTTAAATAAGTTTATCAGCCGAAATTCATACTACAAAATGGAACATTTAAATAACTCCCAAATTTAATTCTATATCCTTCAAATGTGTATATCTAGCTTCCAATAAGTCACAACTACTCTTCAAAAGTAAATAATTTTTTTTCTCACCAAAATTTAAATATCCATAATCAAGGCTTTAAACTCGAAATCTAAATAACTTTATAAATCATAAATCTTATGACGTAATTTAATTCAAAAATATTTTACCAAAATTTATCAATCAGCCTCAAATTTTGGTCAATCGTAAATCATACTTCCACATTTAAAATTTTATGATCATTTTCAATTCAATTTATATCCCTCCAAAAGATGTATAGCTATAACTCAATAAATCATAAATGTTCAAAGACCTTCAAAATCAAAACGCAAAATCAAATCAATTTTTTTTCTCGATCTAGCTATCCTCTTGTGTATACCACCTTGTAATATCAAAATAAAATTCCAACTATCTTTTGAAAGCGGTAATATGCTACTACCCAACTTGGAATTAACTAATCCTTAAGATCATATTTTTAGGAAAATAAATGCCTTTATAACTCAAATAAAATCTCAATGCATATTAATTGTCAATGCAACCTTCTAGCCCTGTGTTTAACCTATTGGCATATACTAGTGTAGTCATCTTACTAAGCACGAAACTAAGAATTTACGGTAGAAGGGGTCAAGAAAGATGCAAATCAAGGAGGTCGAACGAGAGTTCGGAATTTGAAGTCAAGAAAGGATGTCAAGTAGGTGGATGAGATTCTAGATTCTAATCCTATATTGCAGGCCCGTTCGGTACAGTCATGTAACCGAAACGGCAAACTAGACCTGCATGGGCCATCACAAAAATATGTAACGCCCCAGTCCAAAAAATAGAAGGATTAGAACGTAATCATGCCAGCTGTATACATACGAAGTATAAGAAACCCTCGTATGTACACATAAGTTATAAATGCAATAACCAAGGTACTAAATCTCATCCACGAAAATAAATAATAATATAAAAGCAACTTTTGAATTTGTCATGTATACAATCATTGGACGGAGACAAATCCACTACCAACTAATTTAAATAAGAAAGAATTATACAAAAAAATGATTTGGTCACACGAAGGAGATAACGATCCAAAAGCAACATCTAGAAAAATAGAGCGCAAGTCATGGCCTTAGCTAGAGCACCTACAAAAATCACAAGACACACCTGGAGAGATGACCAGGTCCTCAGAGGGACGTAACAAGATACAATAAACATGCCATATAAATATTGAATATAAAATATGCCACAATCAAAAAAAGTAACAAAACATAAATAAGGTAACCTAACCGTACTAAAGTGAACATGCAGTTGAGAACAAACCTTTTATCGCATGAGCCCTGGCTGTAAATGGGATCTGGTATAGTCCTCACTTGGGCACCAGTGACCTAAGCGCATGACGTTGAAAAATGACAGTGGCCAACCTGAGAGACTAATCATATCCGTATCTCCAGCGAAGTTTCCGGGTTACAAGGGAAGTGCAATCGAAGCCCATACGACAAGAAAATGTTCTCTCCACCCGATGTACCTATCATGTCGCATCCACGACTATGTAACACTACTAACTGTCAAGTCTTCTAACGTACACCTATTGACAGTTAGACCTAACGCACGTCTTATACGCATCAGTGATCAGCCAAAATGCAAGTCCGGATGCTATATGCTACTCACAACTCACATATCTCGTGGCACGTCAGTATCAAAGTTTATGTATGCACTAAACTAGTGGTAGTCCCTTAACTCTAGGTCCATATGCAATCAATGGATAATAACAAAATACATATAATATCACTGAGCAGGTACTAGATCAGGAACTGTAATAATGGTACAATTAAAAGAACTAGAAATAAATACACAGTGATAAGCAATAAATAAATGCAGACTAATTTATAAACAGTAAATTATGGCAAGGTATCTTGCCTGGTGTGTCGTCGGGTGGTGTGATGTTCTATCATGTCCCAACAGTCCAATAGCTATGATCAGGGCGTAGGGGTCCGAAATTGGGAAGGAAGTAAGGGTACGATTAGTCATGATCAGCTAAGATAGTTGAAGAGAATTTATGGAAATGAATACACGTACTAATTTTTGAAAACTACTTTTATAATAAATTTACGTAATTACTTGAAACATATTTTATTAGTAGAAATAATTTTTAGAGAAATACTTGAAAATGTTTATTGTATAGTGATTTGGAAATTATGATTTACTAGTCAAAAATTTATATTAGATAAATAAAACTAAATTAAATGTTTTGTAAAAATAATTTAAAATAATGATACTTGGTAACTACAATACTAGTGGTAGTATATATATATATATATATATATATATATATATATATATATATATATATATATATATATATATATATATATATATATATATATAAAATTATAAATTATAGTATGATTAATAATAATAATTATAAAATTCTAATATACAATTACTATTATAGTATAACCATAAAATCAAGTTAAAGGTAATAATAATAATAATAATAATAATAATAATAATAATAATAATAATAATAATAATAATAATAAACAACTTATATTACCACTCTTCCTTTTAATAATAATAATAATAATAATAATAATAATCAAAATAAACTTATTCTGCCATTTTCCCCCAAATTTATCATAGTAAGAGAGAAGAGAGAATCGAGAGAAAGGGAAGAGGGGGAGAAAGGTTTTACCAGCGGCTCGTCGGCAGCGAAGCGTCGGGTGGTCCAGCGCGTGGTGGCACGCACGACGATGGTGGTGGCTCGTGAAGTACGGCCATGGTGATGAGGTGGTGGTGGTGATTTTGTGGATTGGGGGCGGCGCTGGAGAGTTGGTGGCACGGCAGGCTCTGGGCGCGGTGGAGCATACCGGACACGGCGCTTGCGGCCGTCGGCTGGAGATCGAGCGGGAAGAGGAGCGGGGATTCGATCGACGGTGGCGGTTGGGCATGGCACCCTGGGAAGTCAGCGGTGGAGGATGCTCGGGAAGGCGGCAGAAATCGGCCAGCAGGGCCGTGGCGCAGGTGTCGTCGGGTCACCGGTACTGAGCGACGTCGACCCTGCGCGGAGGTCGACTGGGAGGCGTAGGCGGAGGGCTCGATCGGAGTACGTAGAGATGTGGTAGCATGCGGGTGTCAGGATAGTCCGTGGGGAGCTCGTCCGGGTGGAGGTTAGGCTTTAGTTTTTATTTTATTTTTATTTTTTTGGCAGCGGGTGGTGGTACTAATTTAGGGGTTTTGGGGTAGACCGCCAGAGGTGGGGCGGCCAGGTATAGAAGGGGAGTGGGTCGAGCATGAGAGACGAGGTCGGGTCTGGCGTTTCTATGGTACGACGGTGGCTGTCGATGCAAAGGAGGTTGGATGGGTGAGCTGGGATGGTGGTCCGACAGGATTCCGATGAAGTCGGCTGGTGGCTTGGGGGAGTCTGGTGGTGGAGGTGTCAACCAAGGTGATGGCGGTAGTCGGGTTGATGGTTGCTGCGGTTGGAGTGGCCGCAGCGGTGATGGGTGTCGTCGTAGGCAGGTTGGCAGAAGGAATGGCAGGGAAGGAGATGGGGATGTGCTGGCGATGGAGATGGGTGGCAGTGATGGTGGTGATTGCAGTGGTTGGTCGGAAAGGAGATGGCGGGGTGACAATCGGGGAGTCGCGGCATCGGAAAGCTGCTGTTAGGATGGCGAGGGATTTGTTTAGAGGCAGGGTTAGGATTTGATTGTCGGGTTGGATGTGTCGTGTCGGGAGTGTCCGACACTACTGGGTGGACGTCCGGGATTGTCGGACGGGACTGAATTATTGTATATATAAAAATAAAATATAGTGGATGGAGAATGGCGACACTGACACAATGCACGGATTTGATGGAGAATTTATGGATGAGTACCTCTCCTTATGTAGGAGGTGGGAATTTTCAGTTGGATAAGGATTCGTAATGGTTTAAACCCCGATGGATAATTCCATCTTTTTATTTAAATTGATTTTGAAATTAAGCAATCAAATCCAAATCAATCTAGATAACTTCTTTTAATTTAATGCCTATTTAAAATAAAATCTTTTCCAATTTAAATTATCAAAATAATTCAAATATTAAATAAAACAAAATCTTAAATATCATTTTCATAATTAAATAAATATATTAATAATTAATTTCGAAAATCACGATAAATACTTAAATATTAAATCGTAAAATAGCTTTTATAAATAACAAAAATATATTAATAAACAAATTTTCAATTTTGCAAAATATTTGGAATACCTTTCATACAAACCACAATTTTCAAATCACTACTTATTTTTAAACGACGAACAAAATAACTCTTTTATACAAAATAATAAATATTTATCATATTTATTTGAACATGTACTTTCCTATATAAAATAAAATTTATAATAAAAATATTTTTCTAAAATATGTACCACGACACATATTCGCACTCGTCGAGCAAATACGAAATGCAAATCTCGTACGCTACGCAAATACAACAATGCGAACTCGTATGCGACGTACAGATACGAAGTATAAAATAAATACAAAAATATATAAAAAATTATAGTAGAAATTTAGGGGGTTTACATGGTCTGCAGCCCATTAGCATATTGTCCGATTATACTCCAAGAATGATATGAGTCTATAAAATAAGCAGAATATATCATGGTATGAAATATAAAGCACGAGAGGATAATAAAAAAAATATCACAAGCAAATACCTGTATCCCTGCAGGTGTAATCACTACCATCATGAGCCACTAACGAACTCCGTGCAATCAGCTATCTGAAGAGATCATCAGGTCCTTTGGGGACATAGCAAGATACATAAAAATATGTTTATCTAGCAGTTTAATCATGCATGATAATATAAACAGGATATAATCAAGGAACAACACTTAACATGGCGAAAGACTATGACCAAACTGCTAACAAGTGACTAACAACAAGTGGCTACTGACAGGTGACTATGAACTGGAATACAAGAACAACTACACCTAACTGAACTGCTGGATGAACAAATGAACACGAGATCAATTGAATACCAAACCCTCGCCCCGAGTGGACTCGTAGGTTTGAACTAATCACCAACCCTCGTCCCGAGTGTGGACTCTCTGGTTAGTTTACGGTAAGGCACCCTCGTCCAGAGTGTGGACTCTCTAGTGCAAGTAAAAGTCAACACCCTCGTCCCGAGTATGGACCCTCTGGTGCAAATAATCAAGACAACACCCTCGTCCCGAGTGTAGACTCATGGATGTAATCAGATCAAGACAAACGCCCTCGTCCCGAGTGGACTCTCTGGTGCCAATGAACACGACAAACACCCTCGTCCCGAGTGTGGATTCACGGAAGCAAACACCCTCGTCCCGAGTGAACTCTCTGGTGCCAATGAACACGATAAACACCCTCGTTCCGAGTGTTGACTCTCTGGTACAACTGGTCAACCCTCGTCCCGAGTGTGGACTCTCTGGTTGAGGAAAAACGATACAGGAAAAGTATGAGTTGACGTTGTTGTTGCAAGCACAGGGTGGTCTAGAGACACAAAATAGGCCAATGCGTCGGTCCTAAAATTGATCATAAGACAAGAGTAGAAAGACAATCAAAAGGGTTATATTGCACAAAGTAAATGAACGTGTCAATTTTGTTTGGGTGGGCGAGGAGCTCATTCCAGCATTACAGTTGAGTACTGACACCCACACAGCTTTTATGTGCGAGCACAGATAGAAGCTCGTGGCGCGGAGCTCGCTTGGATGCGTCGAGGCACGTAGTTCCTTGGCGATTCGAGGCGTGCGGCCGCGTGGAGTCAGACTTATATGGGATATAATGTATGGACGTCGCCTTCCGAAGCGTCTGCTGGTTCAAGACTTGTATTAAGAGATGAGAGAGAGCTGAGTGACTTATAATATGAGAAGAGTGAGCTTGAGTGACTTGTAATCTTGGCTTTATGCCCCATTGTAATCCTTGTTTCAATATCAATAAAATGCATCTTTTGGATAACTTGTGTTTTGTTCTAAATTTCCGTTGGCATATTCAATGTCTCTGCATGGGACTTCTGTGCGACGACTCCGTTGCAACCGCTGTAATCGGCCGTTATGGAACCCGCCTTGCATGAGCGCAATCTAGGCTCGTACGGCATCATACCTTAGCGAGGACGATCGCTCCTACGGGAGTAGGGCGTGACAGCCTCTGCATGGCATTGCTGCTTGGCACGAGAGTCCGAAACGGTTGACCATATTTTGTATACTGGAGAATCGCCTTCGAGGGTCTGAAATGCTTTATCTCTTCGTTGTAGACAGGACCAAGGCAGTGGAAGCTTCAACGATCTTCTGGCCACCTGGAGTAGCACCTCTCACGGCCACCAGATCATTGCAGCCGCCATTACGTGTGTCATATGGAAAAATTGTAACAAATTCAGATATGAAGGATATCAATATTCGTCCAACGAACTTATCCGGGAGGTGTCCGTCAAACTCGCAAGGCCAGCAGGCACTACAATTACGATCTTGTGGCATTCTGGCTGTTTGTGCTCTCATGACGTTTGTTTTGGGAGTACATGATACCTTCTTTTGTGTAATTTTTCCTATTTTTTGGTGCTTGCATGTAAAGGCTTCGGTATTTTGCGCCTTGTTGTGAATAATATGGGGGTTTCTAAAAATTAAAAAAATATATGCGAGGCTTTTGGCGGAGCTCTCCCGCGGGACACTTGATTATATATACTGGTTATGTTTACGTGCATTGCATATATAAAAAAAAATCAAGAATATTATTAATGAATGTAGAAGCATGGAAAATACTAAAGAAATTGACTCATGCGGCCAAGAAAGACCCATGCGGCTCAGAAAACGCATGCGGCTCAGGGAGTCATGCGGCATAAGGAGCTATGCGGCCGGAGGCATTCCATGCGGTTCAGAAGACATGTGGCGTGACAGTGCTCCCCTCCGATCCATGCTGTATTAATTGCTTTGACGGCTGACCCCTCTGAAAAGTTGACAGACCTGACACCAAAGCAGGTAATTATGACTCTGTCATGATGATGAATCTCTAGGGAAGAGAAAGAAATCTCTGACACGATCCCCCGAGGGCAACAAAATGCCACGTGGCCCTGCCACGTGGGTGTGCTTATGCGGCTCGAAGTGAAGACTTCCCATGTGGTTCAGAGTGAAGCTGTCCCATGCGGCTCGAGTGGAATCATCCCTATGCGGCTCAAGAAGATCATGCCCATGCGGCTCAAGCAAACACACCATTATGCGGTCCATGCGGCTCATCATATGGTTCAGAAGTCTGAAGGAGGGGGCCACTGCCCAGACAGCCCTGACACGTGTCCCAAGTCTTATGCGGCCCAAAATTCATGCGGCCCAAATCTCATACGGCCCAATCTGCATGCGGTTCCAGTCTCACCATTGGCTCTCAGGACACGTGTCCTCAGCCGATCAATCTCCCAGATTTATGGCAATCCAAGATCGGGTCGAATTCCAATGATCTGGGGCACGTGGCAGGAGAATAAATTTGATTTATTCGCAGATATTAGAGAATCATTATAAGGAAGATTTATGCCAATCAGCATTAATTGCTAATGGGGATTTGGTGTAATCTACCCTTAATGGTTCTGATTCGTCACAATCAGAAACGAACGGCCTGGATTGATCAATCCCCAGGCCGCCGCCATCTCCAAGAGCTAATCATTGGCAACCCTAGTGATCACATCCCACTATTATAAATAGCAAGGTGCCATTCCCTTGTGAGAGATAGAGAGATATACAAAAAAAAACCAGAGAAGAATACGTATACACAGAGAGACTTCCCCCATAGTCAGAGAGAGAATATACACAGAGAGAGAGAAGCCAGGAGGGCAATCAGAGAGAGAGCAAGAAGGCATTTCTTTGTCAACGACCAAGCAGATCTTCCCCGAGTCAAGGCTGCGTACCGATCGTCCAAGGAGTAAGGCAGAGCGGTCGTCGCTTTTCCGAGCCTCTATCGTCACCCCCCAGAATCTAAAATAAACAATCGTACTTAGACTGCTGTACCTAGGTTTTCGTCCCTAGGCTTTCTTTGTACGAGCGAGTTTGTATTGTGAGTCTAAGTTCAGTCCTCCGATAATTGTTCTGTACTTTTACAATCAATGGCAAACAATGAAGTATATAAAAATTTAATTATACTATAATATTTAAAATATAATTTGAATATATTTGAATATAATTTGTTATGATTCTTTTTAAATTCTAGATATGTGTTTAATTAGATAATATTATGTTGTTAGTTTAAACATAATTTTAATTTTAAATATATTCTAGTATCGGGTAGTTTTTAATTTTTTTCATGCGGAGAGAGGGTTCGGTTATCCACACAAAATATAAGAAAGGTAGTTAATTATATAATTATATATATTTTAATAAAAAAAATGGTTGATAATATATATATGTATATATATATATATATATATATATATATATATATATACATATACATACACACACACACACACACACACGCCATCCACACACCTTCACCCCTGCCCCTCTGCCCCCACCTCCACGGCTTGCCCTTGGCTCCCCAGAGGGCGGCACCGTATGGGGCACGCCTCTCTTTTGCAGCGAAGATCATCGGTCTGCCCAAGCCGTCGCCACTCCCCCTTCTGTTCCCCAGCCTCAAGGTGTACTCCCGCTAGGTTTGAAGATGCTACTCTGGTCCAGTTCGCGGCAGAGGATGCCGCCATCTTTGCGAAACCTTTCCATTTTGCTCTTATCGGAAAGTTCTCTATCTCGGCCGCAGATTTCAACTATCAGAGCTGTCTTCGTGCATATGGACTTCTCAAGGGAGGTCATCGTAGCCATCATAAATGCCAAACACCTACTTATTTGCCCTCGATTGGAACGTAATTTCCTTCGTCTGTGGACGCAACACTTCTGGCGCATCACAGGGGCTCTCATGCGAGTGTTCAAATAGACCATGTCCTTCCATCCTTCTAAAGAATCCTCCATGGTTGTTGTGTGGTTATCTTTCCCTGCCCTTTAATTTCACCTTTTTGTAAAATCGATCGTCTTTGCCATTTCTCATAGCTTTAGTAACCCACCCATGATCGATAAGACCACGACGAACTTTGTTAGACCGAGCAGAGCCAAAGTGTGTGTTGAATTAGACGTGAGTGTCATTCCCCCTCCATGGATCAGAGTGGCTCTCCCTGTTGGAGAGAACTTCTGGCAATCAATATATTACGAAGCACTCCCTCCTTTCTACAACTTCTGTATGTACCAGATTCCTAGATATGACCCCTCCATTATTAGCATCGAAATTGAGCCTCAGGGCAACCAAGACATGCAAGTTGCGTCATATTGCAAAGAAAGTGTGGAGCATCGAAAGCCAGGACTACCGCTGTGACGTAACTCACCGCTCCAGCCGATTCCTCTACTATTGAAGTTGGTTGTGTTCGCCATTAAAAAGTAATTGATAAATTTATGTATTAACAAAAGAACATAGTACAACTTGGATCCTCGGTGGCGATGGAGAGTTGATTTTTTACTCTATTGACTATCTGACGACGATCATGAATCAAATGCAAGTCTTCGGCTGGACAACAATTCAACTCTCTTAAAGTAAGCTATGATTATCTGAATCTGTGATAAAATCTGAGGGGTTGAATGAATGAATGATCCTTCTATTTATAGATGGTAGAATGATCTGTTCATGTGTGCATGAAATTTGGCACGTTGAAACATAACGCGCATGACTTCGTTGGGTGCAGGGGCGTTGCGTCCTGAAAGCTCGAACTGAATTTGGTGTAACTGTACTATTGGGCTGCGAATAAGCTGACACATGGCAGTTTTTGAGATTCGTTTGTTGCTGATATCTTGGATGGTTGTCACGTGGTCATGAGCATGACTGAGTCAATGACACGTGGCATGTGCACATTGCTCAAAGATCTTGACCGGTTTAAAAAATCATAGGTTTGATGCACCTGGGAGATCTGGTACATGAAAAGACTTGGCACATGGTTTCTAGGGGAACGTAGCAAGTCTAGGCACGTGACTTTAGAGGCACATTTGAATGTTTTGTTCAGGTCATCCACGTGGCAAAGTACAGCTGTAACCGACAAACAAGTAATGATGTCTTCTCTTAGTTTCTATGAAAACTGTCGACTTTCGTTCTCGAGACGCGTATTGCTGACTTCTGATGCTTTATGGGTGAAGAGTTTCGGTAAGCGCATCATTTTTGAAGCACATACTCCGTGGAGTGCACCGGCTATGAGACACATCTTTCCGAGGAGCATATCAGTTGTAGGGTGCATCTATCCCCATAGTAGTGACATAAGTTGACCAAGCGGACGGTATTGAGGAGGGACTTAGCTTGGAGCTTCGACTATATATACCTTGTCAGCAAATTACTAGTTTTTAAGCCATGTTGGACGTGGCTGAATACCAGGATAACATAAAAGAAATATAAGAGCTGGAGAGAAGAAGAAGCAAATGTCTGGAGGATTACCCCTAATACCAGTAGCACAGACTACTGTAACACCAATACCGAGACCGACACATCATTTCCACAAACACCGACAGATTGCCCCCACCTATTATAGTTTTTATGGCAAGTCAGGACACATTCAAGAGGAGTGTCATCGGGCAAACAACCAGTGTTTACTTTGTGGAGGTCCAGATCACATAGTAGCATAGTCGGTTTAATAAGTGACCAGTAGTGTTTGTAAAAACAAAAAGTCTTATTACAAACTTAGAAAAAAGTACAAGAGTACAATTGATTTCTGGGGAAGTACAACTATAGGAATCTGATCAGAAGACGATCACTTTATCCTTTGGACGATGTGATATCGAAGATACGAGCCTCTGGAGGATGCAACAACACTTTAGCAAAAGATTATGATCATTCTTGATGCTTTGAGATTGATTTGAAACTCTATTTATAGAGATCTTGAAATAACTATTTAGTAGTTATTCTGGGTTGCGCGCACTTCAGGTTGCGCGCCTCTTGTTCACTTGCGCGAGCGATTGCATCAACTGCTGTGGATGCGTGGCATCGTTTAATTGAGATGCACGTGGTCGTAGGCAGTATAGTAGGCATGCTCTGCGAAGTTTGAGGCTTGTGCGCCACGTTACCCTGCTTTAAAATAAAAGTTGATTAGGTGGTGCCAACTAGCCAGGTTGCGCATGGGCGCAACTCAACAACTGACACCTTTGACTAGGTCTTTTGTGCTGTATTGATCTATTTTCCCACCACACAATGACTTGCGCGAACCAGCTGTCAATATTAATTACATGCTCATGAAATCTTCTCGAGCGCCGTATTGCGCGGGATTCGAATGGATTTTCCTTAATCTCCTTGTTGTCAGTTGTCAGGTAATGATGATGCCATTACAGCTTCTCGAGGAAGTATGCCACGTGGCGCTCGCACAACCTGCCTTATGCGCAACCTGATATTAGCGCAAACTGATGCTACGTAACTTGATAGTTTGGTACAACATAATGATTTGGCGCCACCTGATGATCGCACACTTTAATGGGTTGCGCAGCTTGATTTTTTAGCTTCTACAAGATCTCCTTCAAAGTTTTCGAAACTTGAAAATACTTCAAAGTTTTGAAATACTTTGAATTTGGAAATAATTTTGTCTGGGTTGTGCCAGTTTTTTTTGGATTGCGCCAGTCAACTCTAGCCCGATTCTTCAGCATAGATTGCATAACTGTTTTGGGCTATAAATAGTCGTACACTTTGGGGCTTTCATTTTTCTCCAATGTGACTTTCTCGAAACCCTATCTCCTTCTCTTCTTCATGATCTCCTTTGACCACTCTGTCTATTCTTCTTCCCAATTCATAAGCTTCTTCGATAAACCGTAATGGCACCCAGGAGATTCGATGTTAATAAACGAAAGGGCTTTACTGAGCCTTCATTTTGCGCTTCATCATGCAGAAAGCAACGACGTGTGTATCAATATATTCCGTCTTTGTCACAACGAGAGACTGTCAACCTGGCCATGGAAGGTAAGCGGTTTGATAATTGATTCGACCATATCAACCAAATCCTTTTTAGGGTTTTCGAATTTAATCTGTTCACCGAGTGCCCTCTATTTTTAGAGTTTGGTGCATTTTTTGACTTATGCCACCCTTTTTCGGGTTTGGTTGCTGTCACTTTGTGCGATGCAACGCAACAGAGATGTTGCGATATGCAAAATATGGCACAACACAGATACTGTGCTATATGGCACGATATAGATGCTGCGCTATAAATACAGCACAACACAGATGCTGCGCTAAAAATATGGCACAATACAGTTGCTGCATATGGCACAATTCAGATGATGTGTGGCGCAATACATCCATTGTGCGTGGCGCAATACAGACGTTGTGCATGGCGCAACACATCTATTTGCACAACATGGAAGTTTTGATGCAACCTGTGATTTTTGTTCAGATTTAATCATTACACTCTATAAATTCATTAACTCTTTCTCGTTTACTTCTTGTAGGAAATCAGTTGGCAAGATTCTTCAGAACTGGTATCGGTGATCTTGGATGCTGTGGAGTAGAACAACCTTGATACACACATCAGAAAGCTCAGAACTCTTCATGTCAAACAGGGCTTCATCGAGATGGTAGGAACGGATTTTACACATGAGAGTTGGACGGTGGAGACACAGAATTAGGAATCTTATGACAATGGTGATCTAATTCCTACTTCTCACAAAGGGCCATCTTTTCTCCACCAGTTGTATTGATAGCAGCTTGTCTTTGAGCTGCTGTACGTTGTGGTTCTTCTGTCATCTTTCTGAGAGAGAAGACCAGAGTTGATTCTGTTACCTTGCTCGTTGCTTCAAGTCAAGTCGACAAGGAACTGGCACCAACAAGAAGATCCAAAGATGTAATAGAGCTTCGTTTGTTATATTTAGAATAAAAATCCGAGATGTAATAGATTTTTATTAAGATGTATCTATGTTTTTAAAGAAGGAATTAAAAAAATGATTTTTCTCTTCTTTATGATTTGATTTGATGTGATGATATAGAAAATAGAATCCAAAGCTAATGTGGATGTGAACTCACTTTTCTATTGATGATCTTCAAGTCAGCTGGGATATAAAGACGGGATATCATACCTAAAAAGATGATATCTGTGATAATACGGATTTATCACAAAGAAAAGATACCTGTTAAAACAATTGGGTTTCAAAAAGACAGATTTGATGATTCGGATAGGCTCTACTGGGGATTTTTAGTATTTATTATCTTGTGGCTTTATTTACGAAAAAAGTAAATAAACGATAACAAATGTAGGCTTATTCACGAAATGAATAGAGATGAAAAGACTAATGAATAAGCATGCCTTTTCGAGGAAAGGTCGCTTCGTTTCTCGAGATAGACAATAAACAGAGACCTATTCAAAAGAGATGAATGAAAGAACATGCATTTTCGAAGAAAGGTTGCTTCGGTTCCCGAGACAGAATGTTTGGCTATTCTGTCTTTTAATAGTGTGGAAATTTTCTGAGAACATTATTCACCCTTTTTCTTTTATTTACAAATGTCTTCAGAAGATATGCCTAAGGAGGTGGAAGTCATCCCGAAGATCGAAGCCGGCCTCGACATTCCTTCCGATGAGCCTCCATCGCTTACTCAACCAGAAGTCGGAGAAAGCTCGGCTATTCCTGGACAGAAGCAGGACATTCCCGCCAAACTGGTGGAGCCTGAGAATACTGCCGAGGATGAAGCTCTGAGGAAAGCTGTATGTGAATTGTTGGTGTCATCGGATAATAATGTCTTCGAGCTTCTTGCGAGATATGTTTTCAATCAAGAGGGCTCTGGTCCTCGTTAATTTTATATATTTCCTTCTGCCTAAATTATGTAATAAAAGGAATTTTATTTACATTCTTAGTCTCTGTGTTGATATTTCTTTGTCTTCAAACGTGATATTTCTTAAAAAATTTGCCATTAATGGGCATCATGGCGACTCGACCATCCATATCAATCAATTGATAAGCTTCCTTGGAGAAAACTTTTCGTATAATATAGGGTCCTTCCCACTTGGCTTCGAATTTGCCTTTGCTCATATGCGTCATAGTCATAGGACGTCTGACGGTTAGAACTAGTTCTCCTTTCTGAAATGTTCGGACTTTGACTTTACGGTTGAAGGCTTTTGATAGACGAGCTTGGTATAACTCAATATGTTGTTGAGCTAGGAGCCATTTCTCGTCAAGCGCTTCAAGCTCCTGAAGTCACAGATGATCATTATTTTCGGTTGTGAGTTTATTGACAATGGCAATCCTTAGGGAAGGGATCTGGATTTCCAATGGTAAGACAGCCTCGTATCCATATATCAAAGAGAAAGGCGTGCAGCCTGTAGGAGTACGTACAGTAGTACGATAAGCCCATAGACATTCTCTAAGCTTTTCACTCCAGTTCCATTTATTGGTAGAAACAAACTTCTTGAGGAGTTTGACGATGGTCTTGTTAAATGCTTCTGCCAACCCGTTAGCTGCAGGATTGTAAGCTGTAGAAGCAATATTATTGATCATGTTGTTATCGCAGAATCGAATAAATTTCTGACAGATAAATTGTGGCCCATTATCATGAATGATTCACCGAGGAACACCGAATCTGTATATCACATGATGCTTAATAAAATTGATGACACTGCTTGTCTTGACCTCAGTTAGAGGTATAGCTTTAGCCCACTTTGAGAAACAATAAGTTATGGCCAATACGAACCGATGTCCTCGAGACGAGGGAGGGTTAATAGGACAAATACCGTCCATGCCCCAAGCTGCAAAGGACCAAGATGCTGCCGTCAAACGTTCGTCGGTAGAGTGTCTTTGTAGCATGATTATAATAGAATCTGAGTGACCGCCGACGAATTATTGTAGCCTCCTTAGGATCTTCGGGTAAGATATCATAGACTACGAATTCTATGAAAGGAGTCCTCCAATCTTCACTGATAGTATAAATTTTAACTGAATTGTTGACTTCCATGTTTGAGTTATTGACTTTAATATTTAAGTTATTCTCGACCCAAAACAACTGTCTATTAGTGATGACGATCATTTGTTGCCTTCTTACTGGAATTGCTAACACTGCTGCAAGATTAGCGAGTGCATCAACCTCTGTATTACACGCTCGGCGTACATGCTCGATGAAGAAGTCTTTTAATGAAGTAGCCATCCTGATCGCTGCATCATGATATGGGACCAGATCTTGATGTCGAACTTCATACGTGCCTCTAACTTGATTGACAATCAGTTTGGAGTCTCCGTAAACTTCAAGATATTCAATATTTAATTGTTTAGCCAATTGGAGACCAATGAGCAAAGCTTTGTATTTAGCCACATTATTGGAACACAACTCATCTAAAGAATAAGCTCTTTGAATAGCTAATCCTTCTGGTGAGACGATGACGATTCCAACTCCAGCAACAATAGCACCTTTTGGTCCAATTCTGGATGCACCATCAAAGAATAAATGCCATGTAATAATTTCTTCAGAAATTATGTTGGACTCCAAAGTTTTGTTTGGAATCTCATCGTAGAGTTTAGACGTTTCAGAAATCAGATGAGCTGCCAGAAAGTCAGCAATGGCTTGTCCTTTAACAGACTTTTGAGGAACATAAACTATATCATATTGTGCTAACAATATGGCCCATGTTGCAAGCCTGGAATTGAGTGTACTGGGGTTCTTCATCAGGACCCGAAGCGGATTAACTCTAGAAATAACATGAATAGTTTGGCCAGTGATATAATGTCTCATCTTTTGACAGCAAACATCAAAGCTAGACATTCTTTTTCCACTGGGGTGTATCGACGTTCAGCTCCAATCATTGTACGGCTAAGATAATAGATAGCCTATTCATGACCTTCTTTATTCTTCTGAGCTAATAAAGCACCTAGGGAATGGTCCATTGCTCGAACATTCATCAGGAAGGGTATTCCTGAGACTGGAGGCACTAGAACTGGAGGGTTCATCAAGTAATGCTTTATGTCTTCAAATGCTTGTTGACATTCTTCAGTCCAAATAAAAGGCACACCTTTCTTCATGAGTTGAGTGAACGGTCTACAGCATCCAGAGAGATTTGAGATAAATCTCCTGATATGCGCAAGCCGTCCCTGGAATCCTCGTAGCTTTTTTAGGTTGCGTGGAGGATACATCTCTTGAATGGCTTCGATTTTCTCAGGGTCAATGTGTATACCTTTAGAGGTAATAACGAATCCAAGAAATTTGCTACTAGAGATTCCTAGGAATGACTTGGTGGAATTCATCTTGATTTGATGTTGGCGCATTAGATCGAATATAGTTCTTAAGTCTTGAAAGTGGTCTTCCTTTAGACGACATTTGACAGCAATATCGTCAACATAACATTCAACAGTCTTTCATAAATGATCACGAAATATAGAACTCATGGCCCGCTGATAAGTTGTACCAGCGTTCTTAAGACCAAATGGCATGACAGTGTAGTAATAGACTCCAAGAGGAGTGCAAAAAGATGTATGTTTCTCATCTTCTAGATGCATCTTGATTTGATTATATCCTAAGAATCCATCCATAAAGGACATGTGTTCAAATCCTTAAGTATTATCAATCATGACATCAGTGATCGGAAGAGAAAATTCGTCATTGGGACAAGCTTCATTAATGTCTTTGAAGTCGATGTAGACTCAGACTTTCTCTATTTTCTTCAAAACTGGGACAACATTAGACACCCAGTCCGGATGTTGTTCTTCTCTGACGAAACCATAGGAGATAAGTTTCTTGACTTCAGCTTCTATGGCATCCATCATGTCAAGTTGAAGTCGACGCTGTTGCTGCTTAACTGGCTCCACATTTGGCATAATGTTGAGCTTATGGGTAGCGATCTGAGGACCCAATCCTGGCATGTCTACATAGCTTCAAGCAAATACATTAATGTATTCCCTAATGAGCTAGATCAATTCTTATTTATCAGCTTCAGGAAGACTTTTGCTGATAAATGTTAGTTTTGGGGAAGTTTCATCTCCAATATTGACTTGAACCAACTGATCTTCGGTAGGTGGCTCATGTTGCTCGAAGCGAAGCTCCAAATTAGTATCCATCCTTTGTGCCCAACGATTAGATTCAGAGGCTTCGACAAAGTCTTCGTCGTCTTTCGAGTACTCGGCAGTTGCCATATTGGAAGATCCAGTCACTCGATGGACTTGCCCTACACTGGTGTCTGAATTCCATGAGACAAAATCAGAAGAGTTAGATCGTTCTTCTTCATCGAATTCAGAAGCTTCTGTAGTCAGAATTGGTGAAGTATAACCTAGTCCCCACTTTATTTTGTTGTAGTATTGTTGTGATTTTCCTTTTGGAGCAGGGATACGAATGGGAGTTCGCCTTCCATTACCACCATTGAGACCAGCTTTAAAATTATAGCCCATCTTTTGAATTATATCTTTTGATTGTTGACTATAACGACGTAGTTGAAGTCTTTCGGTATCGTGATTTTTTTCTTTACCATTGGGCATGATCTTCTGTTATGTTCCTTTAATAAAAAGTATAGGAAGTTTATTTTTCTTCCTGGAAGGAACTAAGAAGAAGGAGTCCTGCATTGGCTCGAGCAATACTTCGTTTTGGGAAGCTTGAACTGCTCCTATGGTAAGTGGTTCAAAGTTATCTAACATTTTCAAATAACATCGAGTATAATAAAGAACATCAATATACTGTGAAGGAGATGCTACTTTATTGATTTGTACATCATCATTTACAACATAATTCTTAGCCTTAACAGAAGGCTTAGTAAGGTTGATAACCAGAAGAGGAGAAGGAGGATTCTTAGCCTTAACAGAAGGCTTCGTAAGGTTGATAACCAGAGGAGAAGGAAGAGAATGAGAAGGAGAAGGAGAAGGAGAAGGAGAAGGTAAAGGTTTGTTACGACTAAGGTCGATAACAAGAGGCTCCGAAGAGGTGAGCTCCTTTTGTTCCCTTTCTACATCAAGAGGATGTTTGTTATGAGAGGAAAGATGTATAGTCAACGTCTGAGACGAAGAGGGATGAGTAGTACGTCATGAGACCATCTTTTGAAGTATCTTTCTGATCTTCCTCACTATCCATCGCCAATACAACCTTCATGAACTCTTCCTTGTACATCCGAGAGTCAGTATAATATGCTTCAATGCCCCTGAAAGGATTTAGATCGGCTACTTCCTTCTGAACCTCTCCATTGACATCTACTTATTTGAAGCATTAATGTAGAGTGGATGGTACAATGTTATTCTCATCAAGAAAGGCTCTTCCCAGCAAAGCATTATAAGAGCCATGATTATCGATCACATAGAAAGTAACCTTTGTACGAAGATTGCCTATTTGAACTTTCAGGCGGATCTTTTCCAAAGGTTCACTTCTTCCGGAATTAAATCTCAGGATTGTCGTGATGGTTGTTGAAAGATTTTGTACAGAAATCCTTAATGCATCTAATAGAGTCTTTGGCATGATGCTAAGTGCAGACCCAAGATCGATCAAAATGTGATCAACCTTCATGGTATCGACATATCCCGTGAAGTAGAAGGGTCGGACATGACGATTATCTTCCAACAATATTTTATCTTGTGTAAAAGTGATGTTTGGCATCAGCTCCATCATACTATGACAATGAAGGCATGTTATAGGCTCTTCCTCTGGCTTCTTGAGGAGTGCTAGACAAGTATCATCTTGCATCAAAGCTTCACTCAATGTCTCTCGAATTTCTTTTGAGAGACACAGTAGTTCAAAAATTGATAACCTTGCCGGGGTATTAGCCAGTTGATCCAGTATATCAAAGTTATACGGCTTCTTGAGTCCCAAAGTTGGAGTCTTCTTCAATACTTTATCAAAATAGACAGGACTTTTTCCTTTGTCGGCTGTCGCTGGTTTGGGAAGAGTTAGTTCTACTAGAGGTGATGAAGCTGATGGAACAACGACAGCAGAAGAATATGATGCTTGAGGAGCCTCCAAAGTTGGAGCATAATTTTCTTGGCCTTCTGAATAGTCTCTTAGGTAAGGTTTCCCAGACCTAGTACCAGTTAAAATTTCTTCTTCGAATACAGGTTCGAAGGATACCATATTACAACTCTTTGCCTGGATCTTGTTTCTGGAAGATTTCTTTTGGGAAGATAAAGAGTTTGTCTAGTAACCCAAACCAAACCGAGATTGGTTGTGAGAAAAACATAGGGAAAGAGGTACAGGAGATCCCTTTCCATGGTTCAAACCAGAGGCCTTTTGTAGATCATATCCTATTTTTGTCATTAGTTCACGAGACTGTGGACTATACAAATAAAAAGCTGGTTGATATTTGGCTTATGACTTTGACAATGTTGTCTCAACAGGGGAAGAAAAAGAAGCATTATATGCTGCCGAGATGAAGGTAGAAGTTAGAGGTGGAAGATAATATCCACCCAATGAAATCATATGACATGATTTATCTTTAGTACCTTCTTAGACTTGGTGGAGGAAGACGGTGTTTCGAGTCCGCCACAAAATCTGGATGGATCTATATAATTTCCCCTTTTATCAGTAGACAGAGGAACAAGACCATTAGTTCGTGCAGGTGGAAGATTAACAATCTCCAGAGTAGTTCTTGGGATGGGGACAACACCGTCCTGCACAAGTTGAGCCAAAAAATCTCCAAACTATAAATAGACGACATTAGCCATTACAGTTTTTTTCGTCTTGGTGGAGAGTGATTGCACCGGAATTGACCATCTCCTGAATTTTACCTTTCAGCAAATAGCATGCTCGAGTTGGATGTCGAATAAATCTGTGGTAAACACAATACTTAGGATGGTCAGTCTTACCAACTTCCTCTGGATGTTTTGTTTCTAGAAGTTGAAGTTTATTGCTCTTGATAAGATAATCAAAGATACTCATGATATCATCTTCATCAAAAGAGTATTCTTCTTTTGGACGTTATGCTCGTTGTGGTGGTGCTATTGGAGTAGATGTTGGGTGACTTACATTGATAGCTAGAGCTTCTTTGCCTTTAAGATTAATAGCCAAAGTCTCCTTATTTTTGCGATTGTTCTGATGGCCACTATTATTTAGTGTAGTGTGTTCATCTTTGTCAAGATTAGACATTTGAATTCCTAATTGTTTGAACTTGTCAGCGCTCTCTTCTGCTATTTTGGCGTTCACTATAAAAGAAAGCCAATCCTGGAACTATGTTGATCCCATCCATATGCTGATTATAGGCAACAAGTTTGATTTGCAAGTGTCTATAGTCAAAGCATCTGGAGTTCCGAGAGGCATTTTGAGTGCTTTACGACGGAATCGTTCAATAAAACGTTCAGTAGTTTCATTATGTCGTTTTTTGATTTTGATGAGAGCAGACATAGTCATGTTGTTGGTTCCCTCATAAAATCATTCCAAGAACATTTGTTTGAAGCCAGAGAAAGAGATTATACAACCATCTGCTAAACTACGATACCAGTCATATGTTATACCGACTAAATAGCCGACAAATACTCTAGTAAGAAGAGCATCATGCGGTTGAAGTTGATCATTCATTACTTCAAAGTGATTGTGGTATTGACTTGTAGACGTGCTGCCATCAAATAGCATAATAGTAGAGGGTTTGTATTTAGGAGGAAATTGGACTTCCTTCCATTTTATGGGATAAGGTTGCTTAATCCCAAATTTCTGCAAGCCGTCTTTCTGTTTGAAAGCTTCGAATTGAGTGCGTAAAAAATTCTACGACCTCATTGGTATCTCCCGTTGATTGTGGAGGAATGGATTGATTTGATATGTTATGAGGGGGTACTGTATGATAAGTACCACCCCCGGCACCAGATTGACTTAGAATTGTCTGTGCAGGAATGGAAGCAGTGTGAGCAGATTGTACCCCCAGATCAATATTGATGGGAGCTAATGTTGTTACAGGTTCTTGAGTCGGAATTAGATTAGCGACTGGTGGAACAATATGTTGTGCCATAATCACAGCATACATGTCTGTCATCATCTCAGCCATGCTCTTCAAACTAGCCTCCATAGCAGCAATTCTCTGCTCTGGACTGTTAGAACTGGAAGTATCTTGATCTTCTATAATGACATAAGCAGTCACTTCTCTAGCCCTCGAAGATGAGCTAGTGGAAATGATGGTCCTTTCAGAACCTTCACTGTCAGTATTAAAGTCATATAAGGAACCACCCCCAGAATAAGTGATAGGGATGTCTTTTTGACTAAAGGAATCTTGGTTAGAATCGAAAAGATTCCTTTGACCAATTGTGTCTTGGTCAGAAGGAAGATTCCTTTGATCGATTATTTTTCGGCTTCTTGATCTAGTATATTGGTATACTTCTTTGCCGGACTCATGAATCTGATCTAAGTACTCTTGACTGGGCTTGCAGGATGCATTACGTCTTGGACGTTTTCCACCCCAGTGCTTCGAGATGCCATGTTGACATGAGCATAGAGTAATTCATCTTTGTCTACTAGGATTGGTTCAGGAGTCTGAACATAACTTAAACGGTCAAAGACAGACCGTTTGGCTGACTGACAGCAGCATTTGATGACAACTTCATGGTGGTGATTGCAATGATGTTCTTGCTGTTGGACCACCGTTGGACGGAATGGATTTGAAACCTTCCGCTTCTGTATTAAGAGTTCACGGAGATCACTTATAGGACAAAAAGAAGTTGCAGGAATGTAGTTCTTGACGATATTCGGGACATGGTTCCTGTTCTTGAGGTGTCCCATACCTTGGGTGTACAAGGACGTGCTAAGCTGGTTAGCATAAGTCGTAGTTTTTTTTACCTCAGCATTCTTCTTTTGGTGTACGTTAGCAACTGGTGCAGGTTGCACTTGATACATTTTGTGTTTTCCCGAGGTTGACCCTGATTGGCACTTGTTGACGTAAGTACGCAAGTCTCGCAGGGGTGCTACTTGTGCATATACTTGAGATACTAGCAGTTTGCTTTGTCGGGATCTTGAGATACGTGGGGTCGGAAGATCCTACCCTGACCTCTTTGGAGTAGGCATAATACCCTTTTGCGTGGAAAGTTCATTCGAAATTGAACCCATCTTTCTTACAGAGATTTGGTTGTCTCTGTTAAGGAAAGTAGGATTCCTATCTGAATCAGCAGTACTTTCCATCCAGTCAATGATTCGAGCAGAATGAGGAAAAGCTAAAGAGCTTTTTCCTTGATTTAGTGATTTCTCACTAAACTTCTGGCTTGATGACAAAGAGGGAGCCAATAAACAGTATTTTTTTTACGTTCCACAAGTGCAGAAGTATGTGCAGGTTGCGCCAGAGCATGAACAAGCATAGGTTGCGCCATAGCAGGAACGTGCGCAAGTTGTACCAGAGCAGAAGCAGGCACAGGTTGTGCCAGGGAGGAAAAGGCCAAAAGGAACTTTCCTTTGTTTTGTCCACCAGTGTGTCGAGACGAAGTCTCCTTCGATTTCAGAGTCAGAGAAGTGGAGGGGTTAGCCAAAAGGCTATTTTCCTTAGGTTGCGCTGTAGAAGCATGAAAAAATTTCAGCAATAAGGCTCTATGCGCCCAAAGCCAGTGAAACTCCATGCGCCCAGCCAGTGAAGCTCCATGCGCCCAGTCAGTGACACTCCATGCGCCCAACCAGTGAAATTTCATGCGCCCAAGACTAGCTCCTCCAAAAGGAGGGCGCATAGCCTGAGACATGGCTATGCGCCCAAGCCTGACTCAGTCAAAGCCATGATCAAAACGTGCAACGACGCATACGGCCACGTCAGTCTCCACGAGCAGTCGTGCACCGAAGAATGCGGCCACGTCAACACCACGACCAACCCACGATCTCGCAGCTTGTATGCGCCTACACCCTATGCGCCCAAGGCAGGGTTATGCGCCCATATAAAAACTAGTGTATTTCCTTTATATGGGCACATAACATCATTCCAGCTCAAGAATGACTATAAAAGGGGGTCTCATCCTTCCTCAAAAGATAGGACAAAGAGCATTTTTAAGAGCCAAATTGCTGCACTTCTTGCCAGTGAGTCGAGAGTTAGCAATTTTCTTAGGTTTTCTCCCACTTTTATAATCAGAGTGTCAACGGAGTAAAGGAGCAACTGCCGCTCGATCTCCATCGTCCCATTTCCCAGAATTCTTTTTTTTTTGTACTCGGGGATCCTCAACGTAGGATCTCTCAGGCGTACTCGATTTGTGGTGCCTTGCGCCAATAAAGAAAAGACAGCATTTTCTTCTTCTTTTTTGTGTGTTTCCACAAAAATGGCGACTCTGTTGGGGACTAGCTTTTCCTCTGACGAGAAGTTTGTGCCGTAATCCGATACCGACAAAGTGGGGAGCACTCAGAAGATGCTGATCGTAAAGTTCGATCAGCAGGCGTTTAAAGAGATTCTCTCGAGGGATGGCTCTACTCCCTCAAAATCAGCGAAGCCAAACAAGTCTCGCAAGACTTGGCTTTCGAAGGCTGACTGTGCATATCCTGCTAGAGTCATAGCAGATATGCAACTAGAGGACTCTGTCACATGGGTGCATGACTCTACCACAGAAGCTCCCCAAATGGAGAAGGCTCATACCGTCCCGGGCTCTATTTGCCCAGTGACTCCCTTCCTGCACAACCAACAATAGGGTGTTCAACAACCGAGACTTGGCAAAGGAAAACACTAGGATGCTAAGAATCGGGGTGTGCGATACTCTAGCCAAACCCGGCGAGGATCACAAACGAAGGAGACAAAACATGAAGAAAACAGTGCTGCTCCACCAAGCATGTGCCCAAGGCAATGCGCCCAAGGGAGTATTTGGGCGCATAGCCCCAACCAGAACACTTCTGTCTTCAGCAGGCTGGGCATCCAGAGTCATGCACCTAAGTGTATGCGCCCAGGCTCTTTGGATCCACACTATGCGCCCACATTAAGGAGGCTCAGACGTGTTGTCAGGGAGCATACGCCCAAGGCCAGTCTCCAAGGCCTCTGTGCCCACAACAAAAAGACAGGCCCCAACGCTTATAGCACGAGACTGCCTTCAAGGACATCATAGAACTTAGGTGTAGGGGTTGCCCCTGTACATGAACTAAGTCTGGATGCACCTACTCTTCTTACGAAATCGTATGTAAAGCTCGGTGATGCATGCAACATGGGTTGTAGGCAAAACTCCCTTCCGTTGACTTACGCGACATGATAAATCCTAAGTGTAAAGCGAGGGAAGACAAAACAATTCATAGTGCATATCCGTACACCAGTATTATTATTAACTGTTGTTGGTCCAAAGCAACAAGACTGCCTCAAAGAAAGTTCGTGTTCCGACAGCTACACTTTACTGACAACGAAAAGCCACTGTGTGTCTCATCCAACATGGCTTCATGGGGCCCCTTTACGGAAGCCCCTATCAAAGACGGTAGACCACTAACCCAACTTTCTCTCTCAGCTCCGCGAGTAGAAGAAGAAGAAGTCTACCAACAGATGGCCAGCAGGCTGTCACATATGAAGGAGTCTACATGGGTACTCGATCAAAGGCGAGACTCCATATAGACGACAAAGAATCCCAAGATGGGGGTAGTATTCCTTCAGAATCTGAAGCGGATGACCTCCACACTGGGGGTAGCCTGCCAGAGGACGATGATTCCTCCGAATCCGATGGTGACCATCTACCTCCTCTACCAGAAGATGAAGGACTTGTCCATTCGGAGACATACAGTATCAGCACCAGTTGTACTGTTTCCTCTGTTCATCCTCTCATGTTATCTACATACATGGCGAACGGAGAAAGACCTGAAGAAGCCAGTGATCAGACCAGCAAACGTCTAGAGGGCCTTGAAACAGCATTCGCTAAGATCACTAATATGCTTACCAGTATCATGGCGGTTCAAGCTGCTGGGGCTGTTCCTCCGTCTTAACAAAACGTCTCGGCCTATGCTAGTCTGGCTCACAGCAACAACCCTCCTTCACTGCAAAAGGAGTATCATTCTGTTGTGCCTCCTCCAAATCTTACAAATACTGGGGGTGGTCCTTCGCCAACGTTGCCTAACAACCGTTCAACAGCCATTTCCTAACACCTGCTTAATCAACAGGATAAAATTGATTCCCTGGTCACTCGACTCAACACCATCTCGCACAAAGACGAGCTTCAGAAGATGGGGATATCTCAACCATATCCCCCTGAGTGGGAGAACGCTACTTGCCCTCCTAACTACAAGTCGCTGACGCTGAATTCATTTGACTCGTTGACTTCTCCTCGTCAGCATATGACGTACTTCAACATGCAGACTCTGCACTTGCCCAGAGATGATCCATTGCTGTCAAAGCTGTTTATTAGCACCTTGTCGGGGGTAGATTTTGAATAGTTCTGCAGTCTTCCTGACGGATGTATTAATTCATTCAAAGACTTGGAGAGGTCGTTCCTCAACAGGTTTTACGAGAGTGGCATGCATGTTAGTTTGTCCACCCTCATCGAGACCAAGCAAAGGAGGACTGAGTTTGTCATCGCTTTCATCAAACGCTTCAGGCGGCTAGCACTAAAGATGCCCTTTGGCATACCAGATTCAGAACTTATGGATACTTGTTGACATAACTTCCTTCCTACAGTGAAGTTTTGTCTGGGTATACATAAGTATGATACATAGCCCGCTTTTATTGGGGTCGCTGATGTTGCTGAGAACGACATTTCTAACCTGGAACTACTAGGGTTGAAAACACCCAAATCTAAAGACAAGGGCAAGCATCCTCAAACTATCCCTGTTCGTGGGGGTAAAGGGAAAGAAGTCTTGAAGGTCGACACATCCAAAGGAGCTTCCAATTCTCAGGGCACTTCTGACAAGCGTAAGGAGACCTCCTCCTTTGACAAAGATGATGTCATTACTATCTTTCACACATTGACGAAGGGTAATAAGCTGACATTGCCTCCACCACGATGTCTTGTAGAGGCGAGCCAACTCAATGATCCCAAGTACTGTCTCTATCATTAGTACGTGTATCACTCCACCAAGGACTGTATCGTCCTGAAGAAAAAGATACAACAGCTTATCGAAAGCCAAGTGATCAACCTCGAAGCTGAAGATAAGGTCGTATCTTCTAACATGATCTCTCTTTAGTTTGCTGACTTTCCTCCCACAGAGGTCCCAAACGGCGTGGTTCCGATTCCCAAGGCAATAATGGAAGTCGTCAACCTACCGCCAGCTTGCAACTCAACCTTAGTACCACTCACGAATGAACATCGTGAGATCATGTGTGTCCATCCGAACCTTGTGCAAGAAGTGACATAGGGGGTGGTACCTCCCAAAGCAAAACGGGGCAAGAAGTACAAGTCATGCCAAATGGTATCCTCTTCCATCTACGAGGTTTTATCTGGCGAGACATGATCGGGGAAGACTTATCTTCGGACATACGACCTCACACAAGAAGCAGTACCCTCTAAACCTTTTGCCGCCCCCACAAGCTCAGAAGCCGGCCCGTCCAAGCCTCCAACTACGAATAAAGCCAAGAAGAAGGAGACGTGGTTTGATAAGTCCCTGAAGGTGCCAGATCCCGAAGGCATGGATCGGTCCTACGACTCTAACATAATGGCTCAGCTAGCCAATACACTTACCAGGTTGTCTCTGTTCGATCTATTGTGACTCTCCAAAGAAACACGGAAGGCTTTAAGTGAGGAATTGCTACATGTCGACTCTTACCTCGCTGAATTCAAAGGACCCGCTGAAGATCCTGTCTCCTGTCCCCTCTGCCACAGTACTATGGAAGTGGTGCCTAACATTACCTTTTCATAGGAGGACATGCTACTTAAAAATAATCGTCATGATAGACCCCTGTACTATATAGGGTATTGTTGGCCCATTCCACGGTCACACCCGATTTCGATAATCAACATATACTTTAGTCAATACACAAAATATAGAAAATGCTGCTAACTATTTCAGGATGCATGAAATCATATTCAACGGACGATGTACTGCATAAATCAAAGCGTCAAAGTCATTAAAATCTTCTGAAGACTCTTTTCTACTTTTATTCTGTATTTTACATTTCATTGAGTCTAGGAATTACTTCGTGAAATCAATTATGGTAATACTGGCTTAGGGTTAAAAATTGTCCTCCTTTCTAGAATCCTATTTTTACCCTTTCGTATTTTCAGTTACAAATATTCAAAATCATATTTCGAAAATATTCTTTTCAAATGATTTTACAAATAACCAAAAACCAGTTTGAAAACTGTTTTTACAAAAGAATTTCAAAATATCTCCTGACAGAACTCCTAGCCGAGTTCGGCCCGAGTTCGGTCCGAACTCTGACCGAGTTCGGTCCGAACTCTGACCGAGTTCGGTCAGTTTGTATTCAAACTTCAGTTTCCTCCAAATCTGCGAGCAACGTCTATTTTGCGAGATATTTGCACCCGAACTCTGCCCGAGTTCGGTTGGTGAAAACACCTATAAATAGAGAAGAACTTTTCACTTCATATTATCAATTCATTCTTCATCTTCTCTTCTCTACTATTCAAGTATTTTCTAAACGATCTAAGATTTTCAAATCTCACCTACACATCTCTTAGCCAAAAGCCAGTACTATCAGAGTTGATTTAGAGTCTTTTGGTTACTCAAGAGTTGTAAGAGGTCGTTCAAGTTTCAACAACTTTTCTGTTGTGGAGTCGGTCGTGCGCTCGCCTCCAAGCACGGTGTTGTGAAGCCGGTCGTGCGCTTGTCACCAAGCACGGTGTTGTAAGAGATTGCAAGCTCTCAGTTAAAGCTTGTGCCATAGTGGATTAACATCGAGCAAGAGTACTCGAGACTGGATTAGTCCTCTCAGAGGGATACCAGTATACATCGCTGTGTCACTGAGTTTGATTCTCCTATCTTTATTTACTGTCTCTTACATATCTGCCATAGTTTAATTTTTTAATTGGTGATTATTTTTCTGCTGCACACACGCACTCTATTCACCCCCCCTCTAGAGGTACTCAACGATCCTATAATTGGTATCAGAGCAGGTTATATTCTTATATAACATACCCTAGAGAGTATATATATGGCAGCCGTGAAATCTATATTCAACGGTGAAGGGCAATCCACAAATAGACCTCCCCTATTTGATGGAACAAATTACACTTACTGGAAAACACGTATGACTTTCTTTCTTAAGTCTCTAGATTTTGATCTTTGGTCAATAGTCATTGATGGGTATAAGAAACCACCACCTACAGTGGTTGAAGGTATTCTTATGGAAAATCCGCATGACAAGTACACCGATGCTGAAAAAGCAAAGGCTAGTCTTGATGCTCGAGCCATCAATGCACTATTCTGTGCAATTGACAAAACCGAGTTCAACAGAGTTTCAACCTGCAAGACGTCTCACGAAATTTGGAAACTTCTTGAGGTAACCCATGAAGGGACTTCCCAAGTGAAAGAATCCAAAATTAGTAGACTGACTCAGGAATATGAATCTTTTAAGATGAAACCCGGCGAGTCAATTACACAGATGTTTACTCGTTTCCTTGATATAACTAATCCTCTGCAATCTCTTGGTAAAGATTACAGCAATCACGAGAAGATTAGAAAGGTGCTGCGGGCTCTAACAAAGAATTGGAATCCAAAGGCCACAGCAATTATTGAAGGAAACGACCTCACCACAATGTCGTTGGAAACTTTAATAGGCAAGCTCATGACCCATGAACTCGACTTGCAAGATTTTGAAGAAGCAACACCAAAGGAGAAAACTATTGCCTACAAAGCTCATGCAAGAAAGCCGACATACAATCATTCCGATGAAGAATCCTCAAGTGGTGATGAACAAGCCCTACTTGTGAAGAACTTCAGAAAGTACCTAAAGTTTACAAGCAGAAAGAAGAAAGACGTCCAAGAAAGCAATGAAGATGAAACCATATGCTTTGGATGTAAGAAGTCAGGGCACATGAAGAAGGACTGCCCAGCTACCAAGAAGAGGAGTCCATATGACAGATCAAGATCAAGCAGAAAAGCTACAACTGGTCGAAAGTATGCCAACACAAGTATCTGGCATGAAAGCGACGCCAGTGATTCTGAAGAAGAGGATAGACCCTGCGGAAATGCAAATGTCTGTCTTATGGCATTTGACAAGGTATCTTCAAACCCTCTATATGATGAATTTACTTTCGATGAGTTAGAAAATGCCTTTAGCGATTTACTTGAAGAACACAAAAATGTGCTTGACAAGTATAAGCAATCTCGAAAAGAGATTAAGGCATACACAACCGAGTTAGCTAGACTGTCCAATCTTATTCAAGATATTAAAGAGACGTCTACTACCGGTAACACGGAAGAGATAGCCAAACTCAAGGTAGACTATCATGAGGCTATCCTCACTATTCAAAAGAAAGAAAGAGATTATGGTAAGATGCAAAAACTGTATGACACAGAGAAGAGGATGCACTTAGTAACAGAACAGAGACTCTCAGTTATGACTGCTAAATATGAAGAGTCTATTGCGATTTCTAAAAAGTTAGAAATCAAGTTAGGCAAACAGGAAATGCCTGTGACACAGCCTAATTTTAGTCCTAATGCAAAGCATACACCTAAGAGGACTAAAAACAAGAAAGCACAGAAGAAACACGAGTATCATCATGCTTTCACTTATAGGTTCTCCAAGAAACCAAACAAGCATGTGAACACAGTTTCAACCACATCTGGTTCTAAACTGACTTGCACTTATTGTGGTACACACGAACACATATCACAGTATTGTCTTGCAAGAAAGCTTATTGATAATCACACTTTAGTCTGGAGACCTAAAGCTAATCAGCATGGACCCTTCAGAAAATGGGTACCAAAGGATTCATCTACTTGTTTTATAGGTGGACCCTCAACCCTCTCATGCTAGAAGCAAATGGATCCTCGATAGCGGATGTTCGCGACGCATGACTGGTGATGCATCTTTATTCGCTACGCTATCGATGAAGAAAGAAGGATATGTCTCCTTCGGAAATAACTTGAGAGGTGATATTATAGGTAATGGTACTGTAGGTATTTTTCCTTATCTAATAATAAAGGATGTTTGTCTAGTAACTGAATTGAAACATAACCTATTGAGCATAAGTCATTTGGCAGATAATGGTTATGGTATCAATTTTGTGAAATATAAATGTACCATATATGATATGTAATCTGGTGATCCCGTATATAAAGGGATTAGAGAAGACAATATTTATGTTTTTTTTTGGAGAATACTAATAATGCAGGAAGGTGCCTAGTAGCCAATAAAGATGAAAGCTGGCTATGGCACATGAGACTAGGACATGCAAACATGGATACTATCTCACGTCTGAATACAAAGAAGTTGGTAAAGGGACTCCCAGAAATTCCATTCAAGAGAGACATGGTATGTGCTGACTGTGAAAAGAACAAAGCACATAGATCTTCTTTTAAATCCATCAACGCTGTAAGTACTTCGAGACCTTTGCAGTTGATTCATATGGATTTATTTGGTCCAAGTAGAGTCGCTAGTCTTGGCGGTAAACTCTATGCTTTTGTCATTGTTGATGATTTCTCTCGTTTTACATGGGTTTACTTTTTATCAAACAAAAGTGATGCTATTTTTGAATTTCAGATATTTTGTAAAAAGGTACAAAACGAAAAAGGCTTCATGATTACTCGTATCCGAAGTGATCATGGTGGCGAATTCGAAAATTCTGATTTCAAAAAGTTTTGTGATGATAGTGGATATTACCACGAACTTTCTTGTCCTAGAACTCCCCAACAGAATGGTATTGTGGAGCGGAAGAACCGTACTCTAAGCGAAATGGCTAGAGTCATGCTTAATCAGCATAATCTTCCTAAATATTTTTGGGCAGAAGCTGTTAGTACAGCCTGTCATATTTTAAACAGGGTGTTAATTCGACCTTTCTCGAAAAAAACACCATATGAGCTTTGGTTTGGAAGAATTGCAAACATTTCTTATTTTAAAGTTTTTGGTTGTCGCTGTTTCATCCTGAACACCAAGGATAACTTGGGTAAGTTCGACTCCAAAGCAGATGACGGGATATTTCTCGGATATGCTGCTAAGAGTAAGGGATATAGAATTTTTAATAAAAGATCTTTGATTGTTGAAGAAAGTATTAATGTTACCTTTGATGAGTTGAATAGTCATAGATCTAGCGACAGTGATGATGAAGATGCACCTACAAAGACAAAGAAGTGTTCTGAGAAAGATCCTACCCAAGAGGCAAGAACTGATAAAAGTTCCGAAGATGAAGGAACTGAGAAGAGCCTTGTGAAAGGTATGACCCAAAGATTCGAATCATTGAGATTCAAACCAGATCATCCAGAAACTCTCATAATAGGTGATGTATCCAAAGGTGTAAGTACTCGTTCATCTCTTAGAGATTCTGAAGTAGCAGCTAATGTAGCATTTATTTCACAAATAGAACCTAAGAATGTTGATGAGGCTTTTTCTGATGAATTTTGGATTTCTGTCATACAAGAGGAACTTAATCAATTTGAGAGAAACCAAGTTTGGGAACTTGTTCCTAAACCTATTGGTCAATCGATAATTGGTACCAAATGGGTGTTCCGAAATAAACTTAGTGAAGATGGACAAGTTCTACGCAACAAAGCACGTCTAGTTGCACAAGGTTATAATCAAAAAGAAGGAATTGATTATGATAAGACCTATGCTCCTGTTGCTAGACTAGAAGCCATCCGTATGTTTTGCGCTTTTGCTTGTTTTAATGATTTCAAACTTTTCCAAATGGACGTGAAAAGCGCATTTTTAAATGGTTATTTGAAAGAAGAGGTTTTTGTGAAACAACCCCCTGGTTTTGAAGATTTTCAAAAACCTGATCATGTTTTCAAGCTTAAGAAAGCACTTTATGGACTCAAACAAGCACCTCGTGCTTGGTATGAACGCCTAAACGCCTTCTTACTTGATAATAGATTTTCAAAAGGCAAGATTGATACTACTCTTTTTATTAAATCCATGAATAATGATATACTTCTAGTGCAAATTTATGTAGATGACATTATCTTTGGTTCTACTAATGAACAACTCTGTCAAGAATTTGCCAAGTGTATGCAGAGTGAATTTGAGATGAGCATGACGGGAGAGCTGAACTTCTTCCTAGGATTGCAAATCAAACAACACTCGAACGGAACATTCATCAACCAAGCCAAGTACACGAAGGACATACTGAAGAAGTACGACTTCGAGAATGTAAAGCCAATTGGGACTCCTATGGCTACATCTACAAAGCTTGATGCTGATGAAAGTGGTAAACCTGTTGATCAGCGTAAGTATCGAAGTATGATTGGTAGTTTATTATATTTAACTGCTAGTCGCCCTGATATTATGTTTAGTGTTTGCATATGTGTACGATATCAGGCAAACCCTAAGGAATCACATCTTAGTGCCGTTAAGCGTATCTTCCGATACCTTAAAGGAACTTCTACAGTTGGCTTATGGTATCCCAAAACCAAATCCTTTGACCTTATAGGTTACTCGGATGCGGATTTTGCTGGATGCAAAGTGGACCGTAAAAGTACCAGTGGCACATGTCATTTCTTAGGAAAGGCCTTAGTCTCTTGGTTTAGCAAGAAACAAAATTCAGTAGCATTATCAACAACTGAGGCTGAGTATATCGCCGCAGGACGTTGTTGTGCTCAAATTTTGTGGATGAAGCAAACCTTAGAGGACTACAATCTGCACTATACAAATGTTCCTATTTATTGTGATAACACTAGTGCAATTAATTTGACTAAGAACCCTATCTGTCATTCACGCACAAAGCACATAGAAGTTAGACATCATTTTTTACGTGATCATCAACAACACGGGGATATTTGCTTAGAATTTATTGATACTGAACATCAACTAGCTGATATTTTCACTAAACCATTGGCTGAAGACCGTTTTAACAACTTGAGGCGTGAGCTCGGCATTCTTGAATTCTCGGTTTCTTAAAACATATGGTAATTAAAACTGCATTTATAACTTGACTATTTATTATTTAATGAAAATTATTTTTTGGGACAAACTTACAAAGGGTATGTCTGTCACCACGGCTACGGTCGAAGCGAAGCGGTACTTAAGAGTTCCCCGGTGAACCACCGTTAGCTGGGACAACCCCTATAGTTAACCCAAAAATAATAGCAGTTATTTAATAAACCAGTCAAATGTTACTTTTTACAGTCTTTATTTACCTGACTGCTTTGACTGTCTCGGGAATGCAAGTGGCCGAACTCGGCCCGAACTCTGACCGAGTTCGGACCGAATTCGGACCGAGTTCGGTCGGCGCTGTGATGGTTCCAGAACCGAACAGCCGGCCCTAGCACCTATTTAATTCATCCTTTCTTCCACTTTTTCTCCATACTAAAACGTGGAATACTTCCATCTCCTACTAGAAATCCTTCCTCCTCCTTCTTTGCAAGGAATCGACAAGTTCAAGTGGGCGATCTTCTTCCTCATGGCTCCGAAACGTCAACGAGGAAATTCTTCTCAAGGTGCTTCCTCCTCATCTGACTACACTCCGGCAAGTCTCTTCAGTCCAGCCAAACCTAGAGATCCCGAGGAATATGATAGCACTTTGTTTTCCGACAAAGACTTCTCCGATCTCTGGTTTGATTCTTTCTCTCTTCGTCGTATTTGTGCTGGAGCCTTCGTCAATTTTACAACTTTCTTTGAATATGCTCCTGTTTTTGATCAACTTGGATTCCGTGACTTTTTCGAGGTCCAAGATAGCATTTACGATAATACAGTCCGTATGTTTTACTGCAATTTGCAAGTAAAACAAAACGGAAATTTCTATTCCTGTATTGCTGGACAGGAATTAGAATTTAGCGCCACCGATATCAGTGAATATTTTCACATTCCTGATCTTGGTGATGCACTTGTTGACATCCACCATGTTCAATTCCCTGCCGATGTCACTTTAGCTTCCTTTAGGGAATTGATTTGTCACCCTACTCCTCCTCCCCGGAGAATCTTTTCTAGACATCTACACCAAACTTTTTACGAGCTTCATCGTATGATTTTCTCGGCCCTTCTTCCGAAGAAAGGCTCTACCAATGAAGTTACATTTTTGGAACTTTCTGCTCTTTATCACATTCATTTTGGAATTCCTTTCTCCGTTCCAAAAACCATGATGTCTTAGATGCTCAGCTGCAAGAATGCAGGTAGGAACTTAGTCTTTCCTATGCACCTTGCTAGTATATTTCGACGTTTTGAGATTGATCTTGAATCGTGTGCCATTTCTTCTCCACCTGTTGAGTTGACCCGCTCTCGTCGGTTTCCTCAACCTCCTGGTGCTGCTCGTGCTGTCCCAGCTGCTGATGCTGAGGCCCCTCCAGCTGATGCTCATCCTGCTCCGGCCCCTGCCCCAGGACTTGATCAGGCATTCTACCAGCGGTTTGATAATTTTGTTGTCGTTTCCATGCAACGTTATCAGGATTCCGAGTTCTGGCACATTTCTCAGGCCCAGGTGCTGAGAAACAGTATTGCCGATCTCCACTACAGCCTGGTTCAGGATCCTGTCCGTCCACTCACTATCCTTCCACACCCAGCTTTCCCTGGTCCTCATTTTACTGATGAGGTCACTTTTCAGTACTTCGACCCGACCACTGCCTATTTCCCTCATGATCCTCCCGGTGCGGACGACCCAGCGTTGTGATATGGATTCAGCCATGGGATAGTGGATTTAGTTTTGTTTTAGTTGATGCAGTTTATGTAGTAGTTTTATTTTTATTTCATGTCTAAACTGTTTCAGTTAGACTTTATCAGTTGTACTTTTTGGATTATCAGTGGAACCTCTATGATATTTTAGTTTATTATAGTTCATTTTATTCTAGTTGTCTATGCTGTGATTACTTCTTTTTACTTCACTTTGTCGTGTCTATTCTATTGTTGGCTTCATGATTTACGGGGGAGCCTATTTATTTTACTACTTGACAAAGGGGGAGAAAAAGAGTATACCAAACGCATATCCAAAACAAAAACAATTCAATTTTTCAGGTATTTTTGTTATTTTGTTCTATTTGATATAAATATATTTTGGTATAGACTCAAGTTTGTCAATTATCAAAATGGGGGAGATTGTTGGCCCATTCCACGGTCACACCCGATTTCGATAATCAACATATACTTTAGTCAATACACAAAATATAGAAAATGCTGCTAACTATTTCAGGATGCATGAAATCATATTCAACGGACGATGTACTGCATAAATCAAAGCGTCAAAGTCATCAAAATCTTCTGAAGACTCTTTTCTACTTTTATTCTGTATTTTACATTTCATTGAGTCTAGGAATTACTTTGTGAAATCAATTATGGTAATACTGGCTTAGGGTTAAAAATTGTCCTCCTTTCTAGAATCCTATTTTTACCCTTTCGTATTTTCAGTTACAAATATTTCAAAATCATATTTCGAAAATATTCTTTTCAAATGATTTTACAAATAACCAAAAACCAGTTTGAAAACTGGTTTTACAAAAGAATTTCAAAATATCTCCTGACAGAACTCCTAGCCGAGTTCGGCCCGAGTTCGGCCCGAGTTCGGTCCGAACTCTGACCGAGTTCGGTCAGTTTGTATTCAAACTTCAGTTGCCTCCAAATCTGCGAGCAACGTCTATTTTGCGAGATATTTGCACCCGAACTCTGCCCGAGTTCTGCCCGAGTTCGGTTGGTGAAAACACCTATAAATAGAGAAGAACTTTTCACTTCATATTATCAATTCATTCTTCATCTTCTCTTCTCTACTATTCAAGTGTTTTCTAAACGATCTAAGATTTTCAAATCTCACCTACACATCTCTTAGCCAAAAGCCAGTACTATCAGAGTTGATTTAGAGTCTTTTGGTTACTCACCGATCGTGCGCTTGTCACCAAGCACGGTGTTGTAAGAGATTGCAAGCTCTCAGTTAAAGCTTGTGCCATAGTGGATTAACATCGAGCAAGAGTACTCGAGACTGGATTAGTCCTCTCAGAGGGATACCAGTATACATCGCTGTGTCACTGAGTTTGATTCTCCTATCTTTATTTACTGTCTCTTACATATCTGCCATAGTTTAATTTTTTAATTGGTGATTATTTTTCTGCTGCACACACGCACTCTATTCACCCCCCCTCTAGAGGTGCTCAACGATCCTACAGGTATATCGGGGCGATCAAGGTGGATCACATGCACATCGATCCAGGATCCTCCCTTAGCATCATTTCTAGAAGTTTGCTCCAAATTCTAGGAATCCCTCTGCACAAGCTATCTGCAACCAACACAACTATCATGGCTTTCAATGCTGGTCGGAGCCATCCGCTGGGCAAGATCCGTCTCAAATGCCAGATCGGTGATCTCCGAACGGAGGTTTCCTGCTATATGATCGATGCCAACGTATCCTACAACGTCTTGTTGGGACGTCCATGGATACAAGAGAACATGATCGTTCCTTTCACACTTTACCAGTGATTCAAGTACGTCAACAGAGACGGTGTCGTGAAAATGGAGTTTGCTGATGTCGATCCTTCTAAGGGCATCGAAGCTTACTATGGGGATTTGGTACTTTACCAATCTCAACCCCCAAGGATGACGGTAATGAAGCTGACAATGAAGCTGAAGCAAGTCCATCCTCCAATGAAGATCCCCTGATTATCCGAGTGAAAGGACGTACTACTCCAAAAAGTACTCCGAAGCCTCTTACAATCTGGATAAAAAAGAAGAACCCTGACAAGGTTAAGCCACTGACCACCACTCTCAGCAAGACACCCCGGGAGGAACCTACTGATGCCTGTCCTTCCAATCCTGAGGAATTATCCTACGTAGTGAGCTCGGCCAAGACTGTGGCTCCTCTTACAGATGACGACCCTCTCAATGAGTATATCAATACTCATAATAATATACCTTCAGCGGATGATGTTATCCCTGAAGAAAAACTTGCGTATTTCCTTAGTAAAGGTTTATCTTTGAATTACTCCGATGTCGATCAATCTGTAAACCACTACATAGATACGATATACGCTCTAGAGAACGGCACAGGACCACACCTCTGTATGCCGGTCACAATGCCTCACCTGCGAGAAAAAGTCTACCCTGAAGATATCCTCTACTTCATCCTTCCAGCCAGAAATAAGGATGAAGAACTAATCATCTTGGGTCGTAAAATTGGCGAGAGAAAGTTTGTTCCAGAGTCTACTTCTCCCAAGCACAACACAGAAGCTGACTATGACTCTGGAAATATGCAAATTTTTTGGTATAGTTGGAAGGTCAAGAATATCATCCAGAACATGGGGTATGACATCAAAAGCGACAAAGGGCTAAATTACGGTCGATAACGACGATTGCCAATACGACATTTGCTCCTCCCGGCAAACCCGAAACTACTATCAATGAAGCAGTGTTGGTTTGGACTATGTCACTTCTACAACAACTCCTAAAAGATCAGATGATGAAGCAGATCGTTGTTCTCATTCTTCTGACTCCTCCCTCTGGGACTCAGACTCCAGCATTGGCGACATATTCAAGACAACTCTGTCCGTCAACATAGTTTTCGTTGACCAAATTGCAAACGATGACCAACCAATCGAGCTTGAACAATGGGCTTAAAAGATGGATACTAGATGGGAGCTGCACTTTGAACAACGTGAACCACCTTCCAAAGACGAATGTTGACACAAAGTCACAGTCAACCAAATATTGACTACATTGACTAAATAATGTCTGTATTAATTCAATACGACACACGACGTCTGCATTCCGTTCAAGACAGACGACAGCTCAGTCTCCGGTTCTCAGTGTATTTTCGAGTCTGTATTTTATATTTTCATTGAGTCTAGACTTGTGTACTCTGAGTCATGCTGAGCTCTTGACACTTAGTCTACAGCCTACCCAAAATCCCAAGCTCCACTGAACCAAACACTGCCCAAAAATCCCCTTTGAACCACTCTGTGCTCTGGAGACAGAGTTCGGGCCGAACTCTGCCTCCACACAGAGTTCGGGCCGAACTCTGTCCCCTAGAAATCAGGAACCCTAATTTTAGGGTTAGCTGGTTGCTAGTTGTCCAACGGCCAAATATTTGAATTTTCCTACCCGAATTCTGGCCGAATTCTGCCTATAAAAATACTATAAATAGGGCATGAATTTTCTCATTCTAAACAATCCAATCTTCTCTTCTCTTCTCTCTTATAGCTGAAATAAGCCATACCCTTCCCATCTACTAGCCACAAGCCTCCTAAGTCTCGAGTGCTCAGCATCTCTCAGTTAGGATTCTTGTGCAAGAGTCGAAGAAGTCGCTTGGACAATTCCAAGCAAATCGCCACTACGATCCTCTGTTAGAAGTTGACGTGCTCTTCTGAAGTAAATGCACGGTTGTAAACTACTATTTCACAAATAGTGGATTTGAATCCTGAGCTAGAGTTCTCAGGCCTGGACTAGTCCTCCACGAGGGAAACCAGGTTAAAATTGATGTGTTTGCGTATGCTCTTTTAATCTCCTTTTATTTTCTGTACTTTACTCTGATTATTTTTTATTGGTGAAAGAGTTATTTTTAATTGGTCATTTTTCTATATATACTCTATTCACCCCCCTCTAGAGTTGCCAAACTGTTCTTCAATTGGTATCAGAGCTCTGTTCTCTTTTTAAGGACTAACATCCTAAGAGCTGATCCATGGCAACCACACAATCCTTGATTTCCAATCATGGTGAAGGTCAGTCCACTCATAGGCCTCCCCTATTTGATGGAACTAACTATACATATTGGAAAACAAGGATGAGCTTCTATCTTAAGTCTCTAGACTTTGACCTGTGGACTGTCGTCACTGACGGTTACAAAAATCCCGTCAGGATAGTTGTCGATGGTGACCTCATTGAGAAACTACACGACAAATATTCTGTCGAGGAGAAGAAACATGCAAGTCTAGATGCTAGGGCTATTAATACTTTATTCTGTGCTATAGACAGGAATAAATTCAACAGGGTCTCCACATGCACCACTGCTCATAAAGTATGGAGACTTCTAGAAGTGACGCATAAGGGAACCACACAAGTCAAGGAATCTAAAATAAGCCGTCTCACTCAAGAATACGAAGCCTTCAAGATGAAGCCAAATGAGACGATCACTCAAATGTTTACAAGATTCTTCGACATCATCAATCCTCTATCCTCGCTTGGTAAGCAGTAATCAAACCACGAGAAGATTCGTAAGTTACTCAGAGGGTTGCCAAAGATTTGGAACCCTAAGGTGACGGCCATCATAGAAGGAAACGATCTCACATCAATGTCAATGGAGACCTTGATGGGTAAGCTCATGACACACGAGCTTGACCTCAAGGACTTCGAAGAGCCTGCTCCGAAGACCAGGGAGATCGCACTCAAAGCTCATCGACGAAGGGCTGATCACGATGAGACCGAAGACGATAACTCGGATGATGAAGACCAAGCTCTCATGGTTCGCAACTTCAGAAAATTCCTTCGCTTCAATCGAAAGAAGAAGGATTCACAAGAAGATGATGAAGAAGTGCCAACCTGTTACGGTTGCAAGAAGACTGGACATGTCCGAAAAGACTGCCCATTCTTGAAGAAGAGCAACCGCTATGAGAAGCCATACAAAAAGGACTCATCAAAGAAATATGCCAACACAGGAATTTGGCATGAAAGTGAAGCGAGTGACTCTGAGGAAGAAAAAGGCTCTCCTCAAGATACAGTAAATGTGTGCCTTATGGCAACTTCCAACAAGGTATCTAACGAAACTCTAGATGAATTCTCTTTTGATGAACTTGGCGATGCTTTTACTGATTTACTCGATGATCACAAAAAGGTCATCGATAAATACAAACATGCCAAGGACAAAATCAAAAGTCTTGAAGATGAGATACAAAGAATTTACTTATTTCTTGATAATGTTAGAAACACGACACCCACTAATGACCTCGATGAAGTATCCAAGCTTAAATTAAGCTTACATGATGCTGAAGCACGTATTGAGCAACAAACTCAAGAAATCACTACACTCAACACGTTGCTTGCTGAAGAAAAGAGTAGACACAAGATTTCCATGACTAAGATATATGGCTTAAATATTAAGGTTGATGAACTGCAAGCTGTTTCTAAAAGATTAGAAACCAAATTGGGTAAACAGGTTGTTCAACCTCAAACCCAATCACATGGGCACAACACCACTCATGCTAGTCAACCACGTCATTCTCATGCAGCACATAACCATGCATTTATATACACAAACTTTCACAAACCACGTGCACGTAAGAATAATTCTCACTTAGTACACAATCATCATGCACAAAGACACAATCAACATCACTCCACACATAGGAATCATCATGCCATGCCATATAGACAAGATCATCATGCAATGCCATATAGACAAGATCATCATATACCATATAGACAAAATCATCATGCCATGCCATATAGACAATATCAGCATGTCACACATCATAGACAATACCATCATGATATGCCTCATAGACACCATCACCATGCCACTCATTCTATGCATAATTATCATCACCATGCTAACTCTTCACATCATGACCATCCTCATCCTGTTACTTATAGATATTATTCTCATGCTCCTAGTATAAATAAGAATGCTATCTGTACTTACTGTGGATTACATGGACACATCTCTCCACAGTGCAAATTTAGAAGACTTGTAGATAAAAAGATATATACTTGGTTTCCAAAAACTAACTTTTCAGGACCCTCAAGAACTCGGGTACCAAAGGTCATATCTACTCTTGATGTAGGTGGACCTTCCCTCTTCAACTGAAAGTAAGTGGATTCTCGATAGTGGATGCTCGCGACATATGACGGGAGACGCAAATCTTTTTGCATCACTATCAATGAAGAGAGAAGGATATGTATCCTTCGGTAACAATCTCAAAGGGCACATAATAGGTAATGGTATCATTGGTCATCCTCCTTCTCCTGTAATAAAGGATGTCTGCCTAGTGACCGAGGTAAAGCATAACCTGCTCAGCATTAGTCATTTTGCTGATCATGGATATGATATTAACTTTGGACAAAACAGTTGCTACATCTATGATAGGTCAACAGGAGACATTGCTTTTGAAGGGAAAAGAGAGGACAACATATATACTTTCTATCTTTCTATAAATACTAACAATGCAGGTAGATGTCTATATGCCCACAAAGACGAACGACTACTTTGGCACCAGCGTCTTGGTCATGCCAACATGGATGCTATATCCAGGCTGTCTATCAAGAAGCTAGTGAGAGGATTGCCTGATATCACATTCAAAAAGGACACGGTATGTGCCGAATGTGAACTAAACAAGGCAACTAAATCCTCATTTCATTCCATCAACTCTGTAAGTACTACTAGACCCTTGCAACTACTTCATATGGATTTATTTGGTCCTAGAAGGATAGCTAGCCTTGGTGGCAAACTTTATGCATTTGTTATTGTTGATAATTTTTCGAGATTTACTTGGGTTTTCTTTCTCGCTAATAAGAGCGATGCTATTTCGGTTTTCAAAGTTTTTGTAAAGAAAGTTCAAAACGAAAAAGGCTACATGATTACTCGAATCCGAAGTGATCATGGAGGCGAATTCGTAAATTATGATTTTGAAAATTTTTGTAATGCAAATGGTTTTGATCATGAATTTTCTTGTCCTAGAACTCCTCAACAAAATGGTACTGTGGAGCGAAAGAATAGAACTCTCGGCGATACGGCCAGAGTCATGTTGAATAAATTTTCACTTCCGAAATACTTTTGGGCAGAAGCTGTCAGTACAGCATGCCACATTTTGAATAGGGTGCTGATTCGTCCCATTACGAAGAAAACACCCTATGAGCTTTGGTTTGGGAGAACCCCCAATGTTTCTTATTTTAAAGTTTTTGGTTGTAGATGTTTTATCCTTAACACCAAAGACAACTTAGGCAAATTTGATGCCAAAGCTGACGATGGTATCTTTCTTGGTTATGCCGCCAAGAGTAAGGGATATAGAGTTTTTAATAAACGCTCACTTATTGTGGAAGAGTCAACAAATGTGACTTTTGATGAAGATAACAGTGCAGTAAGTACTCTTGATGATGACGTTGAGCCATCAACTTCTACTCCAATGAATACTTCAACCGAAACTGATTCTCTGGAGGGTTTGCCTAAGAAATTCTCTTTCAAACCTTCTCATCCAGAAAATTTAGTAATAGGAGAAGTTTCACGTGGAGTAACTACTAGATCATCACTAAGAGACTCCGTTGCTGGCACTGCCTTCATTTCACAAGTAGAGCCTAAAAACATTTCTGAAGCCTTTAATGATGAATTTTGGATTTCTGCTATGCAAGAAGAACTCAACCAATTCGAGAGAAGCCAAGTATGGGAACTCGTTCCTAAACCGGTTAATCACTCGATAATTGGTACTAAATGGGTTTTTAGAAACAAAGTAAATGAAGATGGTTCAGTCACACGTAACAAAGCTCGTCTAGTAGCTCAAGGATACAACCAAGAGGAAGGTATCGACTACGATGAGACGTACACTCCTGTTGCTAGACTAGAATCCATTCGGATGCTTTGTGCTTTTGCTAATTTTCAAAACTTTAAATTATTTCAAATGGATGTGAAAAGTGCTTTCTTGAATGGTTTTATTAAGGAGGAAGTTTATGTAAAACAACCTTCTGGCTTTGAAAATCACAAATTTCTCGACCACGTGTTCAAGCTAAAGAAAGCGCTTTATGGCCTCAAACAAGCCCCCAGAGCTTGGTATGAAAGGCTAAGTAGCTTCTTACTTGAGAAAGGTTTTTCAAAAGGGAAAATTGACACTACACTATAAAATCTTTTAAAGACACTATTCTGTTGATTCAAATCTATGTTGATGATATCATTTTTGGGTCTACTGATGAAACCCTCTGTCAAGAATTTGCCAAGTGTATGCAGACGGAATTTGAGATGAGCATGATGGGAGAGCTCAACTACTTTCTTGGCCTGCAAGTGAAACAAATGGCTAATGGAACTTTCATCTGTCAATCGAAGTATACCAAGGACATGCTGAAGAAGTTCGATCTTGACAACGTCAAACCAATCAGCACTCCAATGGCTACTTCAACCAAACTCGAACCAGATGAGAGCGGCAAACCTGTTGATCAACGTAAGTATCGAAGTATGATAGGCAGCTTACTTTATTTAACTGCTAGTCGTCCCGATATCATGTTCAGTATTTGCCTATGTGCTAGATATCAAGCTAATCCTAAGGAATCACACATGATCGCGGTTAAGCGTATCTTTCGATACCTTAAGGGTACGGTTACAGTGGGCCTATGGTATCCCAAGTCCACATCATCTGACCTTATTGGTTACTCTGATGCTGACTTCGCTGGATGCAAGGTCGACCATAAAAGTACGAGCGGCACGTGTCATTTATTAGGAAAGGCTTTAGTCTCCTGGTTTAGCAAGAAGCAGAACTCTGTCGCACTATCCACAATAGAAGCTGAATACATAGCAGCTGGGCGTTGTTGTGCACAAATTCTGTGGATGAAACAAGCCCTTGAAGACTATAAGTTATCTTTCATGCATATTCCTATATTCTGTGACAACACTAGTGCCATTAATTTGACTAAGAACCCTGTCTGTCACTCACGTACTAAACACATTGAGATCAAACACCACTTTTTGCGTGATCATCAGCAAAATGGCACGATTAACTTAGAGTTTATTGACATTGATCATCAGCTAGCAGATTTCTTTACTAAGCCATTATCCGAAGAGCGCTTCAATTTTCTTTATCGTGAACTCGGAATTTTGGATGAAGCAGTTATAAGTTGAGACTCACCTGCGTAAATATCGAGTATATTTTGATTCTTTTACGACGAATTTGGTATGGGTACAAGCCGAAAGGGTCCTTCTGACAACAAGGCGTAAAAGCCTAAGCGACACGGTACACTAGTCCTCAGGACTACCGCTAGCTGGGATCCGGCCCCTGCAGCTAACCTATGGCAAATTCGAAATATTGAATTACAATATATTTCCTTGTTTATTATATGGGTTGTTTTGATTTAATATTGCCTAATTTATTTTTCTAAAGTTCATTCTGACTTTTGTGTACCTCTCTATGTACTTCATTGAATTCTTCAAACTTTTTATCCTCTCTATTTTTCTTCAACACTTAACCAATTTTTCATCTTTTCAGCCTGTTTTCTGTTCTGGACCACTTATCCAGAACTCGGGCCGAACTCTGCCCCTAACAGAGTTCGGGCCGAGTTCAGTCCCTATTGGTCCAGCGTCGGGATCAGCCTCTGCCGTTGGATCAGTTTAGATCATACGGTCAGAATTTCTTCCGACCAGCGAAAACCCTCTCTTATATTTCGGGTTTTCATCTCTCTTCTTCACTTTTACCTCCTTCCTCACCTCTCCAAACTCTTTCCTTCAAACCCTAACCCTAGTTTTTGATCTAAAAGGCTCTATTACTTCTCAAAATCAAGGGAAAGGGGTTTCTCATCATTCTCTTCCACTGTTTGTTGTTGATTTCAGGTATATCCCCTTCTTTCTCTCCATTTCAAGTTCTCTATTTTCTTGCAAATGGCTCCTCGCTTGCCCAATCGAGGGAAAAGGACTCGAACTGAGGGAGCTTCCTCTTCGAATCCTCCTCCTCCAATTGAGCAAGTAGTTGAACAACAACCCATTCATCCGTTGTTCAACCCGCCTCGTCCCCATGATCCGAATACATATGACGAGCGATTATTTGTGTCGCTAGACGCGTCTAATGCATGGTTTAGCGACTTTCGGACTCGTCCGGTGTTCGGGGGACATCCGATAAATTTTACAATCTTTTCTCAATATGAATCATTGTTTCGTGATCTATGTTTGGATGCGTTAGTTGCCTCAAACTTTGTCATTTACCGTAGCACAATCCAAATGTTTTATTGCAATTTAACTTTCGATGCAACCCACATCTATTCCCGGGTTGCCGGTATTGACATTGCTTTCAATGATTCTGAGTTGGGGGATTTTCTTGATCTTTTTAATCTCGATGCTTGGGATAAACTTGTGGAAGCTCGTCAACTTCAATTTGTTGGCGATACTTCTCTTGAAGGTTTCAAGGAGGAATTATGTGCTCCTAACATAAGTCCTCGCAAACTTATGGCCAAGCACCTCAACCCATATTTCTATGAACTTCATCGAATCATTTTTAACACTATCTTGCCAAAAGCTGGCTCCACTGATTAAGTTACCTACTTTGAGATATCTACTTTGTATCACCTTCATTATCGTATCCCCTTCAATCTTTCTAGGACAATGATGGACTGGATGATCAATTGTAGGAAGAAACCAAGAGCATTGGTTTATCCTTTATATCTTCCTATGGTTTTTCGTGCGTTCATTATTCCTATTCATGACTGTCAGTTCTTGCCTGCTCCTGCTTTCCTGTCTGAGACACGACGTTCTCAGGCAGTCGTCGCCTCTCCTGAGACTTCTGAGCAGTCTGCTGATGAGGAGCCTGACGCCCCTCCACTCGATCAGGATGCACCACTTCCACCTGCCACTCTTGAGTCTATTCAGACTATGCTCCGGGAGCGTTTTGACCTTGAGGACGAGCGCTGGACCCAGCTGGATTATCGTACTACTTTACAGATGAGTGCCCTCGGCAACTCCCTACATAATATACGGTACTCCATATCTCATCATCTGCACATTCCCATGGAGCGGGATCCTGAGCGCGCGGGCCATCGCATTGATAATCCATGGGTCATGCGTTACATGGATCCGGATGCTGTATTTCTGGACCCCCGTCGCTCCTTCCCTGGTCCTTCAGACCCTCCAGGACCTTCTCGTGCTCCATGATGGAGATTGGCTCGATCTGCTGCTGCTACTGCTGATGATCTTAGTTGATGCTTTTTGATTTCAGTTATTTAGTTTATTATGGTTTTATGTCCTTGGTTTTATGTACTCAAAACTCTGGTTGTGTGTTTGACACTTGGTTTTGTGGATGACATTTTATCATAGTTTTACTTTATGCTAGTGACTCATTTTTTGTTTAGTCATACACTGTTTCTTCTCTGCTTGGTGTGGTTGCATCACTCTTCATTGTCTATACTACAGTTTATATTGCTAACTGCCAAAAGGGGGAGAACTATGTATATTTTTGTATATCTGTTTCGTATATCTGTGCTTGTTTTTTGCTTTTGGGAGATATTATTTATCAGGCCACAGGTTCTATGCATTATTTACGGGGGAGAGCTATTACTTCCAGCTCGGCACCGTTCACTGATCACGGGGGATCTCTTCTTTCTAGCTCGGCATCGATTATGGGGGAGCTGTGTTACAATCAACTGTGTCCAGGTATGAATATTGAAATATACATATATTATTTTGTCAATTATCAATATGGGGGAGATTGTTGACACAAAGTCACAGTCAACCAAATATTGACTACATTGACTAAATAATGTCTGTATTAATTCAATACGACACACGACGTCTGCATTCCGTTCAAGACAGACGACAGCTCAGTCTCCGGTTCTCAGTGTGTTTTCGAGTCTGTATTTTATATTTTTATTGAGTCTAGACTTATGTACTCTGAGTCATGCTGAGCTCTTGACACTTAGTCTACAGCCTACCCAAAATCCCAAGCTCCACTGAACCAAACACTGCCCAAAAATCCCCTTTGAACCACTCTGTGCTCTGGAGACAGAGTTCGGGCCGAACTCTGCCTCCATACAGAGTTCGGGCCGAACTCTGTCCCCTAGAAATCAGGAACCCTAATTTTAGGGTTAGCTGGTTGCTAGTTGTCCAACGGCCAAATATTTGAATTTTCCTACCCGAATTCTGGCCGAATTCTGCCTATAAAAACACTATAAATAGGGCATGAATTTTCTCATTCTAAACAATCCAATCTTCTCTTCTCTTCTCTCTTATAGCTGAAATAAGCCATACCCTTCCCATCTACTAGCCACAAGCCTCCTAAGTCTCGAGTGCTCAACATCTCTCAGTTAGGATTCTTGTGCAAGAGTCGAAGAAGTCGCTAGGACAATTCCAAGCAAATCGCCACTGCGATCCTCTATTAGAAGTTGACGTGCTCTTCTGAAGTAAAGGCACGGTTGTAAACTACTATTTCACAAATAGTAGATTTGAATCCTGAGCTAGAGTTCTCAGGCCTGGACTAGTCCTCCACGAGGGAAACCAGGTTAAAATTGCTGTGTTTGCGTATGCTCTTTTAATCTCCTTTTATTTTCCGCACTTTACTCTGATTATTTTTTTATTGGTGAAAGAGTTATTTTTAATTGGTCATTTTTCTATATATACTCTATTCACCCCCCTCTAGAGTTGCCAAACTGTTCTTCAACGAAGTCATCCAAGTCAATCTAGGAGATAAAGCATCTTTCAAACCAATCTTCATCAGCAAAAGTCTATCTGACAACGAATGCCAATCTCTTATACAGTTTATAAGAGAATACATCGACGTCTTCGCATGGAGCTATAAAGACATGCCAGGCTTGGACCCTAAAGTCGCCAGGCTTGGACCCTAAAGTCGCTATGCACCGCCTGAATATTTCGTCCAAAGCTAAGCCAATGAAGCAGCAACAACGACAATTCCGTCCAGATGTCATGGAGGCCATCGAGAATGAAGTCAAGAAGCTCATTGCCAGTGGATTCAATCGCGAAGAACAACACCCAGACTAGGTTGCCAACATCGTCCCAGTTATAAAAAAGAACGGCAAAGTTTGAGTCTGTATCAACTACCGTAAGTTGAACTCTGCATTCCCGAAGGACGAGTTCCCTCTACCGATCATCGACGTAATGATCTACAATACTTGCAGCTTCGAGCGGATGTCCTTAATGGATGAGTTCTCGGGCTACAACCAGATCAAGATGTTTCCCGACGACGAGAAGCACATATTTTTTCGAACACCGTTGGGGGTATACTGCTATACGGTGATGCCCTTCGGATTGAAAAATATAGGGGCGACATACCAGCGAGCCATAAACATAATTTTTTGTGATTATTTATGCAAAATAGTGGAATGCTACGTAGACGATATCACATTAAAAGTCGTCTCAAGGACAACCACCTCCAAGGCTCAAGATGAATCTAACTAAGTCTTTTCTGGGAGTCTCCAGCGGCAAGTTTCTTGGTTTCGTCATCACTTCAAAGGGTATACATCTTGACCTGGAGATAGTGATGGCCATCCTCGATATGCATCCTCCAAAAAACCTCAAAGAGCTACGCGGACTACAAGAAAGGCTAGCCTACATCAGACGATTCATTTCGAACCTCTCTGGAAGGTGTCAACCATTCACACAACTTATGAAGAAAGGCGTATCTTTCGTCTGGACTAAACAATGTCAACGTGCATTCGACGACATCAAGGCGTATCTTACAAGCCCTTCAATATTGGTAGCTCCAATTATAGGGAAGCCCTTCTTACTATATGTCTGTGCTATAGACCATTCTCTTAGCGCCCTACTATCTCAGGAAAATGAAAGCGGCCATGAACAGGCAATCTACTACCTCAGCCGTACAATGGTGGGTGCCGAACACAGATACACACCGGTGGAGAAGGAATACCTTGCACTAATATTTGCCATCCCGAAGACACGCCACTATGTGACTGGGCAGACTATCTACATCATATCCAAAGTTAACCCTCTCAGAATACTCATGACTAAACCGGGCTCTCTCAATTCCCGTTTAGCTACATAGGCAATGCTGTTGACTCCATACGATATGATCTTCATTCCTCAGAAGAAAGTAAAAGGCCAAGCATTAGCTGATTTCCTAGCAGCTCATCCGGTGCCAAAATCGTCCAAACTCTACGACGAAATCCCTGACGAAGTGGTGGAGTCTAACACTGCAACTAAAGAAATATCCATTTGGCGAATGTTCTTTGACGGCGTATCAAGAACAGAACCCAAAAAAATATTGTGGCTGGAGTAGGTGTCGTACTCGTGTCACCTGATCATCTGGTTATACATCGTTCATATTCTCTCGTGGAACCATGCACCAACTGTTAGGGGTATATACTAAAAGCATCACTTTTGTAGTAACCTTATTTCCTTAAATTTTGAATGAGAATCATATGGGCAAATGTTTCCATATTGTATTTGTTGCAAGTGTTAATGCAAATGTCTGATATTCTATATTATAGATAATATAGTGTGTGGTGTCACACAGAAGATCATATTATCAGTTTTCTATGGAGTATATAAATAGTTCACAACCTAGATGGACTTGGACAATCTATTGGAAAGGTTGTAGTGTAATTTGGTATTAGTCTATCTTGACTATAGGTTTACACTAGTACACTTTGTGTGTATTGAACAGGACCACTTGAGGTTGTTCGCTTTGTACTGACTACATAAAGAGAACAAACACCTCTGTTATTATGGATACTTGTGCTCTTAATCCGGATATACATGTATATGCAGTGTGCATTACTTTGACTCATAAAAGAGTGAGATTCATTATGGATCAACAACCTCTATAAATTGGATAATAACATTGTATGTATGATGGGCTGTTGATTATAAATGAAATCCATGTCCCGATACATCGGGTTGATGATGTCCTCTTAAGGAGCTCATAAGGATTGTCATGTAAACCCTGCAGGTGGATTATATTCGACATAACAAATAAAGTTGAGCGGTACTACTTAAGGATAAAAGATGTCGAATCAATATAGTTGTCAGTAACTTAATTTAATCGACGGACATACGATATCTTAACATGGGGAGCCAAACGAGAATATAATAAAAGGAGCCCACAAACATAATTTGGGATTAGGAAGGTAGTGCAACAATAGCTCATTAGTGGACCGAGCTATTGTTAATGGGCCTGGATTGTATGTTCGGGATGAACACGGGATATCCAGATCCGTTAGGAGGCCTAACCCTAATTTCTCCTCATGGTCCCTGCCGTAGCCTATATATATCCTCTATTCTCTGGCCGCCAGATCATGGATCAGAAATCTAAAATTTTCTCTAAATTCGTGATTCACGTAAGGAGAGAAAGAGAGGGCTGCCAAGGAGAAGAAAAGGTTGGGAGATCGTCGCCCACACGACGTCCAACTCGAGGAAGGAATACGTGCAGAAGATCTTAGGGTCGTCCGCTCGAGATTGCCAGGAATTACTTGTCTCCTTTCTGCCGCAGGTATAATTCGTGAACCCTAGTTTCCGCCTATGAAGGGTTAGAACACGTATTAGATCTGTTTAACTTTCTATCGATCAATACGCACACCAAAGGATGGGTCCTGGGAATCCCCAGTTTCATCAATTGGTATCAGAGCCACTGTGGATCTACGTATTAATTGATACGTCCATGTTGTCCAATAAAACCTGTGCTGTGTAATAGTCGGTAGATGTAGATCTGTTCTAACTCGGTTTTGCAGGCATCTTAGATCCAACCATTATGGTCCAATGCATGTTTTTTTGATTGTGTTGTTTAAACCACGGATATGTCGTGGATGTTGTTGTTGCTATGGATGTAATTAAAATCACGAGGGTTGATCATGCTTATTATTTTAATTTTTTAATCTAGATTATGTGTGAACTCCTTCGGAAGGTATATGATTGATGTAATTTTAATTATTTTTGATCAATCGTGATGGCGGTGGTGGCTGTTTCTGACGCCGGATGAGATGCTGGTTTTAAGCAGTCTAGAGGCAGACAGATGATTTTCGATGAAGGAATCGACAGCCAAAATTTATTAAAAAAATCGGAACGCTGCCCCGAACCCCGCTACCTGACCGGACAGGTCGAACCCCGTATAGATCTGCACAGCGCTAGATTTTGGATTCGGATAGTTGAGGACGGAGCAGCAAAGAAGGCCATAATAGTTGGATATTTTCTCTTATTTTTGTCATTTTGCTTTTTCTGATTATGGATGTTTATTATTGTGTGGTTATTTTTTTGAAAAACCAAACCTATATTAATAATGGACAACATGGACATAATACCAACTAGTAGAAAAACCCTCATTGTTAAATAAATAAGTGGGAGAGGATTTTTATTTAGTATAAATCATATGGTCTCCATTACTGGTTTGTAGGTGATGTAATTATACTTGCGTGTTGGCTTTAGTGCTTTCCTCCATTTCGGATGAGTATAATTATGGATCACCAGTACAAACTTCCTTAGGAATAATTGTAGAAAGTTACCTAGTATATGTTCACTTCTCCATCTGAAGGAACTCATTACAAGGTATTGGACTTAGTATTAAGTAATGGTATACACTTAGATACAAATAATGGTATCCTCCCCATCGGAGTCACTGCTATTATTTGTATGACCAGAGCAAGACCAGCATATTAATTTTATTTGTCATAAAGTTATATTGACATGATAGTAAAATTAATAAGAAAAATCTACTTGAACAAAGTTGAATTTGTATACGTCCACACTATCGTGGCATGCTAAATTCATGGTGTTCAAGGAGTTGGTAAATTTCTTATTATTGTTTTGAGGGAATCAATATTTAGTTAACTTAAAAAGTTTTTTTCCCTACATAATTTTATTTATGTGATTCCCAGGATTTCAAAAATGGGTTCTTTCAGTCCACTTATGGTGATTCTTAAAGAAAACAAACTTATTGGACCTAATTATATTGACTGAAAACGTAATTTGGACATTGTTCTGACTGCTGAGGAGTACAAATATGTACTTGTTGAGGAATGCCCACCTAAGCCTGATGCTAACTCTGATGAAGAGGTCAAAGAGGCTTATAAGAAGTGGAAAAAGGCAGATGAGATGGTGCGGTGTTACATTCTGGCATCGATGTCAAATGTACTGCAACATCAGCATCAGGCCATGGCCACAGCTTATGACATGATGTATAACCTCAAGGAACTCTTCGGACATCAGAGTAGAGCAGCTAGGCAGTTTGCTATGAAATGTTTGATGAATACAAAAATGGCTGACGGTACACCAGTAAGGGATCATGTTCTTAAGATGATGGGTCATCTGAATGAGATGGAGATCCTTGGAGCTGAAATAGATAGGAAAACCCAGGTCGATATCATTCTCGGGACTCTGCCTAAAAGTTTTGACAATTTCTGCCTTAATTACAACATGAACAAAAGGTTGTATAGTTTGGCAGAACTTACAAAAGAGCTACAGGATGCTGAATCTCTCTTTAGGCAGAGTGGTCATATTTTTGTTTCTGGAAAGGCTTCTACTTCTAAGCCAAAAGGCGGTAAGAAGAAGAATAACATTCAAAAATAGGCAAACTCAGCAAAGAAGGGCATGGGACCTCAAGGCGCGGTAAAAAAGCCGAAAGGCAAATGTTTCAAGTGCAAAGGGTCAGGACATTGGAAGACTGATTATCCACTTCTCAAACAAGGGAACAAAGAAGGTATATCTCATTTACTAGTAGTTGGAACATATTTAGTGGTGTTATCTACCAGCACCTGGTGTGTAGATACAAGAGCCACTAATCATGTCTACAATACATTGCAGGGGTTCCAGAAAACCAGACGGCTCATTGATGGAGAGATATGCTTGTTCATGGGTGATGCTACAAAAGTATCGATCGTTGTATTAGGAGATATTACTTTATCTTTTGGTAGAAATAAGTCTTTGACATTGAGAGATTGTCTTTATGCACCTTCACTTAGAAGGAATTTAGTTTCTGTTTCTATGTTAGTTAAGGATGGATATTCAGTTTATTTTAATGACAATATTGTTATTAGAAAGAATAAACATTTTATCTATTCTGGTGCATTGGTTGATAATTTGTTTGTCATTAATCCTATTTCGCCCACAATGCAACTTATAAAAATGAATAATATGTCATCTAAATTAAATAAGAGAAAAGAACCTTCTTGTATGAACCAAACATATCTTTGGCACTTGCGATTGGGGCATATTAACCTAAGAAGGATTCAAAGACTGGTTAAAGATGGACCTTTGAGTTCATTGGAAGTGGAGGCACTACCAGTCTGTGAATCCTGCTTGGAAGGTAAAATGACCAAAAGGCCTTTTACGGCAAAGGGGTATAGGGCCAAAGATGTGTTAGAATTGGTTCATTCTGATTTGTGTGGACCCATGACTATCCAAGCTAGAGGTGGCTTTGAATATTTTATCACATTTATTGACGATTATTTAAGGTATGGATATATTTATTTAATGCGCCGTAAGTCTGAGTGCTTTGAAAAATTCAAAGAGTACAAGGCTGAAACGGAGAAACGTCATAAAAAATGTATCAAGTCATTACGATCAGATCGTGGTGGCGAGTACCTCTTTGGAGAGTTTAGGGATTATTTATCAGAGGCTGGGATTGCATCCCAATTGACTGCACCTGGAACGCCCCAACAGAATGGTGTAACCGAAAGAAGGAATAGAACTCTTATAGAGATGGTTAGATCAATGATGAGTTATTCGGATTTACCAGATTCGTTTTGGGGATATGCCTTATCGACTGCAGCTTATATTTTGAACTTGGTTCCTTCTAAGTCAGTACCTCTTACTCCCACAGAGCTGTAGATTGGGCGTAATCCTAGTCTGAAACATGTTCGCATTAGGCGTAGTCCAGCACATGTGCTGAATGGGAAAGCAGATAAGTTGGAATCTCGTACAGAAGTACGCTTGTTTGTAGGCTATCTAAGAGGAACGAAAGGAGGTTTATTTTATAGTCCTAAGGATCAGAAGGTCATTGTTAGCACCAATGTCCGATTCTTAGAGGAAGACTATGTGATGAACCATAAACCCACAAGTAGAGTTGTTCTAGAAGAACTGAGACGTGAGATACCAAGTACTTCAGTACCAATAGTACAAGAGGATGAACCACAAATAACTGCACAACGTGTCACAAATGTTACACCACAACCGATAGTGCCTCGTCGTAGTGGGAGGGTTATGATACAACCTGATAGATATATGTTCTTGGGAGAGTCGTCAGACTTCGTCCCCAAGGAACAAGATTATGATCCCTGTACCTACAATGAAGCACTCCAAGATAAAGATGCAGAGTCTTGGCAAAAAGTAATAATATCTGAAATAGAATCTATGGATTCTAATCAGGTCTGGGAGCTTGTAGAACTACCCGTTGGTGTTAAAGCCATTGGATGCAAGTGGGTCTATAAGAGAAAAAGATAATCAGATGGTAAGGTTGAAACCTTTAAAGCTCGGCTTGTAGCAAAAGGTTTACTCAAAGAGAGTGTATCGATTATGTGGAAACCTTTTGTCCTGTAGCCATGCTTAAGTCTATTCGGATTCTTTTATCTATTGCAGCTCATCTCGATTATGAGATTTGGCAAATGGATGTCAAGACAGCTTTCCTTAATGGAAGTCTTGAGGAAGACATCTATATGAAGCAACCAGACGGGTTCATTGAAAAGGGCCAGGAGCATCTTGTTTGTAAGCTCAAGAAGTCCATTTATGGACTTAAGCAAGCTTCCAGGTATTGGAACATATGTTTTGATCAGGTGATAAAATCCTATGGATTTGATCAATGTCAGGATGAATCATGTGTATACAGAAAGTGTGACGGAAATGTGGTGGTGTTCCTAGTACTTTATGTGGATAACATTTTGCTCATTGGAAACAATGTGAAGGTATTATCTGATGTAAGGGTATGGTTATCGAAACAGTTTGATATGAAGAACTTGGGAGAAGTAGGTCACATCCTTGGGATCAAAGTTGTACGAGATCGCAAGAAAAGGATGTTGGGCTTATCACAAGCTTCCTATATCGATACTATACTAACTCGTTTTAGTATGCAAAATTCTAAGAAAGGTTTCTTACCTTTTAGACATGGAATTGCTCTATCAAAGGAGCAGTGTCCGAGGACACCTAAAGAGATAGAGAACATGAAGGCAGTTCCTTATGCTTCAGCAGTAGGAAGCTTAATATATGCAATGCTATGTACGAGACCAGATATCTGCTTTGCCGTAGACATGGTCAGCAGATATCAGTCTAACACAGGACAAGAGCACTGGACTGCCGTAAAGCATATTTTGAAGTACCTGAAAAGGACTAAAGAGTATATGCTAGTTTACCAGGCAGATAGTTTAGTTCCCTTGGGGTATACAGACTCAGATTTTTAGTCAGATAGGGATTCCAGGAAATCTACCTTAGGTTATGTGTTTACTTTGGGAGGTGGAGCCATTGTGTGGAGGAGTATCAAGCAAAAATGTATTGCTGATTCCACCATGGAAGTCGAGTATGTGGCAGCCTCTGAGGCAGCCAAAGAAGCGGTTTGGCTCAGAAACTTTCTGTTAGACTTGGATGTGGTACCTAGTTTGCCTAAGTCTATTACACTTTATTATGATAATAGTGGTGCAGTTGCAAACTCGAAGGAACCACGAGCCCATAAGACAGGCAAACACATTGAGCGCAAGTACCACATGATACAAGATTTCGTAAAGAAAGGAAAAGTTGCTGTGATCAAGATAGCATCAGCCGACAACCTAGCTGATCCCTTTACAAAGAGCTTACCAGCTAAGGCTTTTGACAGTCATGTTGAGGAAATGGGAGTCAGATGTGTAGCAGCATGGCTTTAAGTATAAGTGGAAGATTTGTAACAGTATACTGAAAAGCAATGCTTTGAGTATAAGTGGAAGATTGTTAGGGTTATATACTAAAAGCATCACTTTTGTAGTAACCTTATTTCCTTAAATTTTGAATGAGAATCATATGGGCAAATGTTTGCATATTATATTTGTTGCAAGTGTTAATACAAATGTCTGATATTCTATATTGTAGATAATATGGTGTGTGGTGTCACACAAAAGATCATATTATCAGTTTTCTATGGAGTATATAAATAGTTCACAACCTAGATGGACTTGGACAATCTATTGGAAAGGTTGTAGTGTAATCTGGTATTAGTCTATCTTGACTATAGGTTTACACTAGTACACTTTGTGTGTATTGAACAGGACCACTTGAGGTTGTTCTCTTTGTACTGACTACATAAAGAGAACAAACACCTCTGTTATTATGGATGATTGTGCTCTTAATCCGGATATAATAACGGACATGTATATGCAGTGTGCATTACTTTGAATCATAAAAGAGTGAGATTCGTTATGGATCAACAACCTCTATGAATTGGGTAATAACATTGTATGTATGATGGGCTATTGATTATAAATGGAATCCATGTCCCGATACATTGGGTTGATGATGTCCTCTTAAGGAGCTCATAAGGATTGTCATGTAAACCTTGCAGGTGGATTATATCCGACAGGACAAATAAAGTTGAGCGGTACTACTTAAGGATAAAAGATGTCGAATCAATATAGTTGTCAGTAACTTAATTTAATCGACGGACATACGATATCTTAACATGGGGAGCCAAATGAGCATATAATAAAAGGAGCCCACAAACATAATTTGGGATTAGGAAGGTAGTACAACAATAGCTCATTAGTGGACCGAGCTATTGTTAATGGGCCTGGATTGTGTGTTCGGGCTGAACAAGGGATATCCAGATCCGTTAGGAGGCCTGTCACGACCCGCACCCTAGAGTAAGGGCACGAGAAGTGGGTACGTCCAGCCTACGCCGCAGTGTCGGTGGTAGAATGCTGTCCTAGGTCAATCATCTAATAATATAAAGGTACCTGTACAGTATATACTCTCCGAATGGATGTGACATAACAGAAAACAATCTCAATCACATCTAGGGTAGAAAAATGAAAGATAGATAGATAGACAGTGACTCAAAGAGAACAGTAGCATAGATGAAATAAGTCCAAGTGTCTAGGATAACATAACATCCAGAACGTCAACCCAAAATACAATATAAGTCTAAGAGTCTATACATCTCAACATCTCAAAATATAACTCAGAATGTGAGACAAAATGATAATATGAAAAAGACTGACTAGCTAAACTAGCCTAGACTACTGGGGCAACATCCTCAGCTGCAGGTGGATCCTGCTGAGGGTCCACAACATAAGTATCATCTAGTCCTGCTCCATAATAGGTAGACACCAGGGCCTCATCCTCATCCTCATCCTCTGTAATATTTTCAACAGGTCCAGTCAGGACAGGAACGAGCACAATACATCTCACGCAGTGCATAGTATGATAGGAAATATAAAGCATGCAATAGAGTAAAATACAGGAAAAGCTGAAGGAAGATACATGTAGTAAAAGAGATAACTGTAATGAAATATCTACTATAATAGAGAACTAGCAGTGACTAGTGAGTCAGAGTAAAATATAGACATGTGAATGGCATAGGAGATTCATGACTACAGCTAAGAGTGATTCATGACTACAGCTACTGGGGTAATATCCACATGACTATTTCCACGCCCCCATCCCCAATCAATACACAAGGATCCGTTCAAGTTTTGTTAAGATTTGTGATAAGCCCATAAATGGGTGATTCATGAGAGGCTCTGTGAACATGAGAGTACATGAGTCACAAGCGATTCGTAAATCTATGGAAGCATAGAGATACATGATGATTTGTGAAACGCACAAACATACTGTATCTGATGCTCCCGAGGGGGATAACATCTCATGAAAAGATCCATATAGTACCAATCCGTGATAACAATCGTGTCAGCATCAAGTAAAGTAATCTAGAGCAAAAATATAAATCCTAGCAAGTATGAAACGGTCAGAGAATGTACTCGCCTGATAACTGAACGTCTGAAGAGGATATACTGCCTGAGGAGAGATGTATGGCTCCTAATCAGAGCAATACAAGTCACAATGTATCCACAATGGTAAAAATAGAGTATACAATGCGTACTACATGATTCTAAGTCAATCTGGTCAAAAGTCAACTCTTGGTCAACATTCTAGTCAAACTAGTCTAGTTATCTAGGGTTTTGGTCAACAATGGTCAGACTAGTCAAATACTAGTCAACATGATCAATCTAGGTCAAGTCTAGGTCAAACTTAGACTAACTACGATTTTGGTCAAACAAAGACTAGTCAACAAGGTAATTAGGTCAGTGGTCAATTATCTAAGTCAATACTCCATAAGACTAACTCAAACCATGACACAACTCCTAATTATTCTACTTAACCCCATACATATCTTAATCTACATAGGTCTATCTATATAACCCAAGTGGTCAAACTTAATTAACAAGTTAGGGTTTAGTCAAACGTTAGTCAACTAGTCCTTCTATGTTCATCCAAGTCATTTCTAAGTCAATTAGGTCATGGTTGACCTATAGTTGACTTTGGTCAACAATGGTCAACAAGGGTCAACTTGCTAGTTAAACTAGGTCTACTAGACCTATTGGTCAAGTCTAAACCTACTAACCATAGACCATAGGCCATAGGCCCATGTATCTAGGATACCTTATATAGGTATCCATATTTATATAAAATATGAACCTACCCATATCTATACATATATATATTCAACTATATAAAAAAAAAAAAAAAAAAAAAATATATATATTCAACTATATAGTACCACACATATATATAATACCCAATTATATATATAGTACCCACATATATACACAATATATATATATATATATATATATATATATATATATATATATATATATATATATATATATATATATATCCCATATATACACTCAACTATATATATTAATATATATATATATACATAACCTATATATATACAACCTACATATATATATAGAGAAAGAGAGATCAATAGAGGAAGAGATGTAAGTGAGTGAGAGGGATAGAGAGTGAACAAGAGAGAGAGAGATATGGGATGTGGGTGTGTGGGGTGTGTGTGACAGAGAACAGGGGGGGTGCTGTTCTCAGATTTCTGAGAAAGGGGCACAAAACACACACACACACATTACATATATATATACCCAATTATATACACACATATCTACACAAATACCCATGTAAATACACCCAAATTTCCACCTACACACACACATACATATATACATATATATACAGTATATACACACATAAATATACATATATATACATTAAAATCATTTTGAAATTCGTTTTTTAAAAACTGCAAAGAACAGTACTACTGTTCATTACTGAACCTAAGGGGGTAAACCCAATACCCGACCCAAACCGAGCTAAGGCTCGAAACTAATGGTTGGTAATCGTGCCCCTAGGTGTACTCGTGTCCCTCGTGTCCCTAAGTGTCCACCATAACACGACACGACGGGTCCAGAGTCAAAAATATAGAATCGGGTAACACAGTGCACTGAAATTTGCACTGTATCGTGCACGTGTTCACGTGTCTCGTGCTCACGACACAGGACACGTGAGGTGTCATGCTCGTGTTCCTAGGTTCGCCTAGGATTAGTCTAGGGGTAGGGAAGCCTGTACGGTGTCCACGTGTCCTCATGCGTCGACACGAGACCCGTATCAGTCGAGAAAACTCGACTGATACGTGCGGTTTGGCACCGCGTCGTGCAGCGGTGCACGTGTCTCGTGGATACGACACGAGCCACGTGGGGCCTCGTGGTCATGTCCACGTGTAGCCCACGTGTTGGGCTACACACTCGTGTCACCACGAGGTGTCCACGTGGTGTCTAGACACGACACGAAGGCCGTGTCCAAGTGGAAAAACTGGGTCTGTGCGCGCGTGCACTGTCAGTGCGTGTCCAGTGCGAGTGAGATTTCTCACTCGACACGACACGGTATGACACAAAATTTTAGGGGCATGTTCGCAGACATTGTCCCCGTGTCCATGTCAAATTTTACGTGTCCTAGTGCTCTGTGTAGTGTGCTCGAACAGTGTGGTAGCAGGACACGCGCGCGTGGCCTCGTACTGCGAGTTTGTGTCCATTTTGGACACGGACACAGCACAAAAATGTGCTCAGTCCTAGTGTCTCGTGATCAGCATGCCAAGGGCTACCCAAATGTGTAATTTGTTTTGGAAAATAACAACTTTTATTCCTAAGTGGCATTTCACCAAACACTGTAATTTAAGCACAGATACGTGTCCGATACGGACACCAAACCAAACCTATTTCCTACCAAACTTGACCTACAGTTAGGATATACCTATATGCATTCATTTATGAAGAAAAGTTACAATATTAGCAAGGTTTGAGGGCATTTACCTATGAGTGCAAAAATTAATGGAAAGCCTAGAATAGGGGGGTGTCCTTCCACTTGGTGATACCCAAAGCCTTGTGAAACTTTGGTTGCTAGCCTCCCTCAGTTTCCTCAGTGTAGTAGGGTCCCAATGCAAGAAACTAGAGGTGATTTGGATCAAAAATGATCAAGTTATGGTCTTGTGAAGGAATGGGAATTTCAAGGTTTAATGAAATGTAAATTCATGTAAAGGGGACTTGAATGAACTATGGGGTGATATATAGGAGGGGGGGCATGGTGTGGCCGGCCATGGGGGTAGGGTAGGGTGTCCTTGGGTTGCTTCCAAGTGAAGGGAAGGACTTCCATGCCAAAGTATTGATCTTTTGAGTGTTTTGTGGAAAGTATCTAATAAAGTGCATTCAAGGATATTTCCAACCTATGACTAAAAGTAAAAAATCTATCCCCTTAGCATTCTAGGTTAGTAACTAATCCCTAGATTAGGCTAAACTTGGTTAGGGGCTCTCATGACACTTAACAATAATTAAATAATAATAAAACACATAAATGCAAATAATTCCAAATAAATCCTAGAAAATTACCAAAATATCCTTTTACGCTAAAATCACTAATTTGATGTTCTAAGCCTATGGCTAGGCTCACATGGTCCTGGCAACTTCTAGGTTAAGGAATAACTAGGGTTTACACTAGGATTATACTAGTAAAATCACAAAGTCATAAGTCATGACTTAGAAATAGTTTTAAATTACACTAATAATCACCAAAAATCTTATCATGACTAAAACACCATTAATAAATAATAAAAATAATAAATTTTCAAAAATACCCTAATTTCAGAAAACTGGGTGTTACAAGTCTACCCTCCTTAAAAAAATTTCGTCTCGAAATTTAGATGGTCGTACTCCTCCTAGGTCAAACCTCCAACAATCAGGGTCGAAGCTACTACCTAGCAACATACAAGATCAACAAGTAAAATATGGGTGGTAGACTATACTGGGTCATATCCAAAATTGGCTGACAGTTTTAGGTCATAAGGTGTCCTTAATTCAAATCGAAATCAAAAGTAACTCCATGGGGTAAATCAGGATGGAGCCTCGGGTCAGGAAAATCGTACTAAGCAAATGAAGCACACGATGGTATGCCTGAGTGGGACACTAAGATCATGGGTGTAGAGTGTCATGTCTAGGTCGTGTATATGAAGTCAGTTTTAAGAAAACAACTAGTCTTGTGCTCCTAATTTAAAAGTCACGGTAATGTGCCTACGATGATCATAATTTAGAGTAGGAAAGATCTATGGCCTAAATTGAACCAAAAATTGTGATGAATAGTATTATAAGGACAGGTTAAGTGGAACAGTCCTGGTCATGGGTATAGACTCGGAAGATAAGAAAACAATAAATCACAGGGCTAAAAGGGTTACCATTCTTTGGTCAGAGCTACTCTATCAATTCTAAGTCAAAAGGCATAACACATAAATTAATTCATTTAAGGGAAAAAAAATTTCTTAACAAAAGAAGTTATTCAAGAATTATATTAATAGCTAAAGCTACTCCTACTCCTACTCCTAAGTAAGAGATGAAGAAATAAACAAACAATCGACAAAAATCAAAAGAACTACCAGGTCAAAACTTATCACTAATAAAGAAACAGGTAGGAGCAGATGGAATTGGAATTCAAGATAGATATAATAAAACAAGGTGGGAATGGAATTTAGAAGAACAGAACCTGCAAGCACATCGCCAACTGCCTGGGCATCCTCAACTGTCATGGCGTAAGCTCGCCCCTGCTGGCCTCTTCCAGCCTGTTGCTGAAACTGCATAAATCTCTGCTGCTGTGGTTGTAACGGTCCCCTCTGCTGACCTACCGGAGCCTTGGCTCCTGCTCCTGGTGCTGCTCCCTGTGCTACTCTGCCTATGTACTGGGAACACTCCCTCAGCTGGTGGTCCGCTGCCCCACATAATAGGCACCAGCCCAACCTCTTCCTGCACTCTCCCCATCCATGTCCCGGCTTCTTACAGTAGGGACAACTGGTAGTCTGCTGTCTCGGGGCCTGTTGTTGCTGTCTTGGCTGCTGATACTGCTGTGGCTGCCTCTGCTGATGCTGATAGTGAGGCCTCTTGGCCTGACCTCCACTGCTGCCGGCTCCCTGTGTATCACGGCCCCTCTTGAGCTTCAGCTCAAGATCATCCTCAGCTGCCATCGCTCCTGCCAGAATCTCCTCAAAAGTGGCATTCCTGTCACTCTTGGTCAAGGACTTGACCTCCTTGACCAAGCCCTACCTGAACCTCCTCGCCTTCGCTGTCTCGCAAAGGCCCTCCACAAACCTGCTCAACCGGCAAAACTCACTGGAATACTCCTCTACAGTCTGGTTCCCCTGAACCAGGTTCTCGAACTGGGTCTCCAAGGTACTGACTGCCTGATCCGAGAAAAATTTCCCCTTGAAGAGCGCCTTGAAAACTCCCCATGTCTGCCCTGGATTGCCTACTCTCGGGTCCGTCTGATACCAGGTACGGGCAAGATCCCGCATCTGGCTAGCTGCTGCCTCTATCTGGAGTCCGGCTGGTATCTCTGCCAGTCGAAAAATCTCCTCAATGTGCTCAATCCAGTCATCAGCATAAAGAATCCCCTCTGTCCCCAAGAAGTCCCTGGGGTTCATCTTCTTGAAGTCCTGAATGCCCGGAATCCTCTGCTGTCGCGGCTGTCCCAATCCTCCCTGTGGCTGGACAGCCAACCTCTCCACCGTCGCTCTAGCCAGCTGATGGACCTCATCTATGCCCCTAGTAAACTCCGTCGTATGACGCTGCTGCTGGGCCTGCTGCGTCTCTAGGAAATGCTGGAAGTATGAAAACATCTGTGCAGCATCCACTAATCCAGATTCCATCGGCTGCTGGAACTGCTGCTGGTGCTGCTGAAACTGTGGCTGACAAAACTGCGGGGAAGGCATGTCTAGGGTAGCTGGGATGGTCTCCCGAATAAGTAGAGGTGCACCCCCAAATATGGCAGAAGCTCCCACATGAGCTGGAGTAAGGGGAGCTGTGGTCCCCGGGTCCTGGTTAGCTGGACGAGAGGTGGCAAACCTCTCAGTGTTGTCACCTGGACCGAGACGCTGTGATCGTGTCTCCACCATCCTGAAGACAGATCAACAAGGAAGTCAATAACGGTACAAGGATGATAGTATCAAGGACAATATGAAATAGATAATACAAATTTGAACAAAAGTCAGTAGGTTCAAATCCATAGAAATTTCCTAATTGTGATTGAGTATCCACTCTCTCTAAGCCTATTCCTCAAATCCTATCACAGGCTGTAGTGGTACTCTAGTTCGAATACCACTACATAAACTCGACCTGCATGGGCCACCACTAAAAACGTGTCACGACCCGCACCCTAGAGTAAGGGCACGAGAAGTGGGTACGTCCAGCCTACGCCGCAGTATCGGCGGTAGAACGTTGTCCTAGGTCAATCATCTAACAATATAAAGGTACCTGTACAGTATATACTCTCCGAATGGAGGTGACATAACAGAAAACAATCTCAATCACATCTAGGGTAGAAAAATGAAAGATAGATAGATAGACAGTAACTCAAAGAGAACAGTAGCATAGATGAAATAAGTCCAAGTGTCTATGATAACAAAACATCCAGAACGTCAACCCAAAATACAATATAAGTCTAAGAGTCTATACATCTCAACATCTCAAAATATAACTCAGAATGTGAGACAAAATGATAATATAAAAAAGACTGACTAGCTCAACTAGCCTAGACTACTGGGGCAACATCCTCAGCTGCAGGTGGATCCTGCTGAGGGTCCACAACATAAGTATCATCTAGTCCTGCTCCATAATAGGTAGACACCAGGGCCTCATCCTCATCCTCTGTAATATTTTCAACAGGTCCAGTAAGGACAGGAACGAGCACAATACATCTCACGCAGTGCATAGTATGATAGAAAATATAAAGCATGCAATAGAGTAAAATACAGGAAACGCTGAAGGAAGATACATGTAGTAAAAGAGATAACTGTAATGAAATATCTACTATAATAGAGAACTAGCAGTGACTAGTGAGTCAGAGTAAAATATAGACATGTGAATGGCATAGGAGATTCATGACTACAGCTAAGAGTGATTCATGACTACAGCTACTGGGGTAATATCCACATGACTATTTCCACTCCCCCATCCCCAATCAATACACAAGGATCCGTTCAAGTTATGTTAAGATTCGTGATAAGCCCATAAATGGGTGATTCATGAGAGGCTCTGTGAACATGAGAGTACATGAGTCACAAGCGATTCGTGAATCTATGGAAGCATAGAGATACATGATGATTCGTAAAACGCACAAACATGTTGTATCTGATGCTTCCGAGGGGGATAACATCTCATGAAAAGATCCATATAGTACCAATCCGTGATAACAATCGTGTCAGCATCAAGTAAAGTAATCTAGAGCAAGAATATAAATACTGGCAAGTATGAAACGGTCAGAGAATGTACTCGCCTGTTAACTGAACGTCTGAAGAGGATATACTGACTGAGGAGAGATGTATAGCTCCTAATCAGAGCAATACAAGTCACAATGTATCCACAATGGTAAAAATAGAGTATACAATGCAAACTACATGATTCTAGGACAATCTGGTCAAAAGTCAACTCTTGGTCAACATTCTAGTCAAACTAGTCTAGTTATCTAAGGTTTTGGTCAACAATGGTCAGACTAGTCAAATACTAGTCAACATGATCAATATAGGTCAAACTTAGACTAACTAAGGTTTTGGTCAAACAAAGACTAGTCAACAAGGTAATTAGGTCAGTGGTCAATTATCTAAGTCAATACTCTATAAGACTAACTCAAACCATGACACAACTCCTAATTATTCCACTTAACCCCATACATATCTTAATCTACATAGGGCTATCTATATAACCCAAGTGGTCAAACTTAATTAACAAGTTAGGGTTTAGTCAAACTTTAGTCAACTAGTCCTTCTATGTTCATCCAAGTCATTTCTAAGTCAATTAGGTCATGGTTGACCTATAGTTGACTTTGGTCAACAATGGTCAACAAGGGTCAACTTGCTAGTTAAACTAGGTCTACTAGACCTATTGGTCAAGTCTAAACCTACTAACCATAGACCATAGGCCATAGGCCTATGTATCTAGGATACCTTATATAGGTATCCATATCTATATAAAATATGAACCTACCCATATCTATACATATATATATATATTCAACTATATAGTACCACATATATATATATATATATATTTTTTTTAATACCCAATTATATATATAGTACCCATATATATACACTATATATATATATATATATATATATATATATATATATATATATATATCCCATATATACACTCAACTATATATATCAATATATATATATATATATATATATATATATATATCTACATAACCTATATATATATACAACCTACATATATATATAGAGAAAGAGAGATCAATAGAGGGAGAGATGTAAGTGAGTGAGAGGGATAGAGAGTGAACAAGAGAGAGAGATATGGGATGTGGGTATGTGGGGTGTGTGTGACAGAGAACAGGGGGGGTGCTGTTCTCAGATTTCTGAGAAAGGGGCACAAAACACACACACACATTACATATATATACCCAATTATATACACACATATCTACACAAATACCCATGTAAATACACCCAAATTTCCACCTACACACACACATACATATATACATATATATACAGTATATACACACATAAATATACATATATATTTACATTAAAATCATTTTGAAATTCGTTTTTTAAAACTGCAAAGAACAGTACTACTGTTCATTACTGAACCTAAGGGGGTAAACCCAATACCCGACCCAAACCGAGCTAAGGCTCGAAACCAATGGTTGGTAATCGTGCCGCTAGGTGTACTCGTGTCCCTCGTGTCCCTAAGTGTCCACCACAACACGACACGACGTGTCCAGAGTCAAAAATACAGAATCGGGTAACACAGTGCACTGAAATTTGTACTGTATCGTGCACGTGTTCACGTGTCTCATGCTCAAGACACAGGACACGTGAGGTGTCGTGCTCGTGTCCCTAGGTTCGCCTAGGGTTAGACTAGGGGTAGGGTAGCCTGTACGGTGTCCACGTGTCCTCATGCGTCGATACGAGACCCGTATCAGTCGAGAAAACTCGACTGATACGCACGGTTTGGCACTGCATCGTGCAGCGGTGCATGTGTCTCATGGACACGACACGAGCCGCGTGGGGCCTCGTGGTCATGTCCACGTATAGCCCACGTGTTAGGCTACACACTTGTGTCACCACGAGGTGTCCACGTGGTGTCTAGACACGACACGAAGGCCGTGTCCAAGTAGGAAAACTGGGTCTGTACGCGCGTGCACTGTCAGTACGTGTCCAGTACGAGTGAGATTTCTCACTCGACACGACACGGCATGACACGAAATTTTGGGGGCATGTTCGCAGACATTGCCCCCGTGTCGATGTCAAATTTTACGTGTCCTAGTGGTCTGTGTAGTGAGCACGAGCAGTGTGGTAGCAGGACACGCACGCGTGGCCTCGTATTGCGAGTTCGTGTCCATTTTGGACACGAACACAGCACAGAAATGTGCTCAATCCTAGTGTCTCGTGATCAGCATGCCAAGGGCTACCCAAATGTGTAATTTGTTTTAGAAAACAACAACTTTTATTCCTAAGTGGCATTTCACCAAACACAGTAATTTAAGCACAGATACGTGTCCGATACGGACACCAAACCAAACCTATTTCCTACCAAACTTGACCTACAGTTAGGGTATACCTATATGCATGCATTTATGAAGAAAAATTACAATATTAGCAAGGTTTGAGGGCATTTACCTATGAGTGCAAAAATCAATGGAAAGCCTAGAATAGGGGGGTGTCCTTCCACTTGGTGATACCCAAAGCCTTGTGAAACTTTGGTTGCTAGCCTCACTCAGTTTCCTCAGTGTAGTAGGGTCCCAATGCAAGAAACTAGAGGTGATTTGGATCAAAAATGATCAAGTTATGGTCTTGTGAAGGAATGGAAATTTCAAGGTTTAATGAAATGTAAATTCATGTAAAGGGGACTTGAATGAACTATGGGGTGATATATAGGAGGGGGAGGGGCATGGTGTGGCCGGCCATGGGGGTAGGGTAGGGTGTCCTTGGGTTGCTTCCAAGTGAAGGGAAGGACTTCCATGCCAAAGTATTGATCTTTGGAGTGTTTTGTGGAAAATATCTAATAAAGTGCATTCAAGGATATTTCCAACCTATGACTAAAAGTAAAAATCTATCCCCTTAGCATTCTAGGTTAGTAACTAATCCCTAGATTAGGCTAAACTTGGTTAGGGGCTCTCATGACACTTAATAATAATTAAATAATAATAAAACACATAAATACAAATAATTCCAAATAAATCCTAGAAAATTACCAAAATATCCTTTTAGGCTAAAATTACTAATTTGATGTTCTAAGCCTATGGCTAGGCTCACATGGTCATGGAAACTTCTAGGTTAAGGAATAACTAGGGTTTACACTCGGGTTATACTAGTAAAATCACAAAGTCATAAGTCATGACTTAGAAATAGTTTTAAATTACACTAATAATCACCAAAAATCATATCATGACTAAAACACCATTAATAAATAATAAAAATAATAAATTTTCAAAAATACCCCAATTTCAGAAAACTGGGTGTTACAAGGCCTAACCCTAATTTTTTCTCATGGTCCCTGCCGTAGCCTATATATATCCTCTATTCTCTGGCCGCCAGATCACGGATCAGAAATCTGAAATTTTCTCTAAATTCGTGATTCACGTAAGGAGAGAAAGAGAGGGCTGCCAAGGAGAAGAAAAGGTTGGGAGATCGTCGCCCACATGACGTCCAACTCGAGGAAGGAATACGTGCAAAAGATCTTGGGATCGTCCGCTCGAGATTGCCAGGAATTATTTGTCTTTTTTCTGCCGCAGGTATAATTCGTGAACCCTACTTTCCGCCTATGAAGGGTTAGAACACGTATTAGATCTGTTTAACTTTCTATCGATCAATACGCACACCAAAGGAAGGGTCCTGGGAATCCCCAGTTCCATCACCAACAACGTGGCCGAGTATAATGCTCTATTAATCGGCCTACAACTGCCAAAGCAACTGGGAGTTGACTATCTAGAAGCTTACGATGATTCCAAGCTAATATTTAGTCAGGTCCGAGAGGATTATGAAGTTCTCCATGAACATCTCATCCCCTACAATAGAGCAACAATTGAGTTGGCGTCTACTTTCATTGGATTTTTCATCGAGCACGTGCCTCGACTACAGAATATAGAGGCAGATGCTCTAGCCGGTCTCGCTGCCTCCTTGACCGTTCCTACCAATACTCAGTAGTCGATCACAGTGTCTGGTCGAGTACTATTCTATGTGAAAAATGCCTTGCATATTCATTACAGTTATGCCGTGGAAACAAACATCGATGTCAAAGACTGGAGATTTTCCTTCATAGACTATGCTGTCTATGGAATCCTCCCCGAGGACCCGAAGGAAGTAGTATCCATCCAAAGATGATCCCTCAGATTTTACTACGACACAGCTACCAAGATGCTGTACCGATGCTCTTACGACGGGCTACTGTTACGATGCATATCAGACACAGAAGCCAAACATGCACTCCGAGAGGCTCACGATGGTGTTTGTGGTGCACATCAACTAGGCCCCAAATTACAAGATCGCCTCAAACGAGTGGGTTATTACTGGCCCACAATAATAGCAGATGTTGTTGAATATGCAAATCAGAGTTTCTACACCCGACGACAGCATCTTGGCCGTTTGAAGCCTGGGGCATGGACGTCATAGGACCAATCAGCCTGCCATCCTAAAAAAGACATCGGTTCATCCTAGCTATAACTGATTACTTCTCCAAATAGATAGAAGCTATACCACTCACCGAAGTGAAGACCTCAAAAGTGATTAGTTTCATCAAACATCACGTCATCTATCGCTTCGGCCTACCTCGCAGGATCATCCACGATAATGGTCCACAGTTCATAAGCCATGCATTCTATCGGTTCTGCGATCGGAACCGAATATAGAACATAGCCTCTACTACCTACTATCCAGCGGCTAACGGGCTAGCAGAAGTCTTCAACAAAACCATCATAAAACTTCTCAAGAAGTTCGTGTCTTCAAAGAAGTGCGATTGGAATGAGAAGCTCGGTGATTGTCTATGGGCCTATCGTACGACGGTCCAGACTCCAACAGGCAGTTCGCATTCTCTCTGGTTTATGGGAGCGAAGCAGTTCTTTTCCTAGAAATCTAGATTCCTTCTCTTCGAGTAGCTTTACCCAGCGAGCTGAACACCGAGGAAAGCTACCGTCTGCGACTCCAGGTGCTCAAAGCGCTTGACAAAAAATGCTTGTTAGCTCAACAGCGCATTGAGCTATACCAAGCATGCCTTTCCAGAGCCTTCAACAGAAAGGTGAAGGAAAGAATCTTCCAAGTCGGTGATCTGGTCTTAGCAGTAAGAAGACCAATAGTCATGACATACAAAATAAAAGAAAAATTCTAGCCTAAATAGGAAGGTCCTTTCGTCATAGAATCGATGTATTCTAACGGTACATACCGGCTAACCAAGCCTGATGGTGACTTGCTCATGATGCCTATCAACGGCAAGTTCTTGAAGAAATACTATGTGTAACCTCTTTTACATAATGTTCACAAATGTTCAGTCATGTACAATGCGATGTATATATGATTCGAAAAACTATCTAACTATTATCCGTATTTCAAGAGTCTTGAATACGCCCTTGATAATAGGTCCTCTAAATATTTCTCCAGTGAAATCATTCCCGTTTTTGACTCTGTCCAAACTCGGTTTGACGAAAACAAGTCACGTCCCCATTACCTCTGAATTGTTTTCTGATAACGATTTCTCCAGTGGAATGATTAGATATTTTGCCACGTCCGTATAACCTCTAAGCAAAGCATTCATCAAGGATAATCACGTCCCCATTTACCTCTGAATTATGCATTCCCCCTAATGCTATATATCATTCCACGTCCATATTACCTCTGGTTAGATATAGAACATCCTCTGCTATTATGTCCATATTACCTCTACTAGCAATTTCGTTCAACTTATTATCTATATTTGAATTACTCGAATATAAAATGGATAATAGATCCACATCATGATTCTTCAAAGGAATATCTACTAGAAATATCCTTACTACATCCATATTACCTCTAGCATTGATATTTCACAAATCTATATTCATTTCTTTATTCTTTACTGAACCGTCTATCAAAAGACAGAAAAAAAGGTACAAAAGCTGTCACGACCCACACCCTGAGGAAGGGCACAAGAACATGGGTACGTCCAGCCTACGCCGCAGTGTCGGCGGTAGAACGTTGTATAGTTCGTCTATAACATCTAACATCTAACAATAATATGATATAAACATATCATCTTCGTACGGAGGTATAATATAACATCTCAACTCTATATCTCAATCACAAGTCTAGGAAAGATAGAGCATGATATAGAATCAGATAAAAGAAAGGAACTGAATATAAATAGAGTTATCATACCACACAAAGTAGATGTTCAACACAAATAAATACAAGTCCTGAAATATAACAAAGTCTCAACTAACAATCGGAACAATCCGATACAAACTGAAAACTATAAATACTAGACTAGACTAGGTACCCTCTACTTAGCTAGATGCTCCTCGGGCTCCTGAAGGTCACCCTCATGTGCCCCATACAAGGTAGGGCAGTCACTATCATCATCTGTAATATTTTTAACAGGTCCAATCAGGACAGGAGCGAGCACAATACATCTCACGCAGTTCATAACATGTTAGGAAATATAAAGCATGCAAAGAGTAAGATACATGAACTGTAAAAAGATGTACATGAAAATAAAAGAGAATTTATAATTGAAAATATATACAAAATAAGTAAAACTGTAAGTACTAGTGATTTAGAGCACAATATGGTTATGTAAACAGGTTAGGTTATACAGTAACAATAGGTAACTCCATCATACATGAGTGTACAATGGATGCATACAATAGTCATACAATGGGATTTGATTACATAACCATTTCCTACTCACCCTCCCCAATCAATACACAAGGATCCAATCCAGTTACGCTACCTTGTACAATAGTTCTCCATGAAGCTCATATGATCATGAGAGTACAAGATGCATAATGAGTATACATGAATAGGGGTGTACAATAAATACAATTTGTTCGTAAAACGCACATCATAATATGTATCTGATGAACACCATAGAGATAACATCACAAAAGAAGATCCATATAGTACCAATCCGTGATAACAATCATGCCAGTATCAAGTAAAGTAATCTAGAGCAAGAATATAAGTCATGACAAGTATGAAACGATCAGAGAATGTACTCGCCTGTTACCCTGAATGACTGATATGAATGGATGTCCGAACTGGTGTCACAGAGTCCTATTTAGAGTAAAACAGGTTATTTAATTACTCAATTTGAAATAATGGAAATCTGCAATACAAACTACATGATTCTAAGTCAACTAGGTCAAAGTCAAGTCTTGGTCAACTTTGGTCAACTGTCTAGGTCGAACTAGGTCAAATAAGTCAACAACTAGTCAAACTAGGTCAAACTGGTCAAACTTAGTCTATCAAGGGTCAACTCTGGGTCAACCCAAGTCGACATTTAGTCACTAGGTCACATATAGACCCAATGTTGACTTTTGGTCAACACTAGTCAAACTTAAACTATTGGGTCCAACCTTGGTCAATTCTAGGGTTTGGTCAAGCTCTAGTCAACTCTAAGTCATCTTTGATTTAATTAGTTAATATTTAGGGTATGGCCACATAGGCTATAGTGGGAGTGCTAACATGTAGCATTAGGATCATATTCTACCTTAGGTTTAGACCTATCTATAAACCATACCCTTGGCCCTACCTATACTGACTATTGCTTAGCCTTCCTATATATTACCTCCCATCTATATACCTATTGTCTAACACTATATAACTCTCATATGGGGCACAAACTTACAATGTCTCACATCCTCTCACCTAGTCCTTGACACAGGGAACACTTCCCTTAGCTCCTACTCACATACACACACAATAACATAGATATCAAGTTAATGCCAAAATTCACATAATTGGACTGAACATTTACTGATAATGGACTGGACTAGTATATCTAAGCACAAGATCAAACATGAATAGCTAACCAACACTCAATGCAGGACACCCTCTATCTGAAGGTTGCAGGACTAATCATTGTGAGCACTCTTCCTGGACTCCTTAAAATCCTGATACAAATCCCTAACTAAAACAGCATTGCAATATTGGTACCCTGCCTATACAGGGACTGATGTCTAAAGGTGAATGGAACTAACATCTTAATTAATATAGCCTACTCCTCACTAACACATGAGATCACTTGACACTAGCCTATGGCCATGACAATACTGCTACTGCTACTGCTACTGCAACATACTGCTGTTGTAGCCCCTAGGTAACCTACTGCCATGCCTCCAACCAACTGAACATATGTACCAACATGATCTCAGTTTTCAGGTTCAACATTTAAGCTATGGTTTATTGGATCTTAGGTTAACACCTTAACAGTCCACAACCCAGTTAACCTTTGTAAAATCAAAATCCATTCTAAATCTCAGTTTTGAGCAAACCCCCACCCCTCAGTTAACATATAAATCATCATCTCAGTTCTCAACTGAACTTCACTTCAGTTCAAAACTTCCCCTTCCCTCTAACATACAAGCCTACACTCAAGTGTTCACACCCCTCTCTTTACTAACACACATCCTTCCTCATACAGCCCTATCCGACTGATGTATGCCTCTCCACTATTACTAACATACCCATATATAACAACTTATAAATCTGAAACTAAATTTGAAACGACTGAAACAAATCTATCCAAAAATCACTTTCAAAAGAAACTGGAAACACAGTATTAGGAAAAACCTATAAATCGAATCCATAAACCAAATCAACCAAATAACATTTGAAAACCTAAACAACTATTAAACCAATTTATCATATAAAATCCCAGACATGTTAATATGTATAATCATTGCAAAATTTATATTTTTAAATCAATTCAAACACATTTAAAAGACAAAATTACTGAATATTGTGCTCAGTATCAGAAAAATGGGGAAAACCCTAACCAAGTTCGAAAATCATATAAAAACCCAAATTAATGGTTGGTAAGGTGTCTTACACGTGTCAGTGTGTCCCACGAGTCATTTGGTGTCCATACAACAGGACACAATGTGTCCAGACACTCACGTACACGCACAGACACACACAGTTCAGTGCAGTCTTGTGCGCGTGTGCCAGTCGGTCCAGGACAAGACACACGACACGAGATACCTCGTGGTCGTGTCTAGGGGTTCTCCAGGTATAGGGTTAGGTGTCTAGGTGCCTGATATGTGTCCACGTGGTGTCCAGCTTCGTGTCCAAGCCCATATCAGTGACCAAATGTGCGCGTGTGTGTGTTTGTAAAAATAGTGCAAGCCCGATAACTTCGAAAATACTAAACCAACTCGACCCAAACTTTGGGGGCATGCTGTCAGTGTATTCCTACTCGTGTCTATAAATTTTCGTGTCATATAAATCAGTGTCGTGTCCGCTATCAGTGTCGAGCAACAGGGCAGCCGCACGAGCCCCGTGCGGTATCTCGTACTGTGTGTCCAAGCCTTAAAACAGTGTCCAAACTTGCCTAATTTTGACTCAATCAATTTGGGTTGTAATATACACATGTTAGGCTACATATACATGTAATTAGTTTTGAAAATTACCAAAATCCATTTCTATGTGACATTTCATCGAACACGCATTAAAATACACCGATACGTGTCCGATACGGACACGAAATGGACACGAACTCCTATCAAACTTGGGCTACACCTAGGGGAACCCTAAATGGATGCATCTATGAAAAGAAATTAGGAATTTATAGGTGTTTGTAGGGTTTTACCTATTGAGGGTGAAACCTCAATGAAAAGAGCCTTGACTCGACTTCTTCCTTGATTTGCTACGGTTCAAATATCCTCCAACCTTGCTAGCAAGCCTCCACAAGTCTTCTCTACTATTGTGGATGATGATGTAATTGATTAGGATAAAATTGGACTTAATTTGGATATTTGGGGAAGGATTTTGGGGAGGAACAATTAGGGTTCTATGAAATTATAAAAAGAGGCAAAGGCCTTCTTAAGGATGCTTTATAGGAAGGGGGGATCCTATTGTGGCTGCCATTAGATGAATTAGGGTTAGGTTTTAGGTCTAGATGAGTGGCTAGGAGTTATCCACCCAATTCTAGGCCTTCCTATTGGTTTAACCAGTCATAGGCTTCCTTTTCCACAAATATCCTAAGAGTATAAATATCCTAGTATGAAATATCTAGACATTGATAATTATGTCATTACTAGGTTACCCTAATCAAGATTCAAAGATCAAGGCTAATCTAGATTAGGTTAAATTTTTAGGTCAAGTCTCAAATAATTAGCTAGCACATATTTAATTAATATAATTTATAATTTCACAAAATTGTCAAAATGACCAAAATACCCTTAGGCTAAAAAGTTGTAATTAGTCATCCTAATAACATGACTAGGATCCCTTGGTCTTGGTTAGCCTCTAGGCTTAGCCCAACTCTAGGGTTACACTAGTCAATCATTAAAATCACAAGTCGTGGTTTTAAATAGTTTTAAAATAACTAAAAATCATCAAAAATTATAACATAGTTTAAATATTATTATTAAATGATTATAATTACAAAATTTCAAAATTACCCTCATTTTAGAAACTGGGTGCTACAAGAGGTGACGACAAAAAAAAGAGAAGCTACAAAAAAATCTATAGGATACACAGGCGATTGATGCTGTCCCTCAGAGCTGCAATCTCGGCCTCAGACTTCGTAGTAGCTCGGCGTCGTGCCTCTTCTTGACGAGCGACTTCATCTTCAAAGAGGATCAGACTATGATGCTTCCCCAACAACTTCGCCAGCTGTTCTTCTAAACGGGCAGATTTGGTGGCAGTCATGGCATCCTGAGACAGATAATCCTCTTGTTCTGATGTCGCCACCCTCAAGTTGGCTTCCAGCTGGACGATCTCGTTCTTGACCTGCGCAATATGATTGTACCTCTCGGTGATCAGCCAGCACGCCAATCTCCTGAACGAGGGCGTCATTTCTTGTCCGGAAGGTGGCCTTCTCCTCCGCAAGAGCCGTCATCAAAGCGTCATCCTGTGCACGGAACATTGACGTCGGGCTCCACTGTTTGATGTCCCGAAACCCGCCACCTGACCCTCCAGGTCATTCAGGACCTGCCTCAGAGTGTTGACCCGCTTTTCATAGCCAGTAATGCTCTCGAGGGCCGCTACTTGGCATTCGGCGACAGCCCTCACAGGGCCGAAGGCGATATTCTGATTCCGTACTCCAGGAAGCTTCACTTTTAGTACAGAGTAGAAAGCTTTGATAACTTCCTGGGCTACCTCCTCATCTTCAGTGGAGGTAGTTGGAGAGGAGGCTTGGAAAGTTTCCTCCACTTTAGGAAGGAGTACCTGAAAAAAAGCCAAACTTGACAAGAAAATCCATTCCACCAAAAACCACTCCTGATTATCATGTGTTATGTCCATATTACCTCCGATACCGATAGTCTTTCGACTCGACACCTATACCCAATCTAGGATAAAAGATACGGTGTCAAGGTCACAAAATCTATCATGACCATGTTACCTCTGTTGGGTTTTGTTTCAAATCTATTATCCGCACCACCGATGTGTCAAAGGGTAATAGGTCTACGAAAGTATCATTCCAATCTATTTTGCTCGTATTTCCTGATGCACAAAGGGGCAGTAGGTCTAAAAAAAAGAGGGGGGTTCCCAGCGGGATACCCTTTACACAAATGCTGTATTATTGGCTCTCTAATACAAGCACCACAGATGTCAGAAGCAAATAGTAGAGCGAATATATTCTGTTTATTCAAAATCAGTTACATTCACAGGACTACACCTCGTGAGCAAACAAAAAGTTCTTCATCTCCTCATCCGGGCAAGAAATAAAGGATTACATCTGATGCCCAAAAGAGGTGAAACATAATGCTAAAGACAGACAGAAATACTGACACAAAATACGAACATTTATGGAAACCCTCGAATCCTAATTGTGGTGAGGCATATACCATTCCCGCAACTATTTCGCATATGAAGGATCCATTTGATCAAAGTCCTCGGCTGGGGCAGGAAGGTCAGAACTCCCAGTACTACTACTCTCAGGCTTGTGCTCCTCCTTTACAGCAGCTTCAATCTTAGGAGTAATTCTTTCCCCGATGGAGGCCAACCCTTTTTATTCCTCAATTTTTGGTACCACCTCCTTCTTGACGAACGGTGACTCTTGTTTGATGAAAGGAGGCAGCATCTCCTCCTTCACCACAGTCTCATCCTTCGGTATAGATGTTGCAGCAGCCAAAGACAGAAGAGAAAGTCAGACTCAGAAAATTACAGAAAAAACTAAGTTCTGAAGGACTTCTATGCGCCCAAAGGGGTATCCGCACAAAACAAACATGTGGGTGCATAAAACTCGGACAGTACGTGGGTGCATAACATGCCACTACTTAGAGGGCACGTAACATGGCAACACGTGGGCGCATAGCACACCACAAGTGTTGGCGCATGACTTCTGTGGGCACATAATGATGCTCACAGAAGTATGTTTCCTTAGGCGTAAGCGCCCAGGCAGAAGAAAATCCCGAGCGTCACAAATTAACACTTGAGACTTTGTTTTTGAAGCAAGCCCTCACCCAGAATCGGGTCCTGGATTGCCGAGGACGCTGTCGTAGGAGGAGAGCCACTCGGCGTAGCCCCCTTGTCCTTCGCAGATCTTTTGGCAACCTTGGGAGACATGGTTCTCAAAGAAAGTAGATAAAGAGTTTTCTAAAAAATTCAAAAAGAAAGGAATAATGAACTTTCTCTCTCCATTCAGGGCCTATTTATAGGCATGGGCCACTTCCTATGCGCCCGCTTGCTTTATGCGCCCATGCGACCATTATATTGTATGCACCTATAATGGCCTATGTGCCCATGTGAAGAATCGGCTTCCTGTACACTATGCGACTGTCACTTGCTGACGTGGACGACGTATGAAGGATGGACCGCTTCAAATTCTACTCCAATGAATCTGTCAGTTCAGATTTCGAGGAAGATCTCAACAGTCATATCTCTCTGACAGGCTGGCCAAATACTATGCGCCCAAAGGAGAGAGCCGTGCTATGTGCCCATTACATTACGAGAAGACGATCCATGCTTCTTTCAAAGTATTTCGAACTTGTTCAAGTATCGAAAACTTTGAAGGGGGACTTATAGAAGCATGAAAAAATTTCAGTAATAAGGCTCTATGTGCCCAAAGCCAGAGAAGCTATATGTGCCTAGCCAGTAAAGCTCCATGCGTCCAGCCAGTGATGCTCTATGCTCCCAGCCAGTGAAGCTCCATGCGCCCAGTTAGTGACGCTCCATGCGCCCAGCCAGTGAAGTTTCATGCACCCAAGACTAGCTCCTCCAAAAGGAGGGCGCATAGCCTGAGACTTGGCTATATGCCCAAGCCTGACTCAGTCAAAGCCATGATCAAAACGTGCAGCGAAGCACACGGCCACGTTAGTCTCCACGAGCAGGCGTGTACCGAAGCATACGGCCAAGTCAACACCACGACCAATCCACGATCTCGTAGCTTATATGCGCCTACACCCTATGCACCCAAGGCAGGGTTATGCGCCCACATGAAAACCTGTGTGTTTCCTTTATGTGGGCGCATAACATCATTCCAGCTCAAGATCGACTATAAAAGGGGGTCTCATCCCTCCTCAAAAGACAGAACGGAGAGCATTTTTAAGAGCCAAATTGCTGCACTTCTTGCCAGTGAGCCGAGAGTTAGCAATTTTCTTAGGTTTTCTTCCACTTTTGTAATCGGAGTTTCAACAGAGTAAAGAAGCAACTGCCGCTCGATCTCCATCGTCCCATTTTCCAGAATTCTTTTTTTATACTCGGGGATCCTTAGCACGGGATCTCTCAGGCGTACTCGATTTGTGGTGCCTTGCGCCAGTAAAGAAAAGACAGCATTTTCTTCTTCTTTTTTGTGTGTGTCTACATACGCCAGGGCAGTGATGGGCACAAGTTGCACAGAGGCAGGAATAGGCACAGGTCGTGCCAGAAAAGAAAAGGCCAAATGGTACTTTCCCTTGTTTTTAGACAGCAGTTTGTCGAGAAAAAGTCTCCTTCGATTTTAGAATTAGAGAAGTAGAGGGGTTAGCCAAAAGGCTGTTTTCCTTTGGTTGCGCTAGGGCAGTGATGGACACAAGTTGCACAGATACAGGAGATTATGCCGTCGAGGACTTAGGAGTCCAAACAGAGCGCATCATGCTCTTAACAGCGACAATAGTGCACTTGGCACCCCCAGCATTGATCATGGCCTCGTAGGCTGTCTAGTCGACTTGAACGACCAGGGTCTTCTGTGTCTTGCCGATCGACGCGGTATCACATTGATTTGTCACTTTCTCGTCGGAGGAGAAAGTCATCTCCAACAAATTTGACATTTTATTTACAAAAACAAAAAGTCTTATTAAAAACTTAGAAAAGAATACAAGACAATAATTGATTTTTAGGAAAGTACAACTTAGGAATCTGATCAAAAGACGATCACTTTTTCCCTTGGACGATGTGATATCGAAGACACGAGCCTCTGGAGGATCCAATAGCACTTTAGCAGAAGATTATGATCATTCTTGATGCTTTAAGATTGATTTGAAACTCTATTTATAGAGTTCCTGAAATAACTCTTTAGTAGTTATTCTGGGTTACGCGTACTTCAGGTTGTGCGTCTCTTGTTCACTTGTACGAGCGGTTGCACCAACTGCTGTAGATGCATGGCATCATTTGATTGAGATGTGCTTGGTCGTAGACACTATTGTAGGCACATTCTGCAAAGTTAGTAGCTTGCGTGCCACATTACCCTATTTTGAATACTATTTGATCATCTTGCGTGAGCTTCGTCAGGTTGCGCGTGGGTGCAATGTAGCAACTTGCACGAGCGATTGTGCCAACTACTGTGGATGCATGGCATCATTTAATTGGGATATGCGTGGTCGTGGATAGTGTAGTGGGCACACTGCGAAGTTGGTGGCTTGTGTGCAATGTCACCTTGCTTTAAAATAAAAGTTGATCAGGTGGCACCAACTAGCCATGTTGAGCATGGGCGCAACTCAACAACTAGCACCTTTGAGTAGGTCTTCTATGTTGTACTGATCTATTCTCGTGCTACATAATGACTTGTGCGAACCAGCTGTCAGCACTAATTATATGCTGACAAAATATTCTCGAGCGTCGTGTTGTACGGGATTCGAATAGATTTTCCTTAATCTTTGTACTGTCTGTTGTCAGGTAATGATGATGTCGTTACAGCTTCTTGAGAAAGTATGCCACGTGGCGCTCGCGCAACCTGTCTCCTGGGCAACCTGATGTTGGCACAACCTGATGCTGCACAACTTGATGGTCTAGCACAACATAATGATTTGGCTCCAACTGATGATCTTACACTTTAATGGGTGGCACAACTTGATTTTTAGCTTCTACAAGTAGCACCAACCTCAGCAAAATTTTAGGGAGTCCATTATCACCAACCACAACAATATCGACACCGAGAGATTGTTTCATTAGTATGTGAGTATTATGAAATGAAGGGCATGAACACAAGAATTATTATCAGTTGAATAACCATGTTTGATATATGGAGGAGCAGGCCACCAAGCACTAGAGTGTTCCTAGCACAACAGGGCAATATTAGCTCAGACATGAGACCAAATTGATTTACAACCCTTAGTTCTGGCTCACCAATTTTAACAAAGTAAGCGATATCAATCAAACCAGCATTACCAACAATCAGAGCCAAGGCTACAGATTTTTGGAGGAAGTACAGGTAACTAGTGTAGTGGTATCCTCAGCATTATAGATTTTTTTATTTTTTATTAGATTGGCACACATGCATGATTGAGATTTATATTGTAATTTTGGTGTGTTAGCCCGTCTTGTTATCATTCCCTGTCAAGTTCTTTTGCTTTACCATCCTTCACTTTCTTCCCTTCTATGCTTTATTGATATGCTTTCTTGTGCTTCACATATTCTTGTCTCTTCACCTATACATCTCTTGTCAAAACCTAGTTAGGTTCCTTTTGGCATAAGTTCCTTCTTTGGGTTCGAGAATGACCTTCGAAAGAATGAATGACGACATCAAAGCTATTAATTAGGACTTTTGATGTTTAGACAACTTTTGGTGAGGTTGTTCTAGAGTGCATATTATTATTCAAAACAGTTTGGTTGTATTTTTTGGGCATCGTAAGAATATATAGAAAAGTCGAATTATCTGTCTAGTTTGAGTTTCTTGGAAGCATCATTCATTCAACGAGTCTACCTTTGAGACGAGATGGATGATATATGTTGGTGGTATCCTTGCGCGCTCGACTCGATAGGCAAGTTTTTTCTTTTAATTGTATATTATAATAATATATGTGGTATTATGTTGTAGTGATATAATAGAATACCTTTTCAGGAATTTTGGGTGTATCTCAGACTTAGTTAACCAACCTAAATTTGTTGGCTTGTGTACCCATGCTTAGGAAACCTTTTTTTAGTTATTAAATAGAGCCTTGAATCAATTAGGGTATATTCAACTTGTTATTAGATTCATTGATTCTCATCCTAGGTCGACCCTCGACCTGGCCTAACCTACAACCTAGAATGAGTGGTTGAATATTCTCTTCTCACCCTCTAGTAGCCCTAGATCTTAGGGCTTAGGTCTGAATAATTATTTTATCTATAATTCCTCACCATTGGTTGCGTCTTGTGACCAAGGATTAATTTCTTTTATTTTCTTTTGTTTTGAACCCTTGGATATTCATCCAAAGGTTAACCTTGAAACCCTAATCTATACTCACTCCCCTCTTTGTAAAATGTATACCAAACCCTGTGTATCAAACTGGTAGCCATCCAAACCCATTCTTATTTTTTCTCTTCCTACTTCATAATATCCTCACATAAAAATCCCTAACCCTAAATTTTTCATCTTCTTCTTCCTCTTCTAACTTCTCTCCACTCATGTTTCCCCTCAACTCCTTCTCCGCCTCTCCATGCCCTTCGTGGGTAGAGACGCCGGCACCCAGACCTAGCTGATAGCGCGCCATAGGGTGTTGACCCCCACCTCCGGTCGATAGAATCCAGGCGGTCATCCCCTTGAGCTCGGGCTCACCTGTCAGTTTCATCGAGCCGCCAACCACCGTCATCAGTAGCAACCGCCACTGTGTCAGTGCAGCAACGATGTCATTACGTTGCTTCTAGCAACCCGTCGTGTTATTTCATGGTTTCCCAACCGGCCAACATCCTCCTCGCTATCCAAGATTCTCCGTCGTCGAGGGGAGAGGACCATGACTTCGTCTCTGGTCGATTGGATCCGGCTTAGAATATCAACAACCTCGATTTGGTACCCTCTTCTTCTTGCTGAGCTAGGTCGTATCAGCACCGACACGAAGATCTTGGGACCAATTAGTGCATCCCCTATACTAGGTTTTTGAGAAAAGGTGTGAAACCCAAAATTTTGGAATTATTAATTGTTGGATTTTATTTGTCTGAAGCGTAATCTTAGTCTTAGTACTATTATTATTATTGTATTTTTTATTATTATTATTATTATTATTATTATTATTATTATTATTATTATTATTATTATTATCGTTATTTACTATTAATATTATAATTATTTAAGTCGGATCAGGAAAATAATTATTTTAAAAATTAATTTCTGGATTTTTGATTGTGGCCCAGTTCCGATTCCGTGCCAGGGTTCCGACTCCGAACCGTTTCCAAGTCCGAGCCCATCTTTGGATTTTTTTTTAAAAACCTAAAATTATATAATATGTGTATATTTTTTTTGTATATATATATATATATATATATATATATATATATATAAAGGTGGGTTTTTAGCAAATAATAAATAAAAAAAAATTTCCTAAACCTATTTTCCCTTCTTTCCCCCATACACACTCGGCCCAGGACCCATTCCCCACGACCTGACCGAGCTCCATTTTTTATCTCCACATCTCTCTCTCTCTCCCACTCATTTCCTTCCTTTCCAGCCTCCTATGAAACCCCCACTCTATTATCATTTCCCCAAAAAAGAATTCCCCATTCTTCACCCCTTTACAGAACCCACTCCCACTTCACCCCTTCCAGAACTCGAACTCCACCCGAGGCCGCGCCCGACTCCGCTCGAGCCCCAATCCCGCGGCCGCTTTCCTCGCCGGACCCGAGCCCCGCTCGGCCCCGAGCTTTCGTGCCCGACCCCCTCTCACTCGCCGGCTCCGATCGAACCCGGTCGCCTGTGCACTGCGTCCGTGCGCCGCCGCCTCCAGCGCCTTCCGGGCATGTCCCTGCCCGGCCAGATCCGCCCGAACTCGGGCCCCGATCTGATGTCCGCACCTCTTGTGCGCTATTCCGAGCCATTTTTTGCTGTTCGTGTGTTCCTGGACTGTTCTAAGTCTGTACGAATTATTTCTTTTCCCTATTCTTGCATCTGAGAGGTCTAGCCGAGCACCCAAAGTATAATTCCGTGTCCCCGTGTCCCTCCCGTTGGTGTCGCGTTACGTATCGATGATGACGCGGTCCCGACCCTGTTACAGGGATCGGCTTTTGTTAATAGTTGCGTTAGGGGATACACGTTTTTTTGTTACATCAAGGCGTAGTTTTATTTGGTATGGATACTTTATGTGCTACGGTTTAATTTCCTCGGTTAGTTGTTACTTTGGTACGGTGGATTATTTTCTTTAGTTGATTCTTAGTTGATCATTATTTTGGTGTGTTGTGTTTGTGCTTCCTTTAGGTGCTGTTGGTGCACACTCTTTAGTCGGCTATTCTTATTATACTATGTGATTTCCTTAGTTGGAAATTCCTAGTATGCTATATTTTTCATTCTGATTTTAGTTGGGTGATTTATATTAGTTTTGTGGCTTATTTTTCTCTTGGGATTGGATACTCATTTTGGATTGGTGTGATTGGTGTACCCTGGTTTGGGATTGACTTTTGTGTTGTGGGTTCTGTACCGACTATGTGGTTAGATCATCCTAGTTACAGAGGAGGTCCTGCCCAAATTTTCGTAAAAGTATTTCAAAATAGTACTTTATAATGTTTAGTAACTTTTATATAACAAAACCTATTTCTAAAATCCTGGTCTTTGCAAACGGTTTATTAAATTGGTTTCCTGATTGGTTCTAAGTGTTGGTTTTATTAGTTTCCGTATCCCCGTTAGGCGACGACCGTATCGGTCGGATGAGCCTTGGCGAAACGCAAATGCTACGGGACATTCCTGTACGTTGAGGCGATAGCCAACAATATGAGATTGCATGACCCAGTCTGAGATGCCCCATTTTCTATAATTTATATTTAAATTATATTTTATTTTTAGAACTTGTTACTGGCTTTTAGTATCTTGGGTGCAGGGCCTCGGCCTTCTGATTGGACCGCTTCACGACACTCAGAGCTCGTCTCAGCTAATTAGATTATTTTAATTAATTTGTTGTAAGGGCATAAGCCCAGCTTTCCTTTATTCTTCTGTGGCCCTGTATTGTGTAGCTTAGATTTTCTATTTTTTTCTGAGTTGGTTATTTGCGTAGCTAGACGTATAAATTATAATTGGGTATTAATTATTTTATAAAAAATTAATAAGGATTTCTCATATTTAAGTAAAATGGATAATTACTAGTAAGTTAACAAGTCTATGCTTTATCACTTAAAGATATTTAGTTTTTTATATATATTATTAAAAATACAAAATTTTGCCAATTGACCGGTAATTGCTATCTTCCCCAATTAAACCAGTAACAGGCTTATCCAGTTAAATGACAACAAATGTAGCTCGCGGCGTTAGACGTTTCGGTAGATTAATTTAATAACTTAAAACCTGACTAGGGTCTGTTTCTAGAAATTGCAACTAGCATACCTAGATATGGTTTCCTCTATGGTTCTAAGTCAGGGTTCTCAACTGTAGGGTTTCGAGGATGTATTTGACTTCCTTCCCGGTACCGACATCCTGTTCCAGTCATTAAACAAAGACAAGTTACGGTTATGTTTTTTGTATTTTAATTAGTAATTGTCATGTTGTATGCTTAAACCACATTGCTACACGGAGCTCTCTCCTTGAGTTCGATTATTGATTGTAGGGATATTGGGGGAGTAGTGTCGCGTTTATGACCAATACCCTCATATTGCATTATTGCGCGAGCTTACCCCTATTACACATGGCGATAAGCTGTATCGCATCGCTAGGATGCTATTGTACAACCCAAGCCGGTCATAGATCTTACATATTCAAATCATATTGTTTCGAATACTGAATTGCTAAAAATTGCTGGAAAATATTGTTCAAAGTATTTCAACTGTTTAAAATTGTAACTTTCCATTATTACTTAGAATGTCGGATATGTACTCGTACTTTCTCCTTTCCTGACTGGATCCCCCCTAATAGGTGATATTGATGATGCTGAGCTATTGTACAATAGCTACTATGACCCGGTATTATATATTGTGGTGTTGCTAGAGTCCCCCTTGGAGGATACAGAACCAGAGGCCGATGAGCCGACCGTTTAGCTAGTTGTTTTCCAGTTATCTAGTTTTATTGTGTTGGAGTTTGTAGATTTTGAATTCAATATTTTATTTCAGTACTTTTATTTCCAGTTGTACTTCTCTTTGTTGAATATTAAAAGTTTTAAAATTTTTGTATATTCGTGTTGTGACAAATGCATAGTTGTTGTTGAAGATTCTTGCTACTAGAAATAACTTACTGTCGCTGTCTCACAATGGTGCAGGCTGGGCATGATCCGATTCGACCCAATAATTTGGGATCGGGTCGAGACATGTTTTGAGTTGTGGCCCATGCAGGTCAAAAGCAACAACTTAGGTAAACATATCTAGAAACAATTAGAACACTATAACATTGATTTGTCACAACATAGGTCCGAATTATATATAAATATTTTTGTTTGATTATAGACTGGTAGGATACCTTGCTTATGTATTGCATCCTAAACCTTCCAAAGTATGGCCAAAGGAAAGACAACCCACTCCGGCCCTGCTGACGATGAGGTGTCATCTACCGATCATACCCCACCTAATCAAGCACGCCCGGACCCTCCTCCTTTGCAGCCGACCGACCGTCCCCATGCTGCACCAGCACCCCGTGCCGTTTATGCTACTACAGCTTAAACGGCGGGACCTGTACCTCCACAAACTGAGCCACAGTCCCCTGCGCTAGTGCCCGCACCAGCTGCCCCACCTGTACCGGTAGACCCCACCGAGCTCGTAGGCCTGCTACGAGGAGGACTAGAGGCCCAGAGGGCCCAAGCTGAAGCCCATCACGAACAGACCGCGATCATGAGAGAAGGCACGGAGAATGCCTACAACGTGGCTATGGCCGCCCTCGAGAGTGGGAGAGCAGCTCAATCGGAACCAAGGACTGCTAAGGTAAACATAAATCTAAGAGTTAATTTATGTATCATTAAGGCCATTCAATTTGATAGGAGACATATTATTATGTGAAGGTCGACAATATCGAGAACCTTAAGAAGCAGGACCCTCGACCCTTCAAGGGAACCGAGGGGATCATCTATGCCGACGAATGGCTCGACAGCACGGAGCGTCTCCTCAGCGTCGCTCGACTATGCGACGACCTCCATGATAAAACATTAGGACTCCAACTGTGAGATGTAGCAAGCACCTGGTATCAGAATGAACCCCGACTCCAGGACAAGCAATTTGGCTGGGACACCTTTAAGAGGTTGTTCCGCAGGAAATTCTTTCCAACATCATAGTTGTGGGAGATGGAAAGACAGTTCCAGGATCTGAAGCAAAAAAATATGACGGTTGGAGATTATACGACAGAGTTTGGCCGACTTAGCCGCTTTGCCAAGAACTTGGTTGCTGACCCCACGGATCGTACTGAGAGATTCAGGTATGAACTAAGGGAAGATATTCGTACCCCTGTGATCGCAGGCGGCGCCAAAACGTACAAGAAGATCCTGATACGAGCTCAGGATATAGAGAAGAGCCAACCTCCTCGTTCAAAAAGGGAGTATCCTGGAACTAGCAACTTCCAGGGTAATCAGAAGAGCCCAACGTTAACAACCACAACAACAACTGGCCTCCTCACCACCAGCAGCAGCACCATCAGGCAAGTACCAGTGACAGAGCGCCTCAAAAACAGATCCCAGTCTGTGACTTCTGCAAGTGGCCAGGAAATTAGACGAACATCTGCAAGAAAAAACTGGGACACTGCCTAGTTTGTGGGTCTGCCACCCCCCAAATGAGGGACTGCTCCACAGAATTTATCCGAACCAGAGCAACTCAGCAAAAAGCTCCTCTACTCACTCAGCAACAGCGGTTCGGGCAACATCAGCAGAAGACCGGACGAGCTTTTGCCCTAGCAGCAGACGAGCAAAAACTAGAGCAGGAACCCACCGCTGATGTCATTACAGGTTCCATTTATGTGTTTTCACATCCTGTTCAAGCATTATTTGATTCTGGTGCATCACACAGTTTTTTATCATCAAAGTTTATTTCTGCACACCACCTAGTTACGGGATTTAGCAAGATGATATGTAGAGTTATGACCGGTGGTGGACCCATACCCATCACCGAGATATGTAACTGCCCCATAACTATCTCAGGCCACAAATTCTTAGCACCCTTACTTGTGATGCCCTTACCCAACTATGATGTACTCCTAGGGATGGATTGGTTAAGTGAGTAGCATGCGCTGATAGATTGTCACAAATGATGTGTAATCTTCAGCCCACTAGGAGAACCAGAGTTTGAAATCTCTCGAGCTCTAGAAGACATGAAGAGTGTTACCTACTCCTCTATCACCGAAGACCCCGGGCCTCCTCACCCTATCATAGCAGAATTCATGGATGTCTTTCCTGATTGTCATCCGGGATTTCTCCCAGATCGAGGTGTAGAATTCACCATCGACCTAGTTCCCGACTCTTTTCCTATTTCTTAATGATGCTACAGAGTCAACCCCAAGGAGGCAAAGGAGATGAAGGACCAGATTGACGAACTGAAGGCCCAGGGATTTATCAGAGATAGAGCTTCACCCTGGAGAGCGCCAGTTTTGTTCGTACCCAAGAAGGATGGAACCGTACGGATGTGCATCGATTACCGGGCGCTCAACAATATCACCATCAAGAACAAGTACCCTCTGCCCTGGATCGTTGACCTGTTTGATCAACTGAGTGGAGCTAAGTATTTTTGAAGATAGATCTCAGGTCTGGCTACCATCAAATCAAGGTCAGGAAGGAGGATATTCCAAAGACGGCGTTCAACACCAAATATGGATAATATAAATTTTTGGTTATGTCGTTTGGATTGACGAATGCCCCTGCGGTATTCATAAACCTTATGAACATGGTCTTCCATGTATACCTGGATTATTTTGTTGTTGTCTTCATCGATGACATTCTGATCTACTCGAAGATCGAAGAAGAGCATTAAGAGCACCTGAGAAAAGTTCTGGAAACTTTAAGAAAGGAGAAGCTCTATGGTAAGCTATCTAAATGCGATTTCTTCTTAGACAATGTGGATTTTCTAGGCCATGTTGTCACAAGAGAAGGAATTTCGGTGGATCCAATGAAGATATTTGCTATTGAGAAGTGGACTGCACCAAGTTCAGTTGCATAAATCAGAAGCTTCTTGGGCTTAGCTGGCTACTACCGAAAATTTGTAAAGGACTTCTCCAGGATTGCTGAGCCGATGACAAAACTCACCAGGAAGAACGAAGAATTTGTTTGGTCAGAAGCTTGCCAGTCAGCATTTGAGGAACTGAAGAAGAGACTTACAACGACGCCGATACTTGCGCTACCCTTAGGTACCGACGGTTTCTCAATATACAGTGATGCTTCCGGTAAAGGATTGGGCTATGTTCTTCAACAAAATGGGAAAGTAATTGCTTACGCATCTAGCCAATTACAGACTCATGAGAAGAACTATCCCACGCAAGATTTGGAGCTTGCAGCGGTTATATTTGCATTAAAGTTGTGGAAGCACTATCTCTATGGAGAGAGTGGAAATATTTACAGAGCACAAAAAGTCTTAAATATGTTTTCACTCAGAGGGAGCTGAACATGCGACAAAGACAATGACTGGAGCTGATGAAAGATTTCGACATCAACCTGCAGTATCATCCGGGTAAGGCTAATGTTGTTACAGATGCACTTAGTCGATACCCAATGGCGATGTTCTTGACCAAGGAACGACACTTGCTAGAAGACATAGAAAAGCTTGGACTGGAGATTGTACTGCCCGAAGAAAAAATGAAGAAATTGGGAAGAGAAGCCATTGTACCAAGAGCTGATTCATCAATGATACAGTTGCAAGTATGTTCAAGTCTAATGGACAGAGTTAAGGAGGCACAATTTCAAGACGAGACGCTTTGCAAACTCAGAGATCAAGTGCTGGCAGGAACACTTGAAGGATTCTCAATCGCCAGCGACAGAGCACTGAATCACGGTACGAGGCTTTGCGTACCAACTGGCGAACTTAGGAATGAGCTGATGCAAGAAGCACACCAGTTGCAGTATTCCATACATCTAGGAGCTAATAAAATGTATCGGGATATGCGTACTGTAGTGTGGTGGTATGGAATAAAGAAGGACATATCCAGTTATGTAGCTAGATGCTTAATTTGTCAACAAATGAAAGCTAGCAGACAGAGACCTGCAGGACTGTTGCAGCTGCTAGACATCCCGGAGTGGAAATGGGAACACATAACGATGGACTTTGTGTGAGGACTGCCTCGATCCCAAGGAGGGAAGATGCCATTTGGGTTATCGTGGACCGACTGACGAAGTCAGCCCACTTTATTCCCGTCAAGGTGGGTCTATCCACCGAGAAGTTGGCGGCACTGTACATGCAGCACATCTACAGGATTCATAGAGTTCCGATAAGTAACGTATCTGACAGGGATACCAGATTCACCTCTCACTTCTGGAAGAGCTTGCACGATAGTTTGGGAACGCAACTGAAGTTCAGCACCGCCTACCATCCCTAGACTGACGGACAATCGGGGAGAACAATCCAGACGCTAGAAGACATGCTGAAATCTTGCATCCTAGAATTTAGAGGGTCTTGGGAAGACCATTTGCACTTATTAGAGTTCTCCTACAACAACAGCTACCAAGCTATTATCGGTATGACTCCGTTCGAGGTACTTTATGGACGTCGTTGTCGTACCCCACTTGCTTGGGACGACGTAGGAGAAAGGGTATTGCTTGGACCTGAGATGGTGACCGATGCAGCAGAGAAGGTAAAGATGATTAGAGACAAGCTTAGGATTGCCCACGACAGACAAAAGCATTGGGCCGATAGCTGCCGACGGCCGTTGGAGTTTGAAGAAGGTGACAGTGTGTTCATAAAGATCTCTCCTACCAGAGGAACCATCCGTTTCGGCAGAGCAGGAAAGCTAAGCCCCAGGTATATCGGTCATTTTGAAGTACTGAACAGGATTGAAGAAGTAGCTTATCGGGTGGCTTAACACCCAAGTCTCGAAGGCATCCACAACGTCTTCCATATTTCACAACTGAGACGCTACATCCCGGGCCCAAGTCATATCTTGGATCATTCGGAGCTAGAGATTGGACCCAGCCTCACAGTGCCAGAGAAGCTAGTGGCGATATTAGACAGAGGAGAGAAGATAACCAGGAACTCTGTGACACCAATAGTCAGAGTAATGTGGCGGCACAACTTCCCAGGCGAGTCTACCTGGGAGCGAGAAGACGAGATGTGGAAGCAGTATCCATATCTGTTTGAATCTTGAGGTAATCCTAACCCTGCCTTTTGTTTGCAAAAATAAAAGTTGATCTTTATTTCAAAAACTTTGTAAGAAGATTATAAGAATTCTGGGAAGGTACAACTATAGGAATTCGATCTGAAGACGATCGCTTTATCCCTTGGACGATGTGAACTTTGAAGACAGTAGCCTCTGAAGATTGCAGCAACACTTTGGCAAGAACTCCTGATCTCTAGTGATGACTTGAATGTGTGTTCTGATCTCTATGTGTGTGTGATAATGAAGACTTGAAACTCTATTCATAGAGTTCTGGAAACAACTAACTTTTAGTTATTCTGAATTGCGCAGGATGGATTGTGCAGACTTTGGATTATACAAGCAATAAAATGCGCAGGCAGTTACTCGATCGTGGACCACCTGTATGTGATGCGTGGCATTGTTTGATTGAAATACGTTTGGTCGTGTACAGACGGTTGCCACATGGTGAGTAATTGATGGCATATAGGCCACATGTACATTGTCAGTTGTCTTGATGGAGTGCGCCACCTGAATTGTGCTGGCTTTAGATTGCGCTGGGCTGGACCGCGCTGCAGAAAGTCTGGCAGATTGTGCTACATGTACAGCTGTCCTCGAGCGCTGTGCTGCACGATAAACAAATAGTTTCCTCGTTCTCTGTGCTGTCAGCTGTCAGAAGATCTGATTCTCTGTTAGATAATGATGACGAGGCCACGTCAGCCAGCGCACTTGGATGTGTGCGCAATTCAGCCTGCACAATCGACTTGTTGCGCAATCTGTCTCCAGCGCAGTTCACTTGAAGGATGCACAATTTGATTTTCATGTCTTCTTTGATGGGTACAACTTGATTTTTAGGACCTACAAGACCCTCTTCAAAGTTTTTGAAGTTTGAAAAAATTCAAAGCTTTGAAATACTTTGAATTTTGATTTTAAAATCAAGTTGCGCAAGTAATACACTGTCTGCACAATTGGAGGAATCAGCTCCCATTTCTTCGGCGCAATCCGAGGCGACTGTTACTCTCGAAAAACTATAAATAGCTCTCTTTCTTCCTTCTGTCATTCTCTACTTGTTTCTACTTTGTTCAAGAGAGAAAATTCTCGAGCCCACTCTGACTCTTCTTCTCTGTCGACTTCAATGGCTCCGAAGCATTCCACCGTCGAGAAGGGTAAAGCCCCCGCCGAGTCTTCGACTCGGGCTGCACCACGCATTTCACGACACGAAGTCGGTCATCCCGTACTGAAAGGTAGTCGCTCGATCAAAAACCCTTTTTAGGGTTCTTCGACATGATTGAATCTTCAAACCTATCTTTTTTTAGAGATTTGGTTATATTACGCCGCCCTGTTTAGGGTTTTGGTTGCACAATCATAATAGTTTTCATTTTTATGAAAACTATTTTCTTGCGCAATCGGTGGAAAGCGCTGGCAAATGTTCAGCACAATCTGCTGATTTGCGCAAGGCTGTCCAGCGCAAACTGATGCTTTGTGCAAGTTATTTAGCACAATCTGATGGCTTGCGGAAGTGGATGAGTTGGCACAACTGGACAGTTTGCGCATAGAAGCTGTTGTTGCACAATCTGATGTTTTACAGACAGCGCAATCTGATGCTTGCACAATTTGCTGATTTTTTTGGACAGAATCCTTGATTTTGCATGTACTGACTTCTGTCTTTCTGTTTGATGCAGTTAACATCAGAGAAGACCCAGATTATGAAATCTTTACAGGGACCCTTGTAGAACCAGAGTTTAAGAAAGATTTGTCCCATGTAATATTTCTCCAATATGCTCTGCCATCTTCTCGTCAAGCCATCTTAGTAGCACAAGACAACGAAACTTTATTGAGTCTGATGAATGGACAGCCTCTGCAGACTGCCGATGCCATTACTCATAAGAAACCCCTGTTTCTATTTGGTGAGGCTATTGATAAGAGTTCTCAGCCGAGACCTCGTGTTGAGCAGAGACTCTTCCAGAGAAAAGAGAAAAGAATACTGTTACCAGACATTGCCAGATGCCTCCCTCTATCACGCTATGCCTATGCGAGTCATCCCAGGAGGATGGACTGGGATATTACGCCTCTCCAGCAAGCCAGAATAGGAAATATTTATGTAAAGAAAGGACCGAATAACAAGGATATGTTCTATAGCTCCTCTGAGCGTCACAGCTCCTTGCTAAGAGGATTGAAGCCTGGCTGCATCCCACCGGAGAACTCCTCCTTACTGCTGCCAGTTAGAACACCGATCTTTGCAAATGAATTTACAAAGGTTGAGGGAAGATACACGGATCAGGACATCCGGTTAACAGGTCTGGTGAACCCAGATAACAAAAGATGGAACTGTATAACCAATTGGATTTTGGTTCAGTTCGAAGAGAAGCTCAAAGAGATTGAGCTATATCAGACGGTATACTCTACCATATATGGATTCCACCCCAACCCTCATCTGTTTCTAGCTTTGGCAGAGAGGTACAATTTTAGGACAGGGACTTTCATGACACCCTGTGGAGAGATTGGACTAGCTCTTCATGAGATGAAGTATATCTCGAGCTTACCAATGGGAGACTTCCCCTATGAAGAATATGTTCCAAAAAATGACGAGTTGGACCGACTTCGTCGAGAGAATGCTGAAATGGTGGCCGTTTTTGAAGAACTACTGTGCCGCTATAAAATTTGCTCCATGTATTATAAAGTGGTTCTTCCGGCACTTGCTACTCGTCAAAGTGGTTGCCCTATCTTTTCCTTAACCACATCATCGAGAAGAAAACTAAGGATCACGATACGTGCAACCCTACCTTCTTCGAACCACTCAGCCATAGTGAGGTGATAGGATTGATGGAAGAAAACAAGAAAGTGGACATCAAGGTTGACGATGAACTTCAATACCCTCCTTTCAAGACAGGAGATTTTATTGAGAGTTTTATGAGAATGGACTATAGGCCCATGTCAAAGGAAACCCAGCTGGCAGGTTTCCTCACATATTGGCTCCGATGCTTCGTCGTACCTGGAGCGAGCGCCGTAGATCGCTTCCATCACGGCGTGCTCTTTGCTGTTGTCCGGTTAGTCTTTGGCTACCGGATGGATCTGCTGTCGGCGATGACCTGCAGAGTGAATGCGGGTCTTCGTCTTTATGTTGAATCTATGCTCAAATAGAAAGGCGAGAAGGGGAACTTCCCTCGGCTGGAGCTGCCCTTCACTTATTTGTTCGGATGGTTGCTTCTGCACCATCCGTCATTGATGAACCCTGATATGGGAGCAGTCGACGGTAGCTATTTACGGAGATTCTCCTGGAGTAAATGGATATACACTAGTCTGAAAGATTGCAAACGTGCTTTGAATCTTGGGAAGGGGTGGAATTTCTACTGTGTTGCCCCTCCAACTGGCTATGAACATATGTCAACAAATCTAGTTGATCTTGGGAGGCAGCCTTTGGGTCGGGCAGCATTTGATTGGCTGAGGACGATTAGGCCGTCCAACTTGGTTTATAGATTTGAAGATGAATGTTACTTAGAACCATATCTTCCCAGCCGCTTTGCCCGTCAATTCGGCTACGACCAGTTCCACTTAGGCAATGCTATAACTTGCCTGCAAGGAAAAGGTTATCTGATTGACGGCGCCAGGGCCTGGGCTTATTATAACGCTCGAGACACAAGAACAGTGTTCTCGATGCCGACCAAGAGTGATCACGGCCCCCGGATATTATACATATATTCACTTTTTTATACAACAGCGAATACATTCGTCGAGAACTTCAGCCTTATAGATAGCTTCGCGACAGCGACGCGATTGAAGAAGGGAGCAACTGTTATATTAGCTCCAGGTAATGACGAGGAGCAAGAGCCAGTGGATGACCCGTTGGAAGCCTCAAGGGAAGCTAACTTCCCTGAGGAGGTCAACGAACCACTGCGAATTTCCTTGAAAGTTGTTAAATCTCCAACCAAGGAGAGAAAGAGAAGGATAAATGAACCTTCTTCTCCGGTTGCAAAGAAGAAGCTTATCCTAGATCCATCCGAGAAGGTCACCACCAGGTCACAATCTCGGCAACTGGCCGAGTCGACCCAAAGAGAAGAAGCGACTACGTCGACCTCTCTTCCAAGGCAGGTCGATGTAGTAGATGTAGAGAGTCCAGAGAGACCTCTACATAGAAAAAAACTGGCCTCCAGAAGAAGAAAGAGGGTGGTCACTCCTCGAAGACAAATCTTGTCCTCAGTGGTGGCTAGTATTGTTGCTGGAATAACCATGTCATCCCCTACACCTGCCCCCGAGCCTAGGCAGGAGACTCCTACTCCAGAGCAGAGGGACAAGGTTGAGCAGAGGGATAAAGCTGAGCAGAGGGATGAAGCTGAGCAGAGGGATGATGAAGTTTTACGATCTCCTTCTCTTGCGGTAAAAACTACCCAGCTTCCTGCTACACCAGGAACACTCCGTGAAGAAGAAGATCATTTAATGATTGAAGCTCTAAATGATTGCGACTTCGGTCTGCAGGATGATGTCGATCAAGCCGCCGCCGCAACTGCCAGCGAGGAAGCACCAGAAGATAGTATAAGCAATGAAGATACATCAACAGAAGCTGTTGATGATACTTTAAATCCATAAGAGGACACTGATGTCCATATATCTTCAGAAGCTGTAGATGACACGCTGAATCCTGAAGAGGATGTTGAGGTGCACGTGTCTCAAGAAAAGAATGTGGGTGAAGAAGTACCACCTGCTGAAACTACTCCTGCTGATCCCAAAGGTATTAAATGATTTTATCAACCTTCTTTTCATAGATTCAAATAACTAACATCTATATTTTTTATCTATACAGAACTTGAATCTTCCCCAGTTCCTCCCGTATGCACAGACATAGTGCCAATAACGGCTATAGCTAGTGGTAGCCGACATTTTTCGGGTGGCTCTGAGGCATGAAGTAGCCAGGCAGTAATGTCTGAGGCTACTTCTGCTAGATTGGAACCTGTGCCATCAGATGACAGACTTGTTGCTGGGGCAAGCCAAGGTAAGATTGCCTTTTACTTTTGATCTTTTTCGATTAGTTGCTAGTGACGACAACAATCAATGATAAGGTTCATTTGATTTTGCAGAAGAACATTTAGGAGGGGCAGCTAGCTCTACGATGGCTCCTCTGTCTAAAGAGCCTTCTACTCAAAAGAAGGAAGCTGAACGTCTATCTTCATAGACACATGCTGCTGCTTCGACGTCTATGGGAGTAGCTGCTACTCCTGGAGCTCTGGCTACTAACCGATTTATCATTAGCTCCTTCAGCAACCTTTTCTTTAATTCGTTGAAACCCTTAGTAGATAGGGTGATAAAAAAGAAGATTCTGGTTTCTCCACAGTTAGATGTCCAACCTCCTATTTGATCAATGCCATCCGCAGTCAAGGCGATGAAGCTCAGGCTATTTTTCTTGAACATGTACTAGATGAGCTGGAGGCTTCGGTTAAGATTTACAAAGAGCTTAATAGAGGGGAGATGGAGCTCTTGGTAACGGCTGAATTTGAGAAGATGTCACAAGAAGTTGCAGTTGCAAAGGTTGATCTCCAAGTTCTTTTGGACACTTTCTCTACTAAGTCTGCTGAGTATAATTCCAAAGTGGAAACAATAGCATCTGTTGCTGAAGAGAAGGAGTGGAATGTTGCTGAGCTGCAAGCAAAATCTGCCTGACTTCAAGAAGAGCTGAGACTTGTCCAGCTTGCTCTGGAGAATGAGGCCACGGAACATCAGGCTGCAGTTCAACAACTGAACGCTCTGACTCAAGAAAGAGATGAGTATGTCGCAACTCATCAGGCGAAAATCTCTCGCAAACTAGTAACCATGCCGTCTTTTGACGATAAGTTTGGGATGGAGGAAGCTAGGAAGCGAGTGATGGACTTTCGTGAGGAGCGGCTACAATCTTCAAAGCAGCAGATGACAAACTTGATGACTCCGCCAGCAGAATAAGAAAGACTTTTTGTATCTTTAATTTATTTTGTGGCATGTATTTTTGTAATGTCTTTCAATTTTGATCAATAAAAAGACATTTTCTTGGTGGATCTATTATTTATTGCATATCTTATTCAGATATAAATAATAGTGATAGAAAATATATTCAGAGGTGCAAGACATGATATATTTCTTGATTTTGGAAAATAATTATATTCATTATATCTGTTCAGAGGTAATGTGGACATGGTGTAGGAACGATATAGTAAAGCGTAATACTCTAGAGGGGGGGTGAATAGAGTTGGCAGCGGAATAATGCTAAATAAAAATTGTTTGCAACACAATCACAGTATATAATCACAGTTGAAATAATGTAAAGGCAGAGTTCAGAAAGCAAACGCAAAGACAGCGATGTATACTGGTATCCCTCTGTTGAGGACTAATCCAGTCGGTAGAACTCTTGCTACCAGTTGAATCCACTATAGGAAAAATCGCAAGTTTTCTTACGAAGTCCTTGCAACTTCTACAACGCGAGATTTGATACGAAGAACTCGTCCAACATCAAATGTGAAGAGGTATTCTTGAATCAAGCCTTCTTTTTACAATGTCTCAGAAACTTCTAGACCGTACCGCACTGGCAAATCGACTAGAGGATTGTAACTGGCTTGGGATCTGAAAATGAAAGCTCTAGAAAACTCTTTGGAAGGCAGAAAGCTTTTTAGATAGAGAGAAGATTGAAAGTGAATGAGTGAATTGAAATGATCGAAATCCATCTCTATTTATAGGAATTCCAAAGGGAGAACTCTGTCAGAATTCGGGCAGAATTCGGGCAGAACTCGATGAGCAAATCTCGGTCAAATCCGCAACTACAGGAGGACCAAGTTCCAGAGAATTCAAAAATCAAACGGCCACCAACCGAACTCTGGCCGAACTCTGGCCAAGTTCTGTCAGGGTTAGGTTAGGGTTTTAAAATAGATTTTTGGTGATTTTTGAAAACCTTTTTGAAAGCCTTTTTGTAAACATTTTGATAGGTCATTTTAAAAATATTTTGAACTATTTTGGGGATAGCCTATTTACCAGTACGACTCGGTGTACAATGTATTCCTAGACTCAAATAAAGTGAAAATTACATTGCATAGGAAATACAGACTCAAGTAGGCAAACAGATCTTCAGTCTTGAACGGAGTGAATATCCAATCTTGCTTATGTCCAAGAAGCTGAGATGTCCCAACAAGCTTCGTATATCCAGACAGAGTTTTGATCAATTATTAAAATCAGGTTGACTATGACCAATGGGCCAACATATGGCAGAATATAATTTATTGAATATCATTATTTCAGTAGACAACTTAAACAAAGATGATAAGTTGCTGATATGAACGAATGGATGAAATGAATGAAAATGAATCGTCAAAATGTGTGAATAAAATGAATGAACGAAATGAATCGTCCAGATAAACGGATGGACCGTCAAATGAATTGAATGAACGGGTGAACCATCAGATGAATGGAATGAACGGGTGAACCGTCGAATAATTGGAATGAACGGGTGAACCGTCAGATGAATGTAATGAACAGACGAACCGTCGGATGAATGTGATGAACGGGCGAACCGTCAGATGAATGTGATGAACGGGCAAACCGTCAGATGAATGGAACGAACGGGCGAACCATCGGATGAATGTAATGAACGGGCGAACCGTCAGATGAATGGAATGAACGGGTAAACCGTCAGATGGATATGTCGCTTCGTTGTCTTACGAATCTCTGTCTATAAATAGAACAAAAAATCAAATAGAATGATCACTTTCACTTGCCAACACAAAGATGTCGTCTGGAGATGCATCCAAGAAGGCTGAGATCGCCCCTAAGGTTGAAGCGGTTACCGAAGAACGTTCAGTCGAACCGGCCAAGCCAAAGCAGACAGAGGCAAGCGAAGGTTCGTCTGTACCTCAGCCGCCAAGGGACATCTTAGATTTCCTTCCTGAACCAGGGAAGCCTGAAGGAGAAGAAGCCATGAGGATGGCTGCTTGCAAGTTCCTGGTGGGTTTGGGCAAGAATGTTCTCGACTCTTTTGTTGATCATGTTTTTGGGAAAGACGGCAGTAGTCCTCGTCCCGATTTTGAAAAGGATGATAGTGACCTTCCTTGATATTATGTACTATAATTCATGATGAAATAAAATTAAATTTTATTTATGAACTTGTCTGATGATTACAAGCAATATCTTTTACATTTATACATAATACTTTTTGAGGAATTTGCCATTGATAGGCATCATTGCAACTCGACCGTCTAGTTCTGTGATTTGATAGGCTCCATTTGAGAAGACTTTGCTCACGATATATGGACCTTCCCACTTCGCATCGAACTTGCCCTTGCTCGAGTGAGTCATAGTCATGGGACGCCTGACTGTTAAAACAAGCTCTCCTTTCTGAAAGGCTCTGACCTTAACTTTGCGGTTGAAAGTCTTTGAGATGCGGGCTTAGTATAACTCAATATGCTGTTGAGCCATTAACCGCTTCTCATCGAGCACCTCCAATTCTTGAAGTCGGAGAAGATCGTTATTCTCTGTAGTGAGTTCATTGGCGATGGCAATCCTTAAAGATGGAATTTGAAGTTCCAGGGGTAGAACTGCTTCACAGCCGTACACCAAAGAGAAGGGTGTACAGCCTGTAGGGTTACGGACCGTAGTACGGTAGGCCCATAGACATTCCCCAAGCTTTTCACTCCAGTTTCGTTTGTTAGTAGACACAAACTTCTTGAGGAGCTTGATGATAGTCTTGTTGAAAGCTTCAGCTAAACCATTAGCAGCAGGATTGTAGGCTGTCGAAGCGACATTGTTAATCCGATGATCGTCACAGAACCTTATAAACTTTTGGCTGATGAACTGAGGTCCATTGTCGTGAATAATTCGTCAAGGTACACCAAATCTATAGATGACATGGGGTTTGACAAAGTTGACGATGCTGCTGGTCTTGACTTCAGCCAATGGTATAGCTTCGGCCCATTTGGAGAAGTAGTCGGTTATTGCCAGTATAAACCGATATCCTCTAGAAGAAGGAGGATTAATGGTACCTATAATGTCCATGCCCCAGGCTTCAAAAGGCTAGGAAGCAGCAGTCGGATGAAAGAACTCTGATGGTTGATGAATAAAATCTGCATGTATTTGACAAGCTCGACATTTTCTTGCATATTCAATGGCATCAGATACCATAGAGGGCCAGAAGTAACCCATGCGTCGGATACGATCCTGTAGTTTAGGACCGGGTTGATGTGCTCCGCAGACACCGTCGTGTGCTTCACGCAATACTTGTTTCGCTTCATCACCAGCAAGACAGCGCAAGAGAAGACCGTCATAAGTCCGCCGGTAAAGAGTTTTGGTGGTCTGATTGTAGTAGAATCGCAGCGACCGCCGATGAATACTTGTAGCTTCCTTAGGATCATCAGAGAGTATGTCATGAACTACAAAGTCGATGAAGGGAGCTCTCCAATCTTCACTGATAAGATTGGCTTCAGTAAGATTACTCAACTCAATATTACGATTGTTTTTTATACAGAACAATTCTCGATTAGAGATAACCACCACCTGCTGTCTTTTGATAGGGATGGCTAAGACTGCTGCAAGATTTGCCAAAACATCTGCCTCAGTATTGCAAGCTCGGCGTACACATTCAATGAAGAAGACTTTGAATGATGTAACCATGTTGATTGCTGCTTCAAAGTAAGGCACTAGATCTTGATGGCGAACTTCATAAGTTCTTCTAACCTGGTTAACAACCAGCTTGGAGTCACCATAGACTTCAAGATACTCGACGTCTAGTTGTTTAGCTAGCTGAAGGCCAATAAGTAGAGCATTGTATTCTGCCACGTTGTTAGAGCAAGGTTCATCTAAGGAGTATGCTCTTTGAATAGCTGACCCGTCTGGAGAAACAAAAACAACTTCAACTCCTGCGACAATAGCACCATTGGGTTTAATCCTGGATGCACCATCAAAGAATAGGCGCCAAGTAAGAAATTCTTCGGAGATTGTATTAGGTTCCAATGTCTCGTCTGGAGTTTCATCATAGAGTTTAGATGTCTCTGGAACAGGATAAGCTGCTAAGAAATCCGCCAGTGCTTGACTTTTGACAGACTTTTGAGGAACATATACCATGTCATATTGGGCTAGCAGAATGGCCCATGTAGCTAGTCGAGAATTGAGTGTGCTAGACTTCTTCATCAGTACCCGAAGAGGATTAACTCGGGATATGACATGAATAGTTTGGCCAATGATGTAATGCCGAGTCTTTTGAACGGCAAACATAAGAGCTAGGCATTCTTTTTTGGTCGGACTATAACGGCGTTCGGCACCAATCATAGTACGACTAAGATAATAGATGGCTTGTTCATGGCCTTCTTTGTTCTTTTGGGCAAGTAAAGCACCCAATGAATGATCCATAGCGCGGACATACATTTAGAACTGTATGCCAAATATTGGTGGCACCAAGACTGGTGGATTCATGATATATCGTTTTATATCGTCAAATGCTCGTTGACATTCTTCAGTCCAAATGAAAGATACACCTTTCTTCATTAGCCGAGTAAATGGTCTGCAGCGTCCAGACAGATTCGAAATGAACCTCCTGATGTACGCAAGTCGACCTTGGAATCCTCGTAGCTCTTTTAAGTTGCATGGAGGACGCATCTCTTGAATGGCTTTGATCTTCTCGGGATCCACGTGTATACCCTTAGAGTAATGACGAAGGCGAGAAATTTGCCACTAGGGACACCCAAGAATGACTTGGTGGGATTCATTTTGAGTTGATGTTGGCGCATGAGGTTGAAGATAGTTCTCGAGTCTTGGATGTGATCTTCCTTTAGACGACTCTTGACAGCAATATCGTTGACGTAGCATTCGACAGTCTTGCGTAGATGATCTCGAAAGATGGTACTCATGGCTCGTTGCTAAGTTACACCAGCATTCTTGAGACCAAATGGCATGACGGTATAACAGTAGACTCCACGAGGAGTGCGGAAAGAATTATGTTTTTCATCTTCAGGATTCATCCGAATCCGATTGTATCCGGAGAATCCATCCATGAAGGATATCCTTTCAAAACCACAAGTGTTGTCGATCATGACGTCCGTGATAGGGAGAGGAAACTCGTCTTCTGGACACGCTTCATTAAGATCCCGAAAGTCGATGCAGACTCGAACTTTTTCGGTTTTCTTTAGAACTGGGACGACATTGGCTACCAATCTGGATGTTGTTCTTCTCTGATAAAGACACAAGCGATGAGCTTCTTGACTTCATCGTCAATTGCATCCATCATTTCTGGCTTGAAGTACCGTTGTTGTCGTTTGACCGGTTTTACATTAGGCAGGATGTTCAATTTGTGAGTAGCAACTTTAGGATCTAGTCCTGGCATGTCTTCATAACTCCAGGCAAAGACATCAACGTATTCTTGAATAAGAAGAATTAATTCTTGCTTATCTACCTCGGGGAGATTCTTGCTGATGAATATTGGACGAGGAGACCCGCTCTCTCCTATATCAATTTGAACTAATTGATCTTTGGTAGGAGGTTCCCTTTGTTTGAATCGGAGTTCCCATTGGGTATCCATTCGTTGAGCCCAAGGATCCGTTTTGGGATTTTCTTCAATATCCTTGTCATAGCCTTCTGGAAGTTCGATGGAGACCATGTTAGAAGATACAGTCAATCGATGAACTTGACCGATGCTGGTGTCAGAATCCCATGATCTGGAATCAGAAGTGTTAGAGCGCTCTTCATTATCAGATTCAGAGGCTGCTGGGATAATACCGGAGGTGAAGAATGCTGGGGATAATACCGGAGGTGAAGAATATCCGAGACCTCTTTTGGTCCTACTGTAGTACATTTCTGATTTTCCTTTCGACGCAGCCGTACGGATAGGAGTTCTTCTACCTTTACCGTAGTTGAGGCCATTCTTGAAGTCATAACCCATCTTTCGGATGATGTCTTTTGATTGTTGACTGTAACGACGAAGTTGAAGATGTCCCGTATCGTTACTTTTGCTATCAACCGTATAGCTGAATTGTTGTTCCGGTCCTTTACTAAAAAGTATTGGACTCTCACCTTTCTTTCGAGCAGGAACAATACGATATGAATTATTTAGATGTTCGAGTAGGACTTCTGTTTAAAGAGATTGTACAACTCCCATTGTAAATGACTGAAAGCTATCTAACATATCCAAATAGCACTTAGCATGATAAATGACATCAGTATACTGGAAAGTAGATGCTTTTTCATTGATTTGTACATCTGTATTTACAGTAGGACCTTTAGCCTTAGCAGGCTTGGTCAGATTGATTACAAGAGGGGGAAAAAATGTGGAGGAGGATTAGACTTGTTACGACGGAGGTCGATAACAAGCGGCTCAGAGGAGGTGAGCTCCCTTTTATCCTTGTTATGAGATAAATCAATAACAAGTGGCTCAGAAGAGGTGAGCTGCCTTTTTTCCTTGTTACGACGTAAGTCAATAACAAGTGGCTCAGAAGAGGTGAGCTCCCTTTGATCCTGACCATCATCAGTTGGTTACTTCTGGACTGGCAAGTGAATAGCCAGTGGTTTGAAGGACTGAGGACGAGAAACACGCCCTTTGACAGGCATGATGAGGGTGTCATTAGGCTCTGCTTCTTATTCTTCTTCAGTGTCAAGAGACAGCACTACTTTCATGAACTCATCCTTGTACATACGAGCATCGTTGCAGTATGCTTCGACACCTTTGAAAGGATAGAGATCAGCAACCTCCTTTTGAACTTCTCTATTGTCATCGACATATTTAAAATATTGATGGAGAGTTGAAGGAACAATATTATGTTCATGCAAAAATGGTCTTCCCAACTGAGCATTATAAGAACAACCATGGTTGTCAATGATGTAGAAGGTCACCTTTATGCGAAGATTGCCTATTTAAAGTTTTAGGCGAATCTTGCCTAGAGGCTCACTCCTTTCCTGATTGAATCCAAGGATAGTGGTGATTGTACTGGAAAGACTATGCATTGGGATCTTCAATGCATCTAACATTGTCTTCATTATGATGCTGAGAGCAGACCCTGGATCTATCAGGATACGATCGACTTTCATCGAGTCGACATATCCTGTATAGTATAGAGGACGGTCGTGCCTGTTGTCTTCTATCAGCATGTCATCCTGTGTGAAGGTAATGTTTGGAATTAATTCCAACACACTATGACAATGGAAGCAAGAGACTGGCTCTGCTTTCAGCTTCTTTAGAAGGGCTAGACAGGTTTCAGCTTGCATGAGAGCTTCACTCATAGTTTCCCGAGTCTCTTTAGAAAGGCGTAAGAGCTCGAAGATGGACAGCCGGGCCAATGTATTAGCTAGTTGAGCCAAGATATCAAAGTTGTAAGGCTTCTCAAGTCCTGAGGGAGATGACTTCTTCAAAGGTTTATCGAAGCGGACTTGTTATTTGCCTTTGTCAGCGACTGTCGTCTTGGGAAGAGTAGACTCTACAACCGATAAGGAAACAGAAGGGGTATCTTCAGTGGAAGTAGGTTGCACTGGAGCGGGCTCAAAAGAAGAAGCAGGATTCTCCTGAACTTCGGGATAATCCTTTAGATAGGCTTTTCCTGATCTGGTGCCCAACATGATTTCCTCGTCAACTGTGGGGTCAAAAGACACCATATTGCAGATCTTTGTCTTGCCCTTGGAGCATTTTTTCTTTTTGGAGGAAGAGGGAACTTTGAACTCTGAAGCAAGATCCGGATGAATCCACATAATCTCGCCATTATCAAAAGACAAGGGGACGAGGCCTTCACTTCGTGGAGGAGGGAGATTCTCGATCTCAAGAGTAGCTTTAGGGATAGGGATGATACCGTGTTGTACCATCTGTGGAAGGAAGTCACCGAATTGAACTGAGACCATGTTTGCGGTAACAGTCTTCTCATCTTGCTGCAGAGTGACAATACCAGCATTGACCAGCTCTTGAATTTTGCCTTTGAGCACATAACATGCTCGAGTGGGATGCCCAATAAACCTGTGATAGACACAATACTTAGGATGATCAGTCTTACCGACCTCATCAGGCTTCTTCTGGTCTGGGAGTTGGAGCTTATTGCTTTTGATCAAGCAATCAAAGATGCTCACGGTGTCATTCTCGTCAAATGAATATTCTACTTTCGGACGAGGCTCCCTTGGTGGAGGTACGGAAGGAGTAGAAGTAGACGTAGGTGGAGCTACGTTGACCGCCAGAGATTCTTTGTTCTTCAAGTTGATGTTCAAAGTTTCTTTTTCCTTGTGGTTGTTCTGGCGATTACCACCACCCGATGTCTAGTGTTCGTCCCGGTCGGGGTTAGACATGTGTACCCCTAGCTGCTTGAATTTATCAGCACTAACTTCAGCTGCTTTAGCGTTGACAATGAAGGATGGCCAGTCTTGGAACTGAGTTGACCCCGTCCACATGCTGATAATAGGAAAAGATTTGCCTTGCAGGTGTCTATAGTGACAGCGGCCGGAGTTCCAGGAGGCATTTTTAAAGCTTCTCGGCGGAACCTTTCAATGAAACTCTCAGCAGTTTTATTGTGTCTTTGTTTGATTTTATTGAGGGCTGACATGGTCATGTCATTGATCCCCTCATAGAATTGTTCCAAGAAGATTTGTTTTAGACCTGAGAAGGAAGTGATACAACCATCGGGCAAGCTTCTGTACTAATCGTATGCTACGCCGGCTAAACAGCCGACGAATACCCTGGTAAGAAGAGCGTCATTTGGCTGAAGTTGGACAGTCATTACCTCAAAGTGGTTAATAAACTGACTAGGAGAAGTGCTGCCATCAAACAGCGAGATTGTTGGGATTTTTTACTTTGGAGGAAATGGGACTTCCTTCGATTCAACTGGGTAGGATTGTTTGATCCCCAACCTCTGCAAGTTGTCCTTCTCTTTGAAGGCCTCGAATTGAGTGCACAGGAGTTTAACAGCTTCATTGGCATCCTCCACTAATGTAGAAGGAGCAGGCTGAATCAGAGTGTTAGGGGGAGGAACAGCGTAGTAAGCACTACCCCCAGCACCTGATTGACTGGGTGTAGGTTGAATCTGTACAGGAGGTACTTGAAGAGATGTTACCCCCAGCCCTGCATTGACAGGCACCGACGATGCTATGATTTCAGGATTTGCAACAGGTACGATTGGTAGCACTATATGTTGGGCCACGATGATAGAATGCATACTTGCAACCATTTCGGCCATGGTCTTCAACTTGTTTTCTAGTGCAGCTATTCGCTGTTCTTGACTAGCTGAACTGGAAGCATCGGGATCTTCAGTGACAACATAAGCTGTCACTTCTCTAGGTATAGTGGAGGATACTGTCCATTCTGAACTTTTACTGTATGCATCATAGTCGGAGAAAGAATTATCTCCTGAGTAAGAAAGAGGAAGATGACCGGAAGGATCTTGAAGATTCCTTTGACCGATTGTGTCTCGGCTTCGGGATCTGGTATGTTGGAATACTCCATCAGAATATTCTTGGAGTAGATCCAAATACCGCTGGCTTGGCTTGCGAGGCTTGCCGTGCTTAGAGCACTTCCTTCTTCCAATGTGTCGGGAGGTCATGTTGACAGAAGCGTACAACACATCGTCTTCATCTTCTGACATAGGTTCAGAGTTTGTAAAGTTTAAACGATCGAATACATATCATTTTGTTGTCTGACAACAACATTTGATGACAACCTTGTGATTACAATGGTGTCCAAGTGGTTGCACTGGAGGAGTTGAGATGTTGTCCCATTTTTGTTTAAGATGTTCTCGGAGATCGGGAACAATGACAGGACGAGAAGAAGTCTGAGGGACATATTCTTTGACAATATTCGGAACATGGTTCCGATTCTACAAATGTTTTGTCCCTTGAGTGTACAAGGAAGTACACATTTCATTAGCATAGATGTCAGAAATTTTGATCCTGGAAGTTTGCCTCTGATGCTGGTTGGTCTTCGGCATTGGTTGTTTACGTTTCGCCTAAGTTGGCCTACTGAGATAAGTTCTTAGAATAGCAAACTCACCCCCGGGGGTTTCTGTCTGAGACACAAACAATTTTCCCTGTTTGGAGCGGGATATCTTGAGAGTTGGGAGATCTTGGAATTCTGCTACTGGAGTAGGCAGAATACCTCATTGATCAGTACACTTCCCTTTGGCAAGAAGGTAAGAAGAACCCTTATTGGAGAGAGTTCTTGTACTGACTGGTGTCGAGGCACGTTCAGATTGATCTTCTACAGTAAAAACTGAGGAAGACTGAGAAAAGACCAAAGGGCCTTTTCCTTTGTTTTGTGAAGAAGGGTTAGCTAAAGAGCGTTTCCCTCTATTGTCTTCCAAGTCATGGGACGAGGAAGTTTGAGAAAAGACCAACGGGTCTTTTCTTTTGTTCTGGGGAGAAGGAGGAATAGTCAAAAGACTACCCCCAGTAGATTACGCTGGAGCAACAGGATGCTTGGGAAGAAGAGAAGAGTTTTTTTCCTTTGCTGTGAGAAGAAGAGAGATTAGCCAAAGGGCTGTCTCTCTTAGACTGCGCTGGCACAGTTTGCGCATGGGTTAGAGTGGTTGTTGGCGCACTGACAGGTTGCGCATGAGGAACTTTGACAGAAGGTCTTCTGGCCACAGTCACATCAGCTTGCCAGCAGAAGTCTTGATGCCAGAGTGCTTGAGTTGTGTAACGCCCCAGTCCCAAAATACTTAGGACCAAGTACGTAGACATGCCAGCTGCATATATACGATGAATACTCCAATATACAGAATTCTCGTATATATACATAAGCTGTAATAATATAAATCGTAGGCCATATAAATCAATAAACTATATCTCATCTACAGCTGATACAGAAGATATAAGAAGTCCCAATAGAATAAATAAGTGAGTCAAAAGATAGCCGGATGGACATACCCACACGAAACAGCTATAAAAATAATCTCTAATAGAGTAGTTGTCCACTATGAGTCTCAAAGAACAACATGAATCTAGATATCAGCGGGATACGCCTCGTCATCAAGAGATGAAGGATCCAGTGCCGAGCCATACTCCTGCGGGAAATCGTCTATACCTGGAGAGATCACCAGGTCCTCAGAGGGACGTAACAAGATACAGGAAGAACATGCCATATGAACTGAATATAACTGCACCATAAAATAAAGATAAAGTAAAAGTATCCAAACCATAACACGGCTCAATATCCGATCATCGAAACAGTAGGCTACCCCTACAACCAAACCAGGACAAGGAGTAACTTACTATTCTGCGATGTGACATTTTTCTATGCCATGACTGGAACATGAAATTGCTAAGGTCTTCTATCCTTTCTAGTAGGCAATTTAGAAGACATATCGATGTATGGGCAGGTGAAGGCTGACTCCCCCAGGACAAGGTAACAACTCATAACACGCACACGTCAGTACCAATACTATCAGCCGGCATAACTCGAGGCTAGCGGCCCACGTGACCCATCAGTCCACATAGCTCGAGGCTAGTGACCCTCGCGACTCGACTACCGTAGTACGCAGTTACTACGACTTTTTGGAATTAGGGTAGCCCATACATTCAACTGTCTTCTCCCTCCCAAGGTCACTAACAAAAGGTAGTTCGCTAAGACTAGGTCCATATGCATACAAAAAGGCAAGAAGGAAAAATAACTGAAAAGCAATAAAGTGAACTAAAAATAGCAAGTAATGGATCCAACTGAAACAAAAAATAAATGTACAGTAAATAAATAAATAAATAAAGATGGATCTAATTATAAACAGTAAAGAAGGCAAGGTATCTTGCCTGAGGGTGGTGCGAGAAGCAGCAAAATCCAACAAACAGAATCGTCAACACGAAAGTCAAAATCCACAAGAAGCTTCGGATGCTGAAACAAACATCATGAACGAGTTTGAAATAAAAGATATGCCTAGGAAACGCCTGTCCAAAAGTCAAATTCTGGATCAGGGGCAAAATCGTAATTTCGGGTCAAAATGATGTCCGTCGTTGGACCCGTTTTGCACCGAAACACGTGCCAGTATCTATGGTCTCTAAAGTCGTCAAACTATATGTCTACGGATTCAGTTTGAGGAGAGAAACGCAATGGTATGTCCAGTTTTGGATTCCGATGAGCCGTGCACAAATTCGCTCGTTGGAGCGGGTCGCGGGCACGCAATTTGGCGTTCCGATCAACCTTCTCTGAATCGGACCAAACTTGGCATACAGGACTAGAATAATGATACGGTCCTGATGGCCCAAGTTTTGCGTCGATCCGACGAACGTGCACGAAGTTAGGGTCAAGTTTGCAAAACGTCGATACGGGGGTATCTCGACGGATACGCACTGGTTTTGTCGCGCACACACAACGAAATCGAGTTCCGTCAGTTCCTACACATCGGCAACATCCATACGCGCCTTTCGATGCGTATAGTGTGCGACCACGTCGCCCGGTTTGTCGGGGCGTACGCCGTATCGGGAAAATTTTCTAAATTTTTATTGTTTTCAAAAACAGTTTTTCTCGATCTTTGGGTTCGAAAATCTTTTCATTTAATGAAGGAAAAATTAAACTAAAAGAAGGTGTTTAAAGTGCTATATGTTGTCGAGAATATTGTTCAATTAGTTTTACAAAATTCTTACAGTATTGATCAATTTATGGCTTCCAACATGGATGGTTGGACTGTTTTAAATCGGTCTGAGAAGTAGTTTCTCGAGCTTTTTTCGAGTCGAATTTCTGACCCGATGGATCGATATCTCTAGGTACTAGTAGGTGGGCCGCTCAGAGGGTTAGGTTTACTCTACACAGGAAGTTAGGGATCGAAATTTGATTGAGTAAAACTAGAGAAATTCGTCTCGTAAGATGGGTACCTGATGTGCTTCCTAAACAGAGTATCCTCTGTTCAAGTTCGGTTGGCTGTGTCGACGGCGCTCTGGTCGGCGGCGACCGTGTGCAGGTGGCCGGTTTTGTGCGCGGGAGGAAGAGGAAGGCAGTAGGTTGAGGAGGCAGTTCACGAGAAAAAAAAATTCGATAGGTTTCCTCGAAGGATCCTCGTGGCTTATGGGCTACTAATTCGAAGATTTAAATCGAATTTAGATTCGATTTAAATTTGGATTTAGTGTAATCTAAAGAGGATATGAATTAGGATCATATAGAATTTGAATCGGGTTGTTTTTGGTGAAGATTTGGTTTCGAATTTTTTTTTTCTTTTTTTTCTTTCCTGCGTACAGAGCAGCCTCCGCTGGCTCGAGAAAAACTCTTGTGAACAGTGCTTTGCACTGTTCACCAATTCGGGTTTTTTTTTCCTCTTTTTCTTCAGAGACTTGGTCTCTGCTTGTTTGCAGAAAAGTAGGAGGGAATGGTCGGGTTTGACCAGCGTATTATTGGAACAGTGCTATGCACTGTTCCATGCCTTTTTTTTCTTTACTTCTATGTATAATTATATATATATATATATATTTATATATATATATATATATATATATATATATATATATATATATATATATATATATATATATATATATATATAATAAATCAAAATATTTGAGTTAGTATTTATATTCCTATTAAAATATTTAAGGCACCCTTATATTAGTACTATTTATTTATTACTATTAATAAATCATTCTAGCATTCCAATTACTAAAATAATTTAGAAATAACATTTAACCATATATTATATACAAGAAATATTCAGTATTTATCATATAGTAAATGTTTTAATATCTAATCATAAAAGACTTAAAAAAATCTCTAACACTAATAATAATTATATAAATAATATTTTGTAAATATTTATTAAAAGGTATTTTATATACACATTTAGGTATAAAATCTATCATTAATATTATACAACAAGAAAACAAACCAATAATTTCCAAATCATTCTAAAATAGTAAAAATTTAATTTAAGTCGAAAAAAAATACCCAAAAATTTGGGGGTTTACATCCTACCCAACTTATAAGAATTTCATCAACGAAATTTAAAATAGACTTAATATAAAAATATAATGAGGCTGAATATGAAGGAAGAGTAATTATATCAAATATCCAATAATAACTTAGTTTTCGAAAATATGGATGGGGTAGTTATAGAAGGAATCCATCTGACAACTTATTCTATAAGGTAGGACATTCTCAGTCTGGCATGGTTCATGGATATCCAGTCGTTTGAGGGTTTGTGACAAAATCGCATGGTAAAAATCAATTGGGACAAGAATGTACATACATCGTTTGCTACAAAGAAATTATGTTATGCATGTGGTGTAATTGAAATGGAGCATAGGATGGAGTGTTTGCTTGGGACAGGTATGTCATAGGTGTAGAGTGGCTTGTCTAGTTCATGAGAGTGGAATTTGTTGGAAGAAAATGGTTAGTGTTGTGCTTCAAATTTTAAAGTCACAATACAAGTATCCATAGTGTTGCGGGTAGAAGTGGACGTTGTGATCTACTAGGTTATTTCCTCGGTTGGAGGAACTGTGACGAGTCAAAGATTGTTCTTCGAATTTTGGACAATAGTGAAATGATTACCCAGGTTATCTTTACGCTTCCGCGTTAGTGAGGGTTGCCAAGATGACACATGTACCGAGGGTGTTGGATGATTCACTCTTCTATAGCACAAGACGATTACTGATGGGGTAACAAATTATAAGGTACATCATGCAAGGATCTCTAACTACTAAGTTACAAATCTCTGTAATAAGATTGCTAGACTTATAGTCAATAGACTTCTAATGGTGTCGAAGGTACTGCATATGCATTATCGCTGGTAACTAGTAATTCATATCAAGTATTATGCCATGCATGTTGACCAAGCTAATGAATGTGTTGTTCTAATGCTAAGCCATGTCTAAAACAAATAAATGGTGTAACTAGAGTAATACCTGCTAAATCTTCCACCTCAGGATGGGTTTCTATCATGGCCATGCTAAATGCTTGTCCATACCTTTGTCCATTTGCCTCTTGTCCATCCTGCCTAACTTGTATAGATTGGTCAGCTAAGTGTGATACTCTAGGATAACCTCCATGTGATAGTTGACTGGGATCTGCTATTGGTCTTGGTGCTACAGGTCCTTGCATCCGATGTTGTGCTGCTTTTAGTTGTTCTGTACAGTCTCGGGCCTTGTGATGATTGGAGCCACAAATCATGCATTGTCCTAATCTGCGACGACAATCCTTCATGACATGACCTTTCCTATAACAGAAGCGACATGTAAGAAGCTCATCAATTGGATAAGGTGATGCTCTTGTTGGTGGTTGTGTCATAGAATGTCTGATTGGTCCACCATGGATAAGGTTACTTGGCTCAGTTGCTGGAATATGGCATCTCTGAGCCTACTGTATTTCCTTGTCAAGGAGTTCCTGGCTTCTAGCTTCTTCTAACACCGTAGCGATAGAAACTCTAGACTGCACTGTAGTATGCTTCTTGAGTTCTGGTGTCAATCCTTGGTGAAATCTCTTGGCCCTTTTCTGCTCAGTAGGAATCAATGTCTCACCGAATTTGCTCAGTCGACTGAATTCTGTATCGTACTCATCTACGGTCATGTTTTCTTGCTTGAGGTGTAGGAATTGATCATAGAGGGCATCACGTACATGGATAGGAAAGAACCTCTTGTTGAAGAGTTTGTAGAATTTTTCCCAAGTCTGTTTGGCTCCCAAGCGTCTTCCTTCGGCTTTCCACCAATGATGGGCATTGTCTTCCAAGAGCAACTCTACTACTGTCATCCAATCATTTGTTGGCAACTGGGACGCCCTCAGTAGCTTCTCCATGCTGATAAGCCATGCAGTGACCTCTAGGGGTTCCTCGGTACCTCTGAAGGGCTTGGGATTCATATCCATGAAGTCATTGATAGAACCCTCATATGGATGTAGAGCTGGTACTGGTACCGGTGTCGGAGGTGGAGGTAGGGGCCTAGTTAGTGCTTCCGTCATGCTCAGCCTCATCAGTTCAGCTTGTTGCCACTGAGTATGTATTATGGCATACATGAACTGTGTAGTAGGGTTCTCATCCTCTGGTGGTGGAGGCATTTGTGGTCCGCACTGAGCTGGATACTGTTGAGTGAATGGTGGTAGAGGTGGTGGTACATTCTCTTCGGTTGGTGCCTCGATAGTCTGCCCAGTCTAGATGACTGGTGGCACTTGGGATTCCTGTTGTACCATTGATGGGGTTATGGTAGTCTGTGGCTGTCCTGGCTGATACTGAGTTACCGATGTCATTGGAGGATTCTGCTCCTCCTGGGTAGACGCATCATCAAAGGTGAAGGCCAAGGTAGAGCTGCGCCCACTTCGTAGATCCATACTGCTGGCACGAAAATAGGATAACGTTAGAATAGATTCAAACAAGTTACAGGTCAAGCAGTTGAAGGAGAGTTGTCAACGCAATTGCGGATGAGATTTAGGGAAACAAGTTAACTATATCTCATTGAATAATTTTATGAAGAGCAAACCAAGTGCATTAGGTTGATCAGACCATCATGCACCGGTTCTGATAAACAATATGTTAGTGGGGTACCTCCAATAACGTATATGTCATGAACAAGCTCGAAAAATGAATAGGCTTGCAAATCTAGGCTATAGTAGCAGCATTGGTCAAGATGGTAAAACATAAGTACGCGAGATAATGATAAAAGAATATAAAAATTCCAGTCTTTTAAGAATCGAAGTTTTGTTTGGGTTTCGTGCCCATATGACGTCCTACTGTCTTCTAGTCTGAGGCCATGGTACGGTCAAGGAAGGGTTAGATCGTGAGGCATTCTACCCAACTTATAAGAGTTAAGCTAGTAACGATGGAACATGTCTACCTAGTACGAGTCGTCGTCCTAACCTTTACCAAGCACGAATTAGACTGATATTATGAAAGGTTAGATATTAGGCAGTACAGGTAATCAGAGAGAGTTCGAAAAGTTTGGAGGTTAAAGGAGGCAATAATCGTAGATGAGATACTATTCCTATTCCTATATGCAGGCTTGTTGGGCACAGTCATGTAACCCAACAATATTTTCTGACTTGCATGGGCCACCACAAAAACATATAACGCCCCAGTCCCAAAATACTTAGGACCAAGTACGTAGACATGCCAGCTGCATATATACGATGAATACTCCAATATACAGAATTCTCGTATATATACATAAGCTGTAATAATATAAATCGCAGTCCATATAAATCAATAAACTATATCTCATCCACAGCTGATACAGAAGATATAAGAAGTCCCAATAGAATAAATAAGTGAGTCAAAAGATAGCAGGGTGGACATGCCCACACCAAACAGCTATAAAAATAATCTCTAATAGAGTAGTTGTCCACTATGAGTCTCAAAGAACAACATGAATCTAGATATCAGCGGGATATGCCTCGTCATCAAGGGATGAAGGATCCAGTGCCGAGCCATACTCCTGCGGGAAATCGTCTATACCTGGAGAGATCACCAGGTCCTCAGAGGGACGTAACAAGATACAGGAAGAACATGCCATATGAACTGAATATAACTGCACCATAAAATAAAGATAAAGTAAAAGTATCCAAACCATAACACGGCTCAATATCCCATCATCGAAACAGTAGGCTACCCCTACAACCAAACAAGGACAAGGAGTAACTTACTATTCCGCGATGTGATATTTTTCCATGCCATGACTGGAACATGAAATTGCTAAGGTCTCCTATCCTTTCTAGTAGGCAATTTAGAAGACATATCGATGTATGGGCAGGTGAAGGCTGACTCCCCCAGGACAAGGTAACAACTCACAACACGCACACGTCAGTACCAATACTATCAGCCGGCATAACTCGAGGCTAGCGGCCCACGTGACCTATCAGTCCACATAACTCGAGGCTAGTGACCCTCGCGACTCGACTACCGTAGTACGCAGTTACTATGGCTTTTTGGAATTGGGATAGCCCATACATTCAACTGTCTTCTCCCTCCCATGGTCACTAACAAAAGGTAGTTCGCTAAGACTAGGTCCATATGCATACAAAAAGGCAAGAAGGAAAAATAACTGAAAAGCAATAAAGTGAACTAAAAATAGCAAGTAATGGATCCAACTGAAACAGAAAATAAATGTGCAGTAAATAAATAAATAAATAAAGATGCATCTAATTATAAACAGTAAATAAGGCAAGGTATCTTGCCTGAGGGTGGTACGAGAAGCAGCAAAATCCAACAATCAGAATCGTCAACACGAAAGTCAAAATCTACAAGAAGCTCCGAATGCTGAAACAAACATCACGAACGAGTTTGGAATAAAAGATATGCCTAGGAAACGCCTGTCCAAAAGTTAAATTCTGGATCAGGGGCAAAATCGTAATTTCGGGTCAAAATAATGTCCGCCGTTGGACCCGTTTTGCACCGAAATGCGTGCCCGTATCTATGGTCTCTAAAGTCGTCAGACTATATGTCTACGGATTCAGTTTGAGGAGAGGAACTCAACGGTATGTCCAGTTTTGGATTCCGATGAGCCGTGCACAAATTCGCTCGTTAGAGCAGGTCGCAGGCCCGCAATTTGGCGTTCCGATCAACCTTCTCAGAATCGGACCAAACTTGGCATACAGGACCAAAAAAATGATATGGTCCTGATGGCGCAAGTTTTGCGTCGATCCGACGAACGTGCACGAAGTTATGGTCAAGTTTGGAAAATGTCGATACGGGGGTATCTCGACGGATACGCACTGGTTTTGTCGCGCACAAAAATGAAATCGAGTTTCGTCAGTTCCCACACGTCGGCAACATCCATACGCGCCTTTCAATGCGTATAGTGCGCGACCACGTCGCCCGGTTTGTCGGGGCGTACGTCGTATCGGGAAAATTTTCTAAATTTTTATTATTTTCAAAAACAATTTTTCTCGATCTTTGGGTTATGAAAATCTTTTCATTTAATGAAGGAAAAGTTAAACTAAAAGAAGGTGTTTAAAGTGCTATATGTTGTCTAGAATATTGTTCAATTAGTTTTACAAAATTCTTACAGTATTGATCAATTTATGGCTTCCAACATGGATGGTTGGACTGTTTTAAATCGGTCTGAGAAGTAGTTTCTCGAGCTTTTTTCGAGTCGAATTTCTGACCCGATGGATCGATATCTCTAGGTACTAGTAGGTAGGTCGCTCAGAGGGTTAGGTATACTCTACACAGGAAGTTAGGGATCGAAATTTGATTGAGTAAAACTAGAGAAATTCGTCTCGTAAGATGGGTACCTGATGTGCTTCCTAAACAAAGTATCCTCTGTTCAAGTTCGGTTGGCTGTGTCGACGGCGCTCTGGTCGACGGCAACCGTGTGCAGGTGGCCGTTTTGTGTACGGGAGGGAGGGGAAGGCAGTGGGTTGAGGAGGCAGTTCACGAGAAAACAAATTTCGATAGGTTTCCTCGAAGGATCCTCATGGCTTATGGGTTATTAATTCGAAGATTTAAATCGAATTTAGATTCGATTTAAATCTGGATTTAGTGTAATCTGAAGAGGATATGAATTAGGATCATATAGAATTTGAATCGGGTTATTTTTGGTGAAGATTTGGTTTCGAATTTTTTTTTCTTTTTTTTTCTTTCCTGCGTACAGAGCAGCCTCCGCTGGCTCGGGAAAAACTCTTGTGAACAGTGCTTTGTACTGTTCACCAATTCGGGTTTTTTTTCTTCCCTCTTTTCCTTCAGAGACTTGGTCTCTGCTTGTTTGCGGAAAAGTAGGGGGGAATGGTCGGGTTTGACCAGCGTATTATTGGAACAGTGCTATGCACTGTTCCATGCCTTTTTTTTTTCTTTACTTCTATGTATAATTATATATATATATATATAATAAATCAAAATATTTGAGTTAGTATTTATATTCCTATTAAAATATTTAAGGCACCCTTATATTAGTACTATTTATTTATTACTATTAATAAATCATTCTAGCATTCCAATTACTAAAATAATTTAGAAATAACATTTAACCATCTCTTATACAAAACACAAAGGTTTTTGAATCCTAGGGCTGACTGTGCCAAGATAAAGAGTGGTTGAGATTTAATCTTGGTGAATCAACGGTTGTGGGGTTTTCTGGGGAAGAGCATTATTGGGAGTGGGGTTTTATGGGGAATCCAAATATGGAAATTTAATATTTTGATGGTTGGGATTTAATATTTTGATGGGGGCCTCATAATAGTTGTGGATGAGCATTATTGAGAGTGGGGTTTTATGGGGAATCCAAATAAAATTCACATCCAGCAGTGGTTGGGATTTAATATTTTGATGGGGCCTCAAAATTATTATTGTTCGTTTAAAATTGGGGGTCCAAGATTTTGAGGGGGAATACCTTAAATGAACCATGCCCTATGGGCACGGGTTATGACTAGTATATTATATACAAGAAATATTCAGTATTTATCATATAGTAAATGTTTTAATATCTAATCATAAAAGACTTTAAAAAAATCTCTAACACTAATAATAATTATATAAATAATATTTTGTAAATATTTATTAAAAGGTATTTTATATACACATTTAGGTATAAAATCTATCATTAATATTATACAACAAGAAAATAAACCAATAATTTACAAATCATTCTAAAATAGTAAAAATTTAATTTAAGCCGGAAAAAAAAAATACCTAAAAATTTGGGGGTTTACAAGTTGCACTCTGGTTGCTGGAGTAGTGGATTGCACAGGCAGAGTTGCAGCCAACTGCGCCAGGGGAAGAGGAGTCTTGCACTTTGACAGAGCAGCATAGGAAGTAGGTTGTTTACTGGTAAGGGGAGCAACATACTGCGTATGGGCAGTAGCAGCAGACTGCGCAGCAGAGGCAGCAACAGAGACAGTGGACTGCACAGCAGGCTGAGCAGCAGAGGCAGTAGACTGCGCCGCAGTCTTGGGGACCCACACTGGATGAACTTTGCTTGTGGCAGAAGTTGTTGCAGTGCAAGGGGTGGTCCTGGAGTTGATCATCTCCTCGTTGGCTGTCTGGTTGACCTTTACAACCAGCGTCTTCTGCGTCTTTTCGATAGAGGCAACGTCACATTGAGTTGTCACTTCCTCGTCGGAGGAGAAAGTCGTCCCCAGCAGAGTCGTCATTTTGTTTGCAAAAATAAAAGTTGATCTTTATTTCACAAACTTTGTAAGAAGATTACAAGAATTCTAGGAAAGTACAACTATAGGAATCTGATCTGAAGACGATCGCTTTATCCCTTGGACGATGTGAACTTTGAAGACGGTAGCCTCTGAAGATTACAACAGCACATTGGCAGGAACTCCTGATCTCTGGTGATGACTTGAATGTGTGTTCTGATCTCTATGTGCATGTGATAATGAAGACTTGAAACTCTATTTATAGAGTTCTGAAAATAACAAACTTTTAGTTATTCTGAATTGCGCAGGATGGATTGCGCAGACTTTGGATTGTGCAAGCAATGAACTGCGCAGGCAATTACTCGATCGTGGACCACCTGTATGTGACGCGTGGCATTGTTTGATTGAAATGCGCTTGGTCGGGTACAGACGGTTGCCACATGGTGAGTAATTGATGGCATATAGGCCACGTGTACATTCTCAGTTGTCTTGATGGAGAGCGCCACCTGAATTGTGCTGGCTTTAGATTGCGCTGGGTTGGACCGAGCTGCAGAAAGTCTGGCAGATTGTGCTGCATGTACAGCTGTCCTCGAGCGCTGTGCTGCACGATAAATAAACAGTTTCCTCGTTCTTCACGCTGTCAGCTGTCAGAAGATTTGATTCTCTGTCAGATAATGATGACGTGGCCACGTCAGCCAACGCACTTGGATGTGTGCGCAGTTCAGCCTGTGCAATCGAGTTGTTGCACAATCTGTCTCCTGCGTAGTTCACTTGAAGGATGTACAATTTGATTTTCATGACTTCTTTGATGGTTGCAACTTGATTTTTAGGACCTACACCTTTTAAATTTCGAGGACGAAATTTCCTAAGAAGGGAAGGTTATGAAACCCAAAATTTTAGAATTTTTAATTGTTGGATTTTATTTGCCTGTAGCGTAATCTTAGTCTTAGTACTATTATTTCTATTATTATATTTATTACTATTATTATTATTATTATTATTATTATTATTATTATTATTATTATTATTATTTACTATTAATATTATTCTTATTTAAGTCGGATCAGGAAAATAATTATTTCAAAAATTAATTACTGGATTTTTGATTGTGGCCCAGTCCCGATTCCGTGCCCGGGTTCCGACTCCGAACCCGTTCCCAAGTCCGAGCCCATCTTTGGATTTTTTTTTAAAACCTAAAATTATATAATATGTTTATATAAATATAAAGGTCGGTTTTTAGCAAATAATAAATAAAAGAAAATTTTCTAAACCTATTTTCCCTTCTTTTCCCCACACACACTCGGCCCAGGACCCATTCCCCACGTCCTGAACTAGCTCCCTTTTTTTTTCTTTCCATACCTCTCTCTCTCCCACTCATTTCCTTCCTTTCCAGCCTCCTATGAAACCCCCACTCTATTCTCATTTCCCCATAAAAAGAATTCCCCATTCTTCACCCCTTCACAGATCCCTCTCCCACTTCACCCGTTCCAGAACTCGACCTCCACCCAAGGCCGCGCCCGCCTTCGCTCGAGCACCGATCTCGCGGCCGCCTTGCTCGCCGGACCTGAGCTCCGCTCAGCCTCGAGCTTTCATGCCCGACCACCTCTCCCCCGCCGGCTCCGACCGAACCCGGCCGCCCGTGCGCCGCCGCCTCCAGCGCCTTCCGGGTGTGTCCCCTCCCGGCCAGATCTGCCCGACCCCAGGCCCCGATCTGCTGTCCGTGCCTCCTGTGCGCTATTCTGAGCCGTTTTTCGCACTCCGCGTGTTCCTGGACTGTTCTAAGTCTGCACAGATTATTTCTTTTCCCTATTCTTACATCTGAGAGCTCTAGCTGTGCACCCAGGTATAATTCCGTATCCTCGTGTCCCTCCCGTTGGTGTCGCATTACGTGTCGATGATGACGCGATCCCGACCCCGTTACGGGAATCGGCTTTTGTTAATTGTTGCGTTAGGGGATACACGTTTTTGGTTACATTACGACGTAGTTTTATTTGGTGTGGATATTTTATGTGATGCAGTTTAATTTCCTCGGTTAGTTGTTGTCACGACCCACACCCACTGTAAGGGTACGAGTACGTAACGACGCCCAGACTACGCCGCAGTATCGGCAGTAGAACGCTGTCCTAGGTCAATCATCTAACAATATAAAGGTACCTGTACAGTATATACACTCCGAATGGAGGTGACATAGCAATACAGTCTCAATCACATCTAAGGTAGAATACGATAAAAGATAGATAGATAAGGAACGAAATGAATCCACAGAGATACAAACAAATAGAAATCTAAGTGTCTATGATAACATCTCCACAACATCCAGATAAAACAACTCCCAGTATATACAATAATGTATCATTGAGTAAGACAAGGTAAAAATCTAAGCTAGCAGTCTAAACCACTGGTGGCAGATCCTCTACTGTAAGTGGGTCCAAGTCACAAGTGTTGTCTTAAGCTGCACCATAAGGGTAGACACCATAGCCTCATCATTCTCTGTAAAATTTTCAACAGGTCCAGTCAGGACGGGAGCGAGCACAATACATCTCAACAAGTCATAGCAGGAATAGAAATATAATCATGCTAGAGAATAAAATACAGGAAACTGAAGAATAGCATAATATAAAAGAGAGAGAGACTGTAAGTAAATATCTACAATATAATAGAGAAATAATCAGTGATTGTAGTGATTCAGAGTACAGGATAAACATGTGAATGGCTAGGGACTGATTCATGATTACACTACGGAATTGATTCATGATTACACTACTTGGAATTATTCACATGTTCATTTATACTCCCCCATCCCCAATCAATACACAAGGATCCAGTCAAGTTACGTTAAGATTCATGATTATACTACATTGCCCATAAAGGGTGATTCATGAATATTCGTGAAGGCTCTGTGATTCATAAGAGTACAGGAATCACAAGCTGATATATGAAGATTCATAAAAATAGAAGCGTGAGATACATGATGTAAGTAAAACACACGAGACAAGAGTATCTGATGCTCCCGAGAGGGATAACATCTCATGAAGGGATCCATATAGTACCAATCCGTGTTACCAACGTGTCAGCATCAAGTAAAGTAATCTAAAGCAAGAAATATAATCCTAACCAAGATATGAAATGATCAGAGAATGTACTCGCCTGGTATCCTGAATGTCCAAAGAGAATATACTGTCTGAAGAGTGGTGTTTGTCTCCTATAAAACAGTACAAGTCATAACAAGTCTAAAATAAGGAAATAGACTGCTACAATGCATCTCCATGAAGTTTGGGGTCAATCTAGGCTAAAGTCAACCTTTGGTCAACCATGGCCAACTACACTAGTCAAACTAGGTCAACTAAACCATTCCAAGTCTAAACCTAGACTAACAAGTCATTCTAGTCAATCTAGGCCTAACCAATCTAGTTTAGAACCCAATTACAAACACAAGCCAAACCAAGCTAAGCTAATCACACACAATATATATACGGAAGACAATAGGGGTGAGTGAACATGTAGGAAGGGCCAAGTACAATATGCATCAATATGCACTAGTGTCATAGTAATAGTGTCAACATAGTAGCAATGTGTAGGAATATAGTGTAATAGGTACATGAGGTAAGTATATGGTTTGTCAACATTGAACATTGCATTACTTTACATACAACTTGCATCTATACCTTACCTACATTGCATACATTCATGATACTTACTTATTTAACATACTTGCATATTTCATCCATTCATTCATATATGTATATTACACATTAGAGAGAGGGATGTGAGGATATGTGAGAGTGTCAATACATGTTATACAATAGAAGGGGTTAGTGAGTGTCAAGCAAGGGGAGTGAAGGGGGTTCAAAGGCATATGCATGTGTGTGTAGCAGCATAGGTTTAGTTCTACTTAATGTGCACATGGTGAGTGATATTAGGCAACAGTAGAGAATATGTGTTTAAACACAGGTTTTCAGTGTTCACAAATTAAATAGGGTTGCCATTTCTCAGATTTTGTGGAGTGTAAAAGTGTGTGTGTGTGTGTATAGATGAAATAGGAAAACAGTGCTTCTCAGTTCATGTGTGTGTGTAGGGACTTAGGCTATAGGTTTGTCTCAGTAGGCATGTTAAGAGGGTGCAATGTGTATACATGACAGGGCATTAAATCTCAGTAAAGTGTGTGTGTGTGTGAAGCTAATAAGAAAACATTGTGTCTCAATGTGTGTCCAGGAACAAGGATTTCCACTTTTGAGTGTGTGTACCATTGTGTATGCATATGAGATGACAGTGCATTAGCTCAGAGAATTTCAGTTAAAAGAACAATTGAACTCAGGAAATGTTCTCAGGTTTATATGGCAAAATGACAGTTAATAACAGTCCACTGACAGCTAGTTTAGGTAGGGAAAAGTGTAAGTTAATGTGTATACATGAATGTATAATAGGAAAATCAGTAGAGTGTCAATGTGTCTCAGAAATTAGTGAAATGTGAGTGTATAATGAAAATATCATCAATATGTGTGTAGCATAGGGTCTCATCTATTTGCAAATGTATGTTCTCAAAACAGTGTACCAGTGTGTGTCTACAGATTTTAGAAAACAGGGACATGTGTAGATGACAGTGGGTGAAATGGAGGAACGGGGGATAGGTAACAGTGGGTATAACTCAGGAATTTAGACAGGAATGTAGATGACAGTTCAATAATGAATTGAACATTTGTTCTCAGGTTTTTAGAATGTTTCTCAGGAAATACATAGCAATCCCAACCCAATCGAAATTCCCAAACTTGTGTTAACATCAACCCAGTTCATGAATCCACCTTAACTGCAAACTAATACATGTGGGGGTGAATTAATCTAGTGATTAAAACATTACAAAATAGTTTAAATTAGAAATCAAATTCAGAAAATCTGAAACAGTACGCTGTGTGTCAGTGAGAATAGGAATTTGAATTTTGAAACCTAAAAACATGATAATAACCCAAAGAAAAGGTTGGTAACTAATCCCCCACAGGTGCACGTGTCTCACGAGGGTCTGTGTCCAACTAAGTGGACACAGCCGTGTCCAAACAACCAAACATACACAGACACAAAACTGTGTTCAGGCAATGTCGTGCACGCGTGCACATCATTCATGGACATGACACGATACGAATTAGGACACGTGCTTGTGCACAGGGGTTCGCCAAAGATAGGGGAACGTGTCCAAGTACCTGCACCGTGTCCACGTGAAGCGTGTCGCGCGTACGAGATGCGTATCAGACGCGATTCCCGGGCACGCGTTTCAGGATACGACCAGTGCATGGTCGATTACTCTCTGGACACTCGACCAGATGTCCCCAAACTTTGGGGACATGCTGTCAATGATTGCCCCCATGTTCGTGTCAAATATTAGGTGTCCAAGTGTCCTACAAGTGGAGAACTAAGGCTCAAGTAGCAGGGCATATGGGCCGTGTCTCGTGCAGTGAGTTCGTGTCCATTTTGGACACAGACACAGCTCGATATGAGCTCGGAGCTTGAGGGTTCGAAAACACACATCAAGGGTAAGAAATCTATTCAAATAGAATTTAAAAATAAGAAGAATTTAGTCACTCAAGCATTTCATCGAATACATGTACCCTAACACTGATTCGTGTCCGATACGGACACGAAATGGACATGACTCAACACGAAACCAATACCTACAGCTAGGGAACACCTAGGGCTTCCTATCCATGCAAAGAAAACGAAATTTGGTGGAGGGAATAGGGATTTACCTATATGTGCAATTTGCATGAAAAAGCTTCAAAGGGGGTGGTTCTTCTTGATGGCCAAGTCCTCCAAATTGATCCAAGGCTGAGATTACTCTCTATGAACAGCAAGAAGAGACTAATTAAAACCTAATGCAAAAGATTTGAGCTAAAAAGGACATAAAATAATAAAGTTATGGATTGGGAAAGATGGCTCTTTACCTCTTCCTTCAAAATGTTGAAACATTACAAAAGAGGCAAGAACATGGAGGAGATGATTTTATAGGGAGGGGGGAGCCCTAAGTGGCTGGTCATATTGAGTGAAAATTAGGGTTAGGGTTACAAGTCATGGGCCATGGGCCAAGTCACATGAGCAATAGGCTCTCTACCTTAGCCTTAAGTCCAATATAAAAATCCTTCCTAATTTCTCAAGAACTAAATCACTCAAGTCAAAACCAAGTCGACTTAAGTTAGATTAGGGTCTCACCATGCTAATCAAGTCACCTTAACTAGGGTCAACATCTAGGTTAGTCTCTTATGTCACAACTAGCAAAAATCAAAACCAACGACCATCAATCCAATAAATAAATTAAAAATTCTAATAAGTAAAAATAACCAAATTACCCCTAGGCTAAAAATAATAAATGAAACATCCTAATCACATAGCTAGGCTCTAGGGCAGACAGTCTCTATGGTTCCACTAGCTTCACACCAAATCACAAGTCATGATTTAAATAGTTTTAAAATGATTAAAAATCACCAAAAATCATAATATGAAATAAATATCAATAATTATAATTATAATTACAAAATTTCAAAATTACCCTCATCTGGAAAACTAGGTGTTACAGTTGTTACTTTAGTACGATGGATTATTTTCTTTAGTTGATTCTTAGTTGATCATTATTTTGGTATGTTGTGTTTGTGCTTCCCTTGGGTGATGTTGGTACACACTCTTTAGTCAGCTATTCTTATTATACTATGTGCTTTCCTTAGTTGGAAATTCCTAGTATGCTATATTTTTCATTCTGATTTTAGTTGGGTGATTTATATTAGTTCTGTGGCATATTTTTCTCTTGGGATTGGATACTCATTTTAGATTGGTGTGATTGGTGTTCCCTGGTTTGGGATAGACTTTTGTGTTGTGGGTTTTGTACCGCCTATGTGGCTAGATCGTCCTAGTTACAGAGGAGGTGCTGCCCAAATTTTCGTAAAAGTATTTCAAAAAAGTACTTTATAATGTTTAGTAATTTTTATATATCAAAACCTATTTCTAAAACCCTGGTCCTTGCAAACGGTTTATTAAATTGGTTTCCTGATTGGTTTTAAGTGTTGGTTTTATTGGTTTTCGTACCCCCGTTAGGCGATGACCGTATCGGTCGAATGAGCCTCGGCGAAACGCAAACACTACGGGATATTCATGTACGTTGAGGCGTTAGCCAGTAACATGAGATTGCATGACCCAGTCTGAGACGCCGAATTTTTTATAATTTATATTTAAATTATATTTTATTTTTAGAACTTGTTACTGGCTTTTAGTATCTTGGGTGCAGGGCCTCGGCCTTCTGATTGGACTGCTTCACGACACTCAGAGCTCGCCTTTGCTAATTATAATATTTTAATTAATATGTTGTAAGGGCATAAGCCCAGCTTTCCTTTATTTTTCTGTGGCTCTGTATTGTGTAGCTTAGATTTTCTATTTCTTTTCTGAGTTGATTATTTGCGTAGCTAGACGTATAAATTATAATTGGGTATTAATTATTTTGTATAAAAATTAATAAGGATTTCTCATATTTAAGTAAAATGGATAATTACTAGTAAGTTAACAATTCCATGATTTATCACTTAAAGAAATTTAGTTTTATATAAATATTATTTAAAATACAAAGTTTTGCCAATAAACCGGTAATTGCTATCTTTTCCAATTAGACCAGTAACAGACTTATCCAGTTAAATGACAACAAATGTAGCTCACGACGTTGGACGTTTTGGTAGATTAATTTAATAACTTAAAACCTGACTAGGGCTGTTTCTAGAAATTACAACTAGCACACCTAGATATGGTTTCCTCTATGGTTCTAAGTCAGGGTTCTCAACTGTAGGATTTTGAGGATGTATTTGACTTCCTCCTCGGTACCGACATCATGTTCCAGTCATTAAACAAAGGCAAGTTACGGTTATATTTTCTTGCATTTTAATTAGTAATTGTCATGTTGCATGCTTAAACCACATTGCTATATGGAACTCTCTTCTTGAGTTCGATTATTGATTGTGGGGATGTTGGGGGAGTAGTGTAGCGTTTATGACCAATACCCTCATATTGCATTATTGTACGAGCTTACCCCTCTTACACACGGGGATAAGCCGTATCGCATCGCTATGATGCTATCGTACAACCCAAGCCGGTCATAGACGTTACCTATTCAAATCACATTGTTTTAAATACTGAATTGCTGAAAATTACTGGAAAATATTGTTCAAAGTATTTTAACTGTTTAAAATTGTAACTTTCCATTATTATTTAGAATATCGGATATGTACTCGTACTTGCTCCTTTCTTTACTAGATCCCCCCCAATAGGTGATGTTGATGATACTGAGCTATTGTACAATAGCTACTATGACCCGGTATTATATCATGTGGTGTTGCCAGAGTCCCCCTTGGAGGATACAGAACCAGAGGCCGATGAGCCGACCGTTTAGCTAGTTATTTTTCAGTTATCTAGTTTTATTGTGTTGGAGTTTGTAGATTTTGAGTTCAGTATTTTATTTCAGTACTTTTTTTTCTAGTTGTACTTCTCTTTGTTAAATATTAAAAATTTTAAAATTTTCGTATATTCGTGTTATGACAAATGCATAGTTGTTGTTGAAGATTCTTGCAACTAGAAACAGCTTACTGCCGCTGTCTCATAACGGTGCAGGCTGGGCATGATCCAATTCGACCCAACAATTTGGGATCGGGTCGTGACAAAAGGGCTTGTTGCCACTATGAAGCCCTTGTAGCAGCCTAGATACCCTCATCATCTTCAGAATTGTCAACTTAGTACATTGCCTAACAGTCCCTTAGTTGTTTCAATTATTATATAAATTTTGGTACTAATCAATTATAGTTTCTTATACCTAGGATTTAGTGGAGCTCTTGAATGCGTGAAGTGGATTGGAGCTTAACAACCAAAGACACGATTGCATCCTCTACCCTCAGGCGAGTGGTCACTCGTAACCCACAACCGTAAATTAAACTCAACAAATTATATCTCACGAGTACAAATGAGATTGATCTACTTGTTAATCTAATTAAGTAATTACTTAATCTAAAATTTTCTAGTTCATATGCTTTCGATTGGTTACATTCATTAAGTCACACACATTCATAACTATAGTGTAACTAAACATAGTGTCTATGCTATTTTGATATCACGCTTATATTCTTACCAGTTAGTTGCAATCATTAGTAGTAATACTTTACCTGTTTGTTAGAATCATACTTGCTTGATAACTGAAAAATGATAGTTATGTCTATACCTTTTACTATTAGAAGATCACATTGCTAGGAATATAACATTACATATTTATGATCTTTCTTATGTTATAGGGCGCTGGATATGGGTGGTACTTTATTCTTACTTAATAGTTGGGATGTCCCTTTACATATATGTATGGAACTTGCAAGATGTCCTTCACTTCATAGTTTTAACCCTTAACTGTTACAAGGTTAATTAACTATTTCTTATATTATATGTATGTATGTTGCCTTCAATATTTTTCTTGATATGGTGGATTTGTGTAACCGATGGGTTGCACCATGGATAGTTATATTGTGGATGTGTTTGTGAGTCCAACGGGTTACGCCATTGACATGGAATGTGTATGGATGGAATATGGCCCATTTTGTGTGTTTGCGGGTTTGGAAACATAGAAAATACAAGGGAGACTTTGCCAAAAAAATTTGAAAAAATTCATAGAGTAAATATGAAATGTACTTCTATGGCTAGATTTGGAGTAGTACGAGTTACTCTATCTTGTGGCATGAACCAACATGGGTCCGCCCATTAGGATTCTCTTTCTCTCACAAGTTAGCCATTTGTCTTGAATTTTATTCATAATAACTTATCATTTTTTTTCTTATTTTGTAATTGGAACTCATACTTGATTGGTAGTTAGAACTTAAGCATTTTATAGATTGGAACAGCATGCATGATTCATGGTTTGGAACAGCTTGCCAGACTTGTATTTCTAGAACAACTTGCTAGACTTGTATTTCTGAGTAGCTTGCGTGAACCATAGTTCATGATGATCTTATTTGACTTAAAGGTTTGTGACAACTTGATTTCCTTGGATGCTTTTCATATTGGTTTCACTGGGATACTTGGATGTTTCATTATTTATAGCAATTTTGTGTATATGTATTATTTTTATGTGGGTCACATATAGGTACATTCGCAAACAGGAATGATCCTCAAAACTAAATTAATTAACTCTTGTCTTTAGTTATATTGTGTATATTTCATACATGTGCCTTGGTGTAGCTTAGTTTTCTTGTGTCTATATTGTAAGGATAGACATAGTTATATTTATATATTTGTGTTTGATGTACTGTTTTCAGTACAGCTTCCTTTGGATCCTCACTCTTCCCGAATTGACGGGCTGGATTTGTGTATCCTGGTTTTGAAAAGTGAGCGACAGAGGATTTCTAGCTTCGAAAACACCGATGAGTTAGGTTGAGGCACTAGTGCCCAAGCAGCCATGGGTACCCTCACCTTCTATCGCTTATCTTTATCTTTTGTATTTTCTTTTAGTACCTTCTTCATGATGAGCGACATGTGCTACCTATGCTATGTCTACTCTTATGAGTTTAGTTTTGTATGTCCATGTTCTTATGTTTCAGACACATTCAAACATAAATGCTATCAGGTGGCAACTTTAGTATTCTATTTTCTTTCTTATTTTTATTGCTAATGTGGATTGAGATAACAATAATAGGCCAACCATAGGTTATGCATGCTAGCATATGCAACTATAGACAGGTTATACATATAACGTTGGACAAGAGTCCACGGTAGACGTAGCTAGTCATTGTCACGTGGCTCAGTCCTATATATTTTGTGACTGGGGCATGATAACCCTGTCCTTGCTTGGTTATGATGTTTGGATTCGATCCAGAGTAGGCCCTACGTTCTCTAGTTATTTTTTTGCCCTATCATGCTTACATTTCATTTTTGTTTGTTATTACATAATCATGTACGTGCTCATATGTTCAAGTTTATTTACATGTTTCCATTTTTCTTTCATGTTTTCTAAGGTACATTTACTTTATTTTTGGTTGTACATATATATGCTTTTGTATTATGTCTTTATTATGCTTGTATACTGGTTTTCATTTCATAGTTGGCTTCCTTTTTGGTATTTGCTATCTGGGATCTGACTCCATATGTTTTGTTTTGCCAGATCTGGTAGTAAAATTAGAGGATCTATCGTACCTCTTACTTGATGATGACCATCCGGAGCACCAGAGTACCTGATGTAGTGCTATGTTCTGCTAAATTCAAGATGAAGACTCGAAATGCAATGACATGCAGACTTGGCTATTCAATGGCTTGCTCGAAGTTCCGCTTAGTCGGGACAATTCCTCATTCAGGTTGGTGGCTCCGATGAAATTGCCTCGGCTTTGCCTTCATATTTAATAAAAATAATGTTTTCATATGCACGGGGTAGGTTTGGTAATAAAAGAGATGAACCCACATAGCTTAGAAAATAATCCCATTGTGTCAACTGTATGTAGAACATAAAAATATCTACTTGTTGCATAGATGTGTCTGCACGATATGTTTTCAAAACTGGCACTCGGTCTTTTGACTTTATGACTGAATAAAGTGGCGTCTGCTACGGGCTATCGACTTGATGTCATAGCAGGCACATTTCCCACGGTCCCAAGATTGATTATAGCAACATGTTCCCACGATTTCAAGGCATGTCATTGTCACAACCCGTATCCAGTGTAAGGGCACGAGAAGTGGGTATGTCCAACCTATGCCGCATTGTCGGCGGTAGAATGCTATCCTAGGTCACAACATCTAATATAATGTGAATATGCTCTGAAAGGAGAACAATATATAAAGTACAACTCAATCACAATATCTAAGTTGGAAAAGATGATAAGATAATCTCAACAGAGAGAGAGAGTCACAAATATAAATAATAAGTCTCGGTACAAAACTCATTAAATAATATCTCAATACAATCACAAATGTCTCAAGAACTAGATAATAAGAAAGTCTAGACTAAGCTAATGGCAAGTCCTCAGCGACTACTGGATCCTGCTGAGGGTCTAGGTCACCTGTGTCAATTAGGCCTGCTCCATAGTAAGTATCGCAGCAATCCTCGTCATCTGTAATATTTTTAACGGATCAAGTCAGGATAGGAACGAATACATATCTCTCACACAGATCATAACATGAAAGATAGTATGAAACAAGCTATAGAGTAATATACATGAAATACTGTAAAGAAATAGTAGAGAGGCTGTAAAAAGAATAACATGATATAGTAGAAATAGATATAAATGATATAGATAAGAAAACTGAACTAACTACATGATTTAGAGCACATGTTTGGTTATGTAAACAGGCTTAGGTTATACATAACTTAAATCTAGTTTGGAGTTGTACATGAAAATGGTGTAGATCACATAACCAAATAAATACTCCCCCTGCCCCAATCAGTACACAAGGATCTGTTCAGGTTATGTTATTGTACATGAAAGTAGTGTGTCACATGGATAGCTAGTCCACATGAACACTGGATTATACATGAAGGCTCACATGATCATGAATATCACATGAGTATACATGAATAAAAACGACTACAATGAGTAGACGATGCACATGATAAAGTACATGAGCACAATATACCCGATGTATCCGAGGGGTAACATCGCATGAAGAGATCCATATAGTACTAATCCATGATAACATCGTGACAGCAACAAGTAAACTAGTCTATAACAAGTAAATATGTCCAAGCAAGAATGAAACGGTTAGAGAATGTACTGCCTCGCAATCCAAGCTGCTGATGAGGAAGTGTAACTGAATTGGAGTGATGTAATCCTATTTAAAACAACCACAAGTCACAACTAGGTCTAAAATATCATAAGGAATGCCTACAATGCAATTCTACATGATTCTAGGTCCTTCTAGGTCAAAGTCAACCATTGGTCAACTCTGGTCAAACACGGTCAACTCTAAGTCAACTAGTCCGTTTACTAATTTTTAGGTCAAGCACAAGTTTTCAAGTCATTCTAAGTTAATTTGAGTCGATTTGGATCAAGTTTGACCCAAAGTTGACTTTTGTCAACTTGGTCAACTTGTCGGTCGACTCGGCCATTCTAGGCTCCTTGGGTCAATCCTAATCTGACTCAATACTCCCTAGGTTACATTCACAAGCAACAATTATATATATATATATATATATAAATATATATATATATATATATATATATATATATATATATATATATATATATATATATATATATAGGGATATATATACATTATATGAAGGAAATAATTGAAAATAAAATTAGGGACTAAAACCCACAAGTCCAGAATCTTAATACCTTCATATAAACTCAAAAATTATGAATTAAATCTCAGCAATTTGAAATATCACAAAACAATTCAATATAAATATATATATATATATATATATATATATATATATATATATATATATATATATATATATAAAATATATATATATATATATATATATATATATATATATATATATATATATATATATATATATATATATATATATATATATATATATCGAAAATTCGAAATGCAGCTCAATACCCAAAATGCAATATACACAATTAGAATTCGCGAAACTTGGCAAAAACGAAGGTGTCTATGTGTGTGACGTGTTCGAGTACTCATGGGGTCGAATCCGTGTCCGTATCGTGTCCACGGAGTGCATATCGGAAAACCGAATTCGCGTGTCGTGCACGTGAGTTTCGCCCGATTGGACGCCGCACGCAACTCGAGAAGCCTCGTGCTCGTGCACATAGCTAGGTAGGGTCTCGGGGTAGGTCTAGGACACGCTGACATGACATCACGTTGCGTCTACACGACACAGCGATGCGTGAATCCCCGTACGGCCTGCGCGCGCGAGCGTGCGAGCCCGTCGGCGCGTGCAGGGCCTCGTGGCTCATGATTCGGGCCACGTCACGACTCAGGATCGAGTCCCTGGGTAGTCTAGGTATAGTGCAATGTGCTCATGCTCCAGGAACGGGTTCTCGATGTGTCGTGTCCGCGTACGAAGGCCGTGTCAGCATCACTTTTCAGCCGCGTGCACAGTGCGGGATGAACAATGCACACGAGATTTCTCTTCGTACGCTTCACAAAATGACATGAAATTTTACGAGCATGTGGGCAGAGGTTGCCCCCACGTGCTCATAAAAGTTCATGCAAAACGGAGCCCTGTGCATCGAGTTATGACGCTCAGACAACAGGGCATGCACGGGACCGTACAAGGGCCTCGTGCACGCGTGTCTGTGTCCGATTCGGACACTAAAATTATGTCAATTTCAGATCCGTCTTCACGAAAGTTGTTACAAATAATATTAGCAAGGGATTTGTGAAAGCAGAATCAAAAAATAATACTTTTCAGTTCTAAGTGGCATTTCGTCGAACACGTTTTCTTTAGGACCAACACGTGTCCGATACGGCTATCAAACAAACTCACAATCCTACCAAACTTCATGCCCATGTCTGCGATACCTATATGGATGCTAAAATGTAAAAATTTTGGAAGGAACAATGGTAGAACAAGGCTTACCTATTGAGGGTCGAAATCTCAATAAAAGTGAATCCTCGAGAGCTATGACGACCTGTTTCTTTCGAGCAAACGCCTCCAACTCCATGCTAGCAGTGCTTCAACAATTTTTCCTTCTCCCCATGGTTGCAATGCAATTCGTTTGGCACGAATCAGATGCCGGATGAGAAAGTTAGGGTTTTGAAGGGGAAGAAAAACTAGGGTTTTTCTTTTGATCTAGTGGAGGCTATAGAATTCTTCACAAATGAGAGGGGGCTGTTGCTATGCTTGGCCGGCCATGCTATGGGGGTATTAGGGTTAGGTTAAGTCATGGGCCAAGCATTCCTAGGTTGCTACAAAGGCCCAATGACAAAAAGCTTAAAAGGCTTAATAAAAATGACTTAAAAATCCTTAAATAATTCTAGAAAATAGATAAAAATTCAAAATTAATTCTAATAAGCCAATAATAAATTTAATTACATTATTAGGCTTCTAAACAAGGTTGACTAAGGTTATACCATCCTGGTCCTATCAAAACACCAATCCAAATCACACAGCAATCAATCTAATTAATATATAAATAAATTCAAATTAATGCACAAAGTCTAAAATATCCTTAATTAGAAAAATGAGTGTGACAGGTAATTAGGTTTCTAATGTCATGGTTAGTCTATAATCATGGTTAGCAAAGGTTAAACAGACTACTAACACAACACCAATTAAAATATTATAAATTAATCCAAAAAAATAAAATCACATAATTACCAAAATACCCTTATTTTAGAAAAGTGGTGGTTACAAATCTACCCTCCTTAAAATAATTTCGTCCTCGTAATTAAAGAGGTCGTACTCCTTCTAGGTCAAACCCCCAACAATCATAGTCTTAAGAAAACTTATCTAAATTATGTAGTTGGAAAGATATCATACAGGGTTATGGCAGGTAATATCAGTCTAAGGTCTCACAATCTAGCCATTATAGTCATGCTAGATCAAAAGTAGTCATAAGGTATCAAAATATACAAACAATATGGTAGGGTACAGTAATCATCAAGACAGGGTAATGTATAGGTCAAGAACGTACCTCTACTAGGTCTGGTAGCTAGAACTCTCTCCTGGAGGTAGGCCTCGACTAGGGGAAGGTGTAGTAGGACATTCTCGTATCTTGTGTGCAGTTGACCCACAAAATAGGCATAATCCTAGTCTCTTCCTACAGTCCTTCCATACGTGCCCAGGCTTCTTACAGAAGGCACAAGTAGGCACTCGCTCAACTGGCCTCTGCTGGACAGAAATCTGAACATGATAGACTGGTCTAGGATGGAAGTCGAGGTACTCCCGAGGCTCTGGTTATACACTTCTCCTCGCTCTTTTGGGACTAGGCTCTCCTCTTAAATGCATAAAGTTCCGCAACAGTTAGATACTGAGACTCTGCTCTCTTATAAGCTCAGCCTAAAGTCTTTGTACCTCCCACACATCTTGAAGAAGTCTGTAAATCTGAGCTCCATCAGAAATGGCGTGGGGTACCACCCTAGGAGGCAAAGGGAGGCCCTCAGTCTCCGGATGAACTGTAGCCCTCTCCTGAAGGATAAGAGATAGAGAAAAACTCTTCGGTGAGTCTGCTAACACCTCCTGAGCAATAGAAGGGGGAAGTACAATCTCGGTCTCATCCGAAACTGCAGCTGTGCACTGGGGACAGACTCTAGTCATGGGTGCCATACTGGAAAAGATAAAGAAAATAATAAATCATCGGGCTATATGGCAGTCTATCATCCTATATAAAAACTGGTAATTATCCAAAAAAAAACAACTAAGAATTAACTATATAGGGTTACTATTTTAAAGATGATCAAAAATCAAAAATTTAAAGCATGATTGTCAATAGCATTGAAATCTAATTACGATATATAAGAAAAAATTTAGTCTCAACACGATCTAAGTTGATCAATCTCTGGGTAAATCAAGATTTAGGCCAGATGGGGAACAAGGTCATCGAAGTCCGAGCACGAGCATCCAAGGATGGAGATCTAGGTCACAATTAAATTTAATTCAATTGAGTACGATCCAGGATATTAATATGATAAGAAAAGATGACCAAAGTTGATTGGTCGTGATCAAGGGGTTAGGATTCAATGATATTAAAAACCTTTAATGGATAATTCAAAGATGTCGAATAAGTCAATTTCCTACTTTTGATAGGGAAAACAAAAGACAAGGTCTCATAGGGAAGTCAAGTTAATCATCTCTCTCTGATACCATCAAGCTTATCTAATCATCATTTGACAATCATATCTTTATCTCATAAGTCCAAATATGAAAATCAACCTTTGTATGATTACCACCAAGAATTTATACCCTTTTGTTATAAAGATTGGACTTTTTCATGATCGTCATAGGCTTAATTCCTAAATTCCAAAATATTACTCATGAAGCATATCCTTTTATTTATTAGTACTCAATACTAACATTTTAATCATCTTTTAAATCCAAATTCTTCCACCTTGTCCTAAATTAGATACGAAACCTCTAAATCACTTTTTTTGAAATCCTTGAACTTGTTCAAATTACACTCCTCGTGTTATTCAATCTAAAACCACTAGGCCTTACAGAAACTTATTCTCCATTAAAATCAACATTCATATTTTCTTCAACGTACACCCTCAAATATTATTCTCCTTAAATTTAAAACTTTCTCAAAAATCTCTATATTTTCTATAACTCAAAAAATAAATCCTTGTGTTCTTTCTGTTCTTAACCAATTTTTTATAATATTTTATTCAATTTTGTATTTGTAAGCCCCTGAATTTAGGGCTTATTTTTTTCAATTTTATAATTCAATTAGTTGTACTAGATATTATTATTTGATTATTATTTGATTAAATGTACTTTACCGTGACTTGGAATTCTAGAGCATCAGGGATGCCAGTCTCTGGAAACTTTTCTCTTGAAGATTCTAGTAGACGAGATTATCTTCACAGTAATATTTCGTGTCCCACTCGAACTTGTTCCCTTGTGCCCTTTTTGCTTCGCGCAAGTTTGGGACAATTTAGACCATTTAATTATTAATTGAATTCCCACTCTTTTCCTTGATCATCATATGCACGTTACCATGACTTTTAATTTAGGAGCACCAGACTAGCCTTTTCTTTGGAACCAACTTCTCATAAATGATCTACTCAAGACGCTCTTTACCCATAACCTTCGTGTCCCACTCAGACACTCTATTTTGTGCTCCATTTCCTTCGCACAACTTTCGGTTCAATTTAGGCCAATTAATTATCTACCGTGAAACCTGATTTAATTTTCAATTTAATTTCGGGACCCGACATCGACCCAACCTAGTCGACCCCAAATATGGACATGGCCCATATGAAGCCTACTACCCGCCTGACACTTGTGTCCCATTTATTTGAGCTCCCACATGCTGCTTATTTTCCCATGATCATAAATACCTATTTTTAATTCAAATATTGCACCATGTCCATTTTGGCCTAACCCGGCTCCACTGAACCCAACCCCAGATCCATGTTGCCCTCCTTCATGATTGCCCATACCCCCACTGATATTTTTCCTCTACCCTAAATATCTCTTTTTATGTATAAATATCTAATTCTCTTATTTGTATATATATATACATATATACATACATATATAATATCTCATTTTTTCTCTCACCCATCACCCTCACTCTCCCTTTACACCAGCACACACCCCACTCCCCATCACGAGCAGCACCCCCCCTCTCTTTCTATAACATCTAAAATTCTCTTCCTCTCCATCTCATTAATATCTCTCTCTCTCTCTTATTATATTATATTACTCACACAATAACTCTCTCCCTCTCTCTCTTTATTAACACACAAACTCCACCACCCCCCAAGCTTCAGCCAATAGCCCACTCCCTCTCTTTCCTCCAGCCGAACTCCTCATCCTCCTCTTCCATTCTTCATCATCATCTTCAACCAACACCACCATTACTATCAAACACCAACACCACACACCACTACAACCATCATTCACCACTTCCACCATTACCTCCACCATCTCGTCGCCGGCGACCGCCGCTGGGCCGCCCTCGCCATGCACCACCAGCAGCACACACAGCCACCGCAAGGCAGCAGCAGCAGCTGCCTACAGCAGCAGCTGTCCACAGCAGCAGCAGTCGCAGTCGCGCGATTGGCAGCAGCCACCGCCGCGCCACCACCGCGCGTGGCGACCCCCGCCGGCGGCGACCTCAGGCACGACCCCCCCTCGGCCGGGCGCACACCCCAGGCAGGCCTATGGCCACCATCGTCCACCCCGACGCGTTAAATAGCCGATTCGTGCGTTTTGAACGAGATCCATGTTGGCCCAATGATAGTATCATATTTTTGAATATGGTTAATATGTTTAGTTTAGCATTTCATTATCTCTAATCTTTATACTATCACTATAGCATTTCTACTTATACTTATACCTTTGGTGATATATGCCTATTGGTTTACATATTAGTGATATGAGCCTTCTATCTTAAATTTAATCCAATTACCAAAATCAAAACTATGTTTTTGATTATGGTTATTCAATTAAGTTTAATCATTATGATATCACCAACATTTATGCTATCACCTTAGCACTTATACTTAAACTCAGTATTGTCCTAATGTGCATTAAACTTATCACACTTGCTACTATGTATATTGCTTTGTTCGTCTAACATGTACATGCAGAAAAGCAATAAGCAAGATCAATATGGACATATGCAATAAAGAAATAATGGTGGGCCAAAGACGATGGATCCTACAAGATTTCTCTGAACCACTCGACGACATCTCCGGAGCCACGTACTCGGGGGTTCCGCTGCCCGGTCAGCGGACAAGGGTCGAGGGGAAAAGCCAGCACCTATCAAAGGATATCTTTAGACAGCTGCCGCCAAAGGAAAAAGCCAGCACCTACCAAAGAAAGAAGCCAAGCCATGCCATCATCATTTCAAGACTCTGAAGAAGCCTGCACCTGCTACAGTATATCTGGAGTCTGTAATGAGTCTTAGAAATAATTATAAACACAAGAAATGGATGGCAAAATCGAAAGCTAGGGTAGAAACTATCCCAGGATCATTTTCGGCTGAAAACCGACATACCGACGGTATACCGGTGCATACCGACGGTATACCGATTTTGTTCACAGAAAGTTTCTGTCTACAAAATCGGCATACCGACGGTATACCGTATCATACCGACGGTATACCGCTTCCGTAACGTTGAAAGTCCAACGGTCGGATTTCTAGCATTAAATGATCCCAACGGCTATATTTCGAGCCGTTGCAATCCCAGACCGGTATACCGATGGTATGCCGACTCATACCGACGGTATGCCGGTCGCTGACTGAAAAGTTGCCTTTGGCTCTTTTCAATACTTTGGTTATAAATAGCCTTGAACCCCTTCATTCAAGGTGGATGCTTTTAGCCTAAAAATTTCTAAACCACCAAAGCCTATCCACAAACAACTCTACAAAGCTTTTATTTGCCATCCACAAATTGTGTTAGAGTTATTGAGTTGAAAAGTGAGATATTCATCTTATTGTATAAGGAGATCAAAACCTATTGTGAAAGGTTGAAGTTAGGGAATCTTCGTATCCAAACTCTCGGTTGAAGTTGGAGAGTCTTCGTATCCAAAATCTTGGTTGAAGTTGGAGAGTCTTCGTATCCAAACTCTCGATTGAAGTCGGAGAGGCCTTCGGATTAAAGCTCTCGTGTAAGAAGTTGGCGAGTTCTTCGGATCCAAACTCGTGTGTAACTATTTGCTCAAATAGTAGATTAAATCCGGAGAGAGTTCCGGGACTGTATTGCCTATAGGGAAGATACCAGGATATATCGTGTGTCGGTATTGTTATTGCTTCTTCTCTTACACTTATATTTTTAAATTGCCAATTAGCTTGTGCTAAGTGCTTGATTAGTTAGCTTGACCCTATTCACCCCCCCCCTCTAGGGTTTCCCTCTTGAAGTTTGTAGTAGACGAGATTATCTTCACAGTGATATTTTGTGTCCCACTCGAACTTGTTCCCTTGTGCTCTTTTTTGCTTCGCGCAAGTTTGGGTCAATTTAGACCATTTAATTATTAATTGAATTTCCACTCTTTTCCTTGATCATCATATGTACGTTACCATGACTTTTAATTTAGGAGCACCAGACTAGTCTTTTCCTTGGAACCAACTTCTCATGAATGATCTACTCGAGACGCTCTTCACCCATGACCTTCGTGTCCCACTCAGACACTCCATTTTGTGCTCCATTTCCTTCGTACAATTTTTGGTTCAATTTAGGACATTAATTATCTACCGTGAAACCTGATTTAATTTCTAATTTAATTTCGGGACCCGACATCGACCCAACCTAGTCGACCACAAATATGGACATGGCCCACATGAAGCCTACTACCCGCCTGACACTTGTGTCCTATTTATTTGAGCCCCTACATGCTGCTTATTTTTCCATGATTATAAATACCTATTTTTAATTCAACTATTGCACCATGTCCATTTTGGCCTAACCCGGCTCCACTGAACCCAACCCCAGCTCCATGTTGCCCTCCATCATGACTGCCCATACCCCCACTGATATTTTTCCTCTACCCTAAATATCTCTTTTTATGTATAAATATCTAATTCTCTCATTTGTAAATATATATACATATACATATATAATATCTTATTTTCTCTCTCACCCATCACCCTCACTCTCTCTTTACACCTGCACACACCCCACTCCCCATCACGAGCAGCACCCCCCTCTCTTTCTATAACATCTAAAATTATCTCCCTCTCCATCTCATTAATATCTCGCTCTCTCTTATTATATTATATTACTCACACAATAACTCTCTCCCTCTCTCTCTCTCTTTATTAACACACAAACTCCACCACCCCCCAAAGCTTCAGCCAACAGCCCACTCCCTCTCTTTCCCCCAGCCGAACTCCTCCTCTTCCTCCTCCATTCTTCATCCTCATCTTCAACCAACACCACCATTACTATCAAACACCAACACCACACACCACTACAACCATCATTCACCACTTCCACCATCACCTCCACCATCTCGTCGCCGGCGACCGCCGCTGGGCCTCCCCCGCCGTGCGCCACCAGCAGCGCGCGCAGCCACCGCAGGGCAGTAGCAGCAGCTGACCAAAGCAGCAGCAGCCGCGCGAGTGGCAGCAGCTACCGCCGTGCCACCACCGCGCGTGGCGACCCCCGCCGGCGGCGACTTCAGGCGAGACCCCCCCTCGGCCGGGCGCACACCCCAGGCAGGCCCATGGCCACCATCGTCCTCCCCGACGCGTTAAATAGCCGATTCGTGCATTTTGAACGAGATCCCATCGGCGCGTGCGAGTTTGGGGCTTCAGAATTCGCGTCTCGGGACAGCAACTTTACGTGCATTTTTCAGGAAATTCGACTGTTGGATCGATGATTTTTTTGCACTGTTACAATCTCAGTATATACCACTTCACTTCTGTCAAATTTCACCCGTTAATTTGGTCGTTTGATACCTCAAAACTGGCCACCAAGTTGACGTTTTAATTTGAACTATTTTTGGACAGTTTTGTGATGCCAACTTCGCGGGTTCGTATCTTTATCGTTGTAGCTCTGTTTTGTGCGCTACCAGTTTCGGTGCACAGCTGGTATAACCCTATTCCTTCCCCCTTTAGATTTTATTTCAGTTTGAGCTTGTTAGGTCGGTCGAATTCGACGCCAAAGTTGGCCTTTCGAATTCTTAGTGTTGGACTTGTAAAATTCCATTTTTGAACCCGAGACTCCGGATTCAATTTCTGACACCACCAGTAGACTCGTGACGTCGTTCTGGCATGTTATCATATAAAGTTTGTTAGATTTGGAGGACGTAGGCCCTGGCACGCATTTTAGTACAAAGTGGGCCCCACAATCCGGGTCAACGGGTCTTTTTGACGTCGGCTCATCGGAATCCAATTCCGGATATACCGTTGAGTTCGTATCGTCATTCTGGACTCGTTGACATATAATTTGCTAGGTTTTAGTGGACATTGGTTCAAGCACGCATTTCGATGCAAGTCGGATACCAATATCCGGGTCAACAGGTCAATTTGAGATCGGCTCATCGGAATCCAATTCCGGATATACCGTTGAGTTCGTATCATCATTTTGGACTCGTTGATATATAATTTGCTGAGTTTTGAGGACATTGGCTCCGACACGCTTTTCCGTACAAATCGAATTTCAATGTCCTGGTCAACGGACCAATTTGAGATCGGGTCAACGGAATCCAATTTCGGATATACCGATGAGTTCGTATCGTCATTCTGGACTCGTTGACATATAATTTGCCAGGTTTTAGTGGACATTGGTTTCGGCACGCATTTCGGTGCAAGTCGGATACTAATATCCGGGTCAACATGTCATTTTGAGATCGGCTCATCGGAATCCAATTTCGGATATACCGTTGAGTTCGTATCGTCATTCTGGACTCGTTGATATATAATTTGCTGAGTTTTGAGGACATTGGCTCCGACACACTTGTCCGTGCAAATCGGATTTCAATGTCCTGGTCAACGGACGAATTTGAGATCGGGTCAACGGGATCCAATTCTGGATATACTGTTGGGTTCGTATCGTCATTCTGGATTCGTAGACATATAATTTGTAAGATTTTGTGGACTTTTATTTCGGTACGTTTTTCGGTGCAAAGTGGGTCCGACACGGACATCGTTTTGACCCGAAATTACCTTTTTACCCCTGTGTACAAATTGGACTTATGGACAGGCTATTCTAGCTATTTCGACCAATCTGGACACGTTGGTAATAATTGTTTCACCATCCAACAACATCTGTAGGTTTTTACCAAATTATTATAATCTTTCTCCTTTGTGGTATTTTGAGATCCATCGATTCCAGTGATTTTACAACCACTGAAATTGAATGTGTTGACTCCGTTGATGTTTATAGAGACTAGCTTTGACCCTGTTTGACCATGGTTGACTACTTTGACTGAACGTCGAAGTAGAGTCAACATTTGACCTAGGTTAGACTAATTTTGACCTTGGTTGACCACAGTTGACTGTTTTGACCAAAAGTCAACCGGAGGTCAACCGTAGCCTAAAATTGACCAGAACTTGACCGAAGTTGACCAGTGGACCCAAAGTCAACTGTTAGTCAACATTAGTCAAGTTTGACCCGAGTTGACCTAGGGTTGACCAGAGTTAACCAGTTGACCAGAAGTCAACTGTAAGTCAATCATTGACTTAGATTGACCTAGTTTGACTTGCTTTGACTTGTCTTAACCTAGTTTGACTTAGTATGACTTGATTTACTTCCAAACCCTTATATTGATACAGTATTCCATCTATAGGTCATCGAGACACTGTTCTTGGACCAGTTGACATATTCCACCAGATCTCAGGCGAGTACATTTTCTGATAATATTTCTGTTCTATGATATCGTCTATGTTTCTTGTATTTAGTGTAGATATCCTTATTCTCTTGATACATTGTTCACACAGATTGGTATTTCTCTGGATCCCGTCATGAGATGTTATTCTTCGCTTTCCTTGGTATATCTCGTGCAAGTCTTTCTTGTTCCTTGTGCATTGTATAGACACGATTCCTGTGAAGGCTAGCTACCCTCTCAGAGAATCGCGCATCATGATGTGTCATGGTTGGATCCACTATACTAGTCGGGGACGGGGAGTATTAGTGTAGATGTGTGGTCATTATCCACCTTGTTTATTCTTGTAGACCTTGTTGAATAGCCAATCCTACACTCCACGTATGATTGGCCGGATCATTAGACCTTGTGCAGACCCAAGCCGGCCACATGTTGTAGCTAGTACTCACACACTTAGATAGATGATTCTTGATTCTTGTACATGCCATGATCAGTTTTACTTGCCTTGTTCTAGCTCTAGATTTACAGCTTACCTTGCCATGATACTCACATGTACATTTCATGATTTCTTGTTTATTCTCTCTATTTACTGCTACATTTTCAATATCGTATAATTAGAACTGTTATTTGAGATTTATGCTCATTCCATCCTGACTGGATATGTTGACAAAATTTTAGGAGTAGTTGTGCCCTCAGTATTGGACTTCATGATGTTGCTAGCTGAGGTGGATCTCACTATTCTTCTATGTGAGTTGCCTGGTAGTTATCCTTAGTTAGTCTTGTTGTTCCTTCTTTATTTTCCTGTCTTTTGATCATTATAGATTCTAGTTGTTCTAGTGATATTGTTATTAATTTTTGTCTTATCTTCCTTAGTTTTTGTGATGTGACATGAGTACATTCTAGTTATGGATCCTTAGATGTTGTAGTTAGTATAGTATACTTGACAGCGCTCTACCGCCGATACTGCGGCGTAGGCTGGGCGTGGCCTACGTATTCGTACCCGTATATCCGGGTGCGGATCGTGACAGTATTGCTATTGAATAAAGATAAAATCTCTTCTCCATTACTAAATCTCTAAATTTAACATCATAGCCTTAAAGTGAAACGTCTCAAGAATTAATAAGCAAAATTTGTCCAAGTCCGCAAAACTAAGTTGACCACGAATATCTATATCAGTTTTCTCTTCTTCTTTTTTAAAAAACATCTACGAAATATTCATACCCAAAATATTTCTCTAAGTGTGATTGTTCCTAAATTGATAATATTGATCTTTTGATTTCATTCCCAATCTTTACCACATCTCTATCTCAAAATTCTATATCAAGGTCCATCATATTATATTCCTACCTAGATTATCATGAGATAACAAATTACGTCCTTTTCGAGCTAGATCATTTACGTCACTTCCTCGACCTTTCCAAGGTAAAAATATATGGAGATTCAAATATTTTAAAGTATAGATGACATATTTAGATACGAGATAGGTGATTGATGTAATTGGGACAGAGTTAACTAAGATGAGGAAAAATGGTAATGCAAGAAATAATGGCAAGAACAAAATAATGATAAAATCTATTCTTGCTCATCTGTTCAAAATGAATGAACAAATTTTAAGATATAATCTGATAACCATACACGTCTTCCTGAAATCATATTGCTAGAATCTTGCCCCATCAGTAAGCATAGCTGCAATAAACAATAGAGTCCACAACTAAGGTATACACCCTATAATCATGTTATTTAGAATTCTTATCACGCCAACCAGTATAGCTGCAAGAAAATCTAGATTCCATAACTAGGATAAGTATATCTAGATCAGGCTCTACGTCCTTATCATGCTAGCCAATATGACTACGATAAATTCTAACTCCACAAATAAAGTAGACATTTACCGTTCTCACTGTCCATATCAAGTATGTTATCAGGTTATGCCCTAAATTCCAATATATATATATATATATATATATATATATATATATATATATATATATATATATATATATATACAAACTCAAAGTTAACAACTAATCATCAAGATTCAAAATTCAACAATGAATCCATCAAAATCAAATCCAATAACAAGGAGTAATAGATGAATCAAATGAGTAATGGGTGAATCAAATCAGGGGAAAAGATTTCAAATCAAAGTTAAAATAAGATTTTCAAGGGTCGTCCTAGGAATCTCTCAAGGAATTCTAACAGTGATTGAGTATCCTCTCATTTTAACACTTTACTTCCAATACTCTATAGCAGGCTCGTAGTAGTACAACTAAGTTGTTGTACTACTACGACACTGCACTAATGTAAATCTGGATCTGCATGGGCCACCACTAAAAATATGTCATGACCCGCACCGAGTGTAAGGGCACGAAAAGTGGTTACGTCCGGCCTACGCCGCAGTGTCGGCAGTAGAACGCTGTCCTAGGTCACAACATCTAATATAATGTGAATTTGCTCCGAAAGGAGAACAATATATAATGTACAACTCAATCATAATATCTAAGATGGAAACAATGATAAGATAATCTCAACAAAGAGAGAGAGAGTCACAAATATAAATAATAAGTCTCGGTACAAAACTCCTTAAATAATATCTCAATATAATCACAAATGTCTCAAGAACTAGATAATAAGAAAGTCTAGACGAAGCTAATGGCAAGTCCTCAGTGACTACTGGATCCTGCTGAGGGTCCAGGTCACCTGTGTCAACTAGGCCTGCTCTATAGTAAGTGTCACAGCAATCCTCATCATCTTTAATATTTTTAACGGGTCCAGTCAGGATAGGAACAAATACGTATCTCTCACATAGATCATAACATGAAAGAAAATTTGAAACAAGCTATAGAATAATATACATGAACTGTTGTAATGAAATAGTAGAGAGGCTATAAAAAGAAGAACATGATATAGTAGAAATAGATATACATGATATAGATAAGAAAACTGAACTAACTACGTTATTTAGAGCACAATTTTAGTTATGTAAACAGGCTTAGGTTATACATAACTTAAATCTAGTTTGGAGTTGTACATAAAAATGGTGTAGATCACATAACCAAATAAATACTCTCCCTGTCCTAATCAGTACACAAGGATCTATCCAGGTTATGTTATTGCACATGAATGTAGTGTGCCACATGGATAGCTATTCCACATGAACACTGGGTTATACAAGAAGGCTCACATGATCATGAGTGTACATGAATGTCACATGAGTATACATGAATAAATACGAATATAATGAATAGACGATACACATGATAAAATACATGAGCACAATATATCCGATGTATCTGAGGGGATAACATCGCATGAAGAGATCCATATAGTATTAATCCGTGATAACATCGTGATAGCAACAAGTAAACAAGTCTATAACAAGTAAATATGTCCAAGCAAGAATGAAACGGTCAGAGAATGTATTTGCCTGGCAATCCAAGCTGCTGATGAGGAAGTGTAACTGAACTGGAGTGATGTAATCCTATTTAAAACAACCACAAGTCATTAAGGAATGCCTACAATACAATTCTACATGATTCTAGGTCCTTCTAGGTCAAAGTCAACCCTTGGTCAACTTTGGTCAAACTTGGTCAACTCTAAGTCAACTAGTCCGTTTACTAATTTTTAGGTCAAGCACAAGTTTTCAAGTCATTCTAAGTTCATTTGAGTCGATTTGGATCAAGTTTGAGCCAAAGTTGACTTTTGTCGACTTGGTCAACTTGTCGGTCGACTCGGCCATTCTAGGCTCCTTGAGTCAATCCTAATCTGACTCAATACTCCTTAGGTTACATTCATAAGCAACAATCACACACACACACACATATATATAATTTTTTAATAGAACACCTTTATTGATGTATAAGGCACAAAATGCCGAAGCCTACACATGTAAGTGCGCCACGAGCAGAAAGACGAGGAAATAGAAAGCAGGAAAACAAAAAGCGGCGCTCGTAGGAGGATGCATGCAAACCAAAACGGCTCTGTGTCAGAGACGCACGAAGCCAACCCTCTTATACTGCCAAAGCTTCCCAAAAGCTAGCCGGGGAGTGGTGACAGTGCCAGGCGGCTTTGTGCACCTGTCTGATCGTCTCCCTAATCAGTTGGTCGATGTTAAATTATCGGCCCTCATACCTCCATTTGTTTCGATTCTTCCATAATATACAAATCCCGGCAGCCACGACGATCTGATGCCCATGAGAGGAACTCCAGTGGGCGAGGAGATCGTTATGGCCGCCCGGATGATGGTCCTTAAGGCATTTGGTGGCAAGGATCCACCACATCTGATTCGCTTGGTCTCGGAAGAGAAGGATGTGTTCTGCCATTTTCGCTTGATGAGACGTGCAGCAGTGACATCGCGACGCCAGGCTGTGGCCGAAGGAGTTTAGGATATCGTCGGTGGAGAGTTTCCGTCGGTAGGCTCTCCATATCAGAATGGACCATTTGATGGGGATACAAGCCTGCCAGAATGGAGCGGTGTAAGGGGACGGAACACCATTGCCCCTGGTAACAATCCTGGCCAAGGCGGAGGAGAAGTTGCCGTCTGGACTGGGCTTCCAGCACCAAGTGTTCGGGGTGTACACGATCCATAGGTTCGCGACAGCGAGAGCGTTGGCCGCCACCGCGCCAAGCCTTGCTCTCATACTGTTCCACCTCTAGCCGGATGCATTATCCCATAAATCTCGGATCTCACGAGGTGGAGTGATGGTCTGTGAGTGGTTGATAATCTCATCCCCAAGCCAACGTTCAGGAAAAATCGACGAACGACCGTCTTTGAGCTTGAGATGAATTAGAGGTTCGACAACGTGGCAGCCCTGGATGATACGATGCTAATTCGTAGATGATCTATTGTTGGCGACGACAGTCGTAGGATGGGAGTGTCTGTAATATCTCGCCATCATGAACCTGGTCCAAAGAGAATGGTCCGTGCGGAGCTTCCACCACAGCTTCATGGAACAAGAGTCAACGATGTGGGTTAGTCTGCTGATGCCTAGCCCTCCCTCATCGGTTGGTTTGGCCATGGCGTCTCAGCTGGCCCAGTGGTACTTCTACTTGCCATCAGAATGACCCCAGAAGAAGTCTGCAAATAGAGCTTCGATTGATTGTATGACTTTTTTTGGGGGAGCGCAGATGGATAGGGTATAGATGGGAATGGAGGAGAGGACATGTTTGATCAGAATCAGCTTGCCACCCTGGGATAAGGTCGCGTTGTGCTATCCCTCGATTTTAGACCTGATTTTGCTGTCCAGGCTCGCAAAGATGCCTGAGTTAGACTTACCATAAACCAACGGACAGCCCAAGTATGAGAATGGCGGGTATACAGTAGAGAAGGAAGTCAGGATAGAGAGCATTGTAGAGTGTATTCTGTCTGCTTTGTGGTGAGTGTAGATGACGCTTTTGTTGGAGTTGATACGCTGACCCGAGCATCTGGAGTATTTCTCCAGCGTGCCGTGAACTACCTTGACAAATCTGATATCGCCCGAAGAGAAAATAAGGATGTCATCAGCATCAGCAAGATGTGTGATCAAAGGGCAGCCGGTAGTAGTGTAGAAGTGGTGGAATCTGGACGTGTTGGCCATACTTTTGAGGTTTCTACTGAGAGCTTCCGTACGATAATGAAGACTGTCGAGGAGAGAGGGTCCCCTTGTATGACCCTATGGCTGGCAGTGAAGAAACCTGCGGCTTGTCTGTTGATGATGGTAGAGAACCATGAGTTGCTGATCGAACGGAATATGATGTCGATCCAAGATTCTGATAATTCGAAGGCCCTAAAAACCTAGATCACGAATTGCCAATCGAGACGGTCGTAAGCTTTCTCCATGTCCTGTTTGATGGCGACGTTTCTCCCTCTGGATGGGAATTTCATACAAGTGATCATTTCTTGGACGAGGAGGATGTTGTCGATGATGTTCCGCCCTGGGACAAAACCGCATTACTCTTCGGAGATAATCTTAGGGTGAAAGCGGACATGCGGTTGTTGATGATCTTCGAGATAATTTTATTGGTGAAGGTACACGGGCTGATGGGCCTGAAGTCTTTAAAGGTCTCCTGGTTCTCTTTTTTAGGGATGAGAATTAGGTTGGCACTGTAAATGGATTTGAGGTAGGTTACTAGTTGGAAGAAGGCATTGGTGGCCTCAAGGAACTTAGCGGCGATAATGTCCCAGCAAGATCTGAAGAAGACCCCGGAGAACCCGTCCGGACCCGGGGCGCTGAGTTCATCGAGGGCCCAAACTGCAACCTTGACTTCCTCGGCGGAGGGGGGATTAAGCAGCTGCTCGTTATCCCCATCAGAGATCAAATTGGGGACCTTGGCCAGGAATTCTACATCCATGACGATGACTTCTTTAGAGAATAGTTTAGAGTAGAAGTTGGCTACTTCCTCCTGAATGCTGCTCTGGTCAACCAGCAGGTTACCGTTGCTATCGCTTACTTGGTGTAAATGAAGCTTATGCCTGCGACCCTTCACACAAGAGTGGAAATTGCTCGAATTGCGGTCCCCCTTGGAATTCCATTTGAGTCTAGCCTTCTTCTTCTAGAAATCCGTCTCCACCTTCTGACGGGACTTGAGGATAGTTTTGCCGAAGTTGAGGAAGGACCGGGCCTGCGGAGATCTGTCCGTGGCAAACTGGATCTCGGCTCAGTTGACGTCATCCTCCGTCATTCTAGTCTCTTGGAAAAGGTTGCCAAAAACGGACTTGCTCCAAGTGAGAGGGCCTTCCTAGTTGCATTGAGTCTGGCCGCCACCCTAGTGAGGGGTTCTGGGAAGATCCTGAAAAAACCAAGCGAATGCGACGGTGTTTCTGAATTGAGGGTGATGGGTCCAGAAGTCCAGGAATCGAAAAGCTTTTTTGATGTGGTTAGATCTGCTGCTGAGCTCGACCAGAAGGGGAGCGTGGTCCGATTCGATAGAGTTGAGGTGAGATAGTTTGGTGTAGAGGCCCTTGTCGTGCCACCAGTCATTGATCAGAGCGCGATCAAGGTGAGAGTATTGTCTACGGGCGCCTTCCTACATGTTGCACCAAGTGAAAGAGCTTCTGGCAAAAGGGAGAGTGTTTAAGTGGGAGTTGAAAGTAAAGTTGTTGAAGTCGTTCATGGCCTGTTGAGGTGGTGGACGACCCCCGAATTTCTCTTCGCTGCAGGAGATAGTGTTGAAGTCGCCAATGCATAGCCACGGCAGTTTGTTGCCAGAGGGGTAAATTTCCAGAAGAGTGGTCCAGAGGTTCCTACGCTCTGGGAGATCACAGCTGCCGTAAACAACAGAGAGGAGGGAGCGGGTTGGGAGCATCGGATGTTCCACCCAGTAGGAAAGAGCCTGACTAGAGTCCTGCAGTATGTCGAATCTGATATCGGCAGATAATATAATATAGATGTCATTGCAACCGGTGACTGCTGCATGAAATCCAAGCTGCAGTTAAATGGATTTGATTCTTTTTTGAGGGATTTTGGGTTCGATGATCAACGGAATATCGATCTTGTGAAGCTTCTTGAGGCTGATGAGTCTATTCATTGTCGGTTTATTGGCCAGCCCTCGAACATTCCACGAGAGGATGTTAGGAATTTGGGGATTGGAGGGAAGGGTTGTTTGTGAGTTTTACGGTAGACCTCGTTATCATGGCCGACGAATGCTCTATCTCTCATTTTTTTCTTCTTCTTCTTGTTGTTCTTGTTGTTGTTGTAGTAGTTTTTATGGGAGTTCTGGATGGTATTAACGGGTCCCGCCGTCGGGTCGAGAGGACCACTGCTATGGTCCTCCATCGTTAAGGGGGTACTTCTTGATCTGATTCCACCATCGTACTTAGCGGGTTACTACGGTCCAGGAACGCAGCGTTCTTAGCTTGGTGGAACCTGTCCGTCGCAACGAAGTCGAAGCTAGGTCTATATGCTACTATGGCACTGTCGGTGTTGGGGGTGGAAGTATCTGCGGTGGGTGGCACTTGGGGGGAGATGATAGCCTATAGTTCCTTCTTGTCTGTCATCGGGAGATCATCTACCTTCTGGCCATCTGCTGTGGGGCTAAGGGGAGTGGACTCTCCGGTTTGCTCTCTGAAGGGTAGGAGGAGAGGATGGTGAATGTATTATGGAGGGTTATATTAGAGTGGTTGTAGGGAATGACGGCACTGTTCGGTTGTCCTTTCGGACTGGGGGGTGGACTTGCTGCTATTGGGTAGGTGTTGGGATAGGGATGGGGGCGCGGTGGAAGCCGCCTACTGGATTTGTGGTTTACGGGTGGTAGCCTTCTTCAGCTCAGGATGTGCTCTGAAACAATGCTTTAGGGAGTGACCTCTCAATTTATAGTGTTTGCAGTACAGGATGTTGTTGTCGTACACGAGTGTTTGATAGTGTGTCCGACCACCAAGCTCAAGTTGTATCTGGACTAGGGGTAAGAGGAGAGGTCAAGTTCTACACATATCTTCGCGTAATTGCCTTTGGAATGGTTTCTTGTTTCTTCAGCGATTGCCACGAGCGTCCCGAAAGAGCTCGCGATACGCTTCAGAGCAGCAGGCGCGAAGCACACCAGGGGGAGGTTGGGTAGGGTGATCCATGCCGCCACGATCGTCGAATCGACTTTAGTGTTAAAGTCCATAGACCATTTGACAATTTTAACGGTCTGGGCCGCAATTCTGCAGGAGCCCTTAGCCCATACCATGGCGAAGTCGGAAGGGGATGAGAGGTGTAGGTTGAGGTGTTTGGGGTCTACCGGAGCGACTTGGCAAGCGGCAGAGAGATCCCATCCTGCAATATCTTCCTTGACTACCGCTGTTTTCGGGCAACCGACAACAAATTTTAGCACGAACGTCTTCGCAAAAGAGGATGATAGCGAGGAGATTTCGACGGAGGTGAAGAGGATTCTGATTTCTTGGTCTTCGGAAGGAGTCGGGAAAACCACGTCCGGGAGTTCGATCTCCCTCGTCGGGTGGGCAATGTGTCTTCCGCGATCAGGACACAAAGCCGCTGCATAGGAAATGGCAGGGGAAGCAGCTGTGGACACGCCGGAGGGTGTCGATCGAGCGTCAGCAACAACAGCAGTGGAGGTGCCCAGGGACAGGGGGCGGAAATTCCAGTAGGGGTATGATCTCCGGTGACAGTACTGGAAAGGGCGCATGAGACCGGTGCCTGAGGCATCCCGCCAATTGGCGTCGGACCCCGAATCGTTGGAGAAGAGGGTGCCTGGTTCAGCTGCTGGTGGACCGGATCTGAACCCACCCGGGGAATCCCTAGCGCGGGTCCCAGAGATCCGAGAGGGGTGCACGTCCCCAAGGGAGAGCGGACGTATGCCCCGGAGGAGTGGGCGCATGGCCCTGGGGGTTGACGCATAGCCCACAAGCGAGAGGGGCCTTGTCTATCCGAGTGGGCGCACGTCCCTGGGGAGTAGGCGCATGGCCAGAGGAAATAAGGAGGGTGCAAGCCCCGTCGTAAGAGGCGGGGGCGCATGGCCTAGGCTTAGCAAATCCCGAAGCTACGGAGCCGGTAGATGGCGGCCACCGTAGCGGGGTGGTGATGCCCGGGATCGACAGCCTGTCAGGGGCAATCCCGGGGTGCTACCGAAGTTTCGGTACGAGGCCGGGGGGATAGGCCTTTGAGGGCCAACTGAACGAAAGTCCATGCCAACCCGGGGTGAAGAGGGCGCTGCTGGAGCGGGCGAGGGAGGTACGGGCGATGGGTGGTGGGCTGAGATGTGAAGCACCGGGGTCGACGACGAGCGGTACGAAGGCATCGCTGTCCACCGGGCAATGGAGCAGAAATCGGACGGCCCGAAGCGGCGCCAGTCGCCGGGGGGCACGTGTCACGCCCCAGAACCAGAATACAGGAGAGCGGGGGCAGACACAGCCAGCTACGTATATTGAAGTGTAACTCACCCCGCTATACGGTCATGGCTGTCTAGATACATGAGGGTTTAACTACAAGCCAACAGTCTCTTAGGGCCATGAACAAGCCTAGTGTCTCAATCCCAACAAGTAAGTAAGTGTTACAAGATGTAAGATCACGAAATATACAATAGTAAGGCGTCCCAAACATTATATATTCAGCTGATCATGAAGCTAGTCATTACAAAATGTCAGTACTAGCAAGAGTTTAGTCATACATGATCAACCCTAGGATCTGTCAATCATATTACAGCCGTAGGCAGACAGAAAGTAAAGTATTCGAGCTAAACATGTGCTCGTCGGTTAAACGCCTCAAAAGAATATTTTTACAATAAAGTGGGAGAGCCAAAAATAATCCACTCGTTGCCCTGGTTATGCCGGGTGGTCACCATCTGGCTGAAAAGTCGATAGATCCTCTGGAGCTGCTCCAAAATCTGGCCATACAAAACCAGCTGGGTCAGATCCCATTAAGAGCAAGTGCCACAAAGGAGGCTTCACTTAGGAACTAAAACCAACAATTAGCACCAGAGTATAAATAAATAGTAAGAACTGGAAATAAGGAAAACATATCAGGATGATATACGACGAGATAACCATGGAACTATTCAGATAACCAGGTTACAACCCGTAAACCAAACAAGGACCGGGGTTGTAACCCTTCATCTGAACAGAACTTAGTTTCCAACCATTTATCGGTAAGATAATATAAGAAAATCTGGACATGTAACAATCTTGTGTAGGATCAAGACAAGACTAGACTGGTTATGCCTTATCCAACAATCGCGGCCAAGCAAATAAGTACGGCTTGATACTTTAACGAACTAGGGTTATCACAGGCCAAATTACTAGCAAGATGCAGCGAGATTATTCCACAGCCACAAGCCCTGCAGACCATCCAGGTTATCCAGGTCAAAATTAGGGATGGAGTTCATGTGGGTATATCGTCCAGAAAACGCATGTACCCTTAAGTAGCTTGGAGGGTACAACACATGACAGTATGCTAGAAATATGCCCTACTCGTCGGCAGGCTACAGATCCACAAGAACGCCCAGATAATAGGATTGCCTGTAGCTAGGAAATCTCTTCATAACTACTGTGTTATTCTAGTTATTAGCCTTAGTCCATTTCAGTAGGTACCCCTGACCGTGGTACTCAGGGATCCCCGTCCTAGACATGATACAAACATTACCTGTTCAATTGTACAAACACAATCATCCACGGTGTCCAGGCCATTCAATCTTGTCATGACATGCTAGCCGTCGCTACAGCCTTCGAGATATATATCATGTCAGGTTCGCTGTCAGGAGTGCGCCACGTCGGGCCACTATCATGTCATTTCATTTGTTAAAAGTGCACCACAAAGGGTCACCATCTTGTCAGAGAACATACATAAAATTAATATGGCACCAGCATACGTTTAGGAATTTAATATTAATTATGCATGCGGCTATAATTAATGCTAAGGTCATGCGGCCACAAATATTAAATAGTGGCCATGCGGCCAGCTTAAATATTAAGCATGCAAGCACTTAAGCATGCAAGCATCTGCATGCCAATGTATGCAAATAAATGATGCATGCATTGCATAGGCCATATGCGGCCACAAATATTAAATAGGGGGCAGCATATGCGGCTAAGCAGATGGCCAATGGCCTATGCGGCTAGAAATTGTTCCCATGCGGCCAGAGTAGGGAATGGCCATATGCGGCTCACAAGTGCTAAGGCCAGCAAAGCTTATTGGCCTATGCGGCTCACAAGTGTTAAGGCCAGCAAAGCTTATTGGCCTATGCGGCTCATAAGTATTTCATGCGGCCAAGCATGCTAATGCCATGCATGCAAATAAATAATGCATTAAATGCCAATGCTATGCATGCAAATAAATAATACATATGCTAATGCATTAAATGCATTAGTTAATGCATTGAATGCTAATGCATTCTATGCGGCCTGGTGCAAAATGCTAATGCATTAAATGCATTAGTTAATGCATTGAATGCTAATGCATTCCATGCGGCCAAGGACTTGTTGCATGCAGCTAGCAATTATTTGCTAAGGCTAAAGCATGCAAACCTATGCGGCCAATGCAACGTAATTCATGCGGCCATAATGGATTAAGCAAATGGCTTGCCATATGCGGCGAAGATTGGATTAGCCTATGTGGCCAAAATTATTATGGCCATGCGGCCACTAACTGTTGTATGCAATAAATTGCATTGCCAAACAAATAATTAATGGCCAAGCAAAATAACCATTAATTAATAATTAATTGTTGGCCAAGCAAAATAAGCATGCACAAATGCATATGCGGCTGGCCATGCACAAATGCATATGCGGCCAAAGCTACTGGCCATATGCGGCTCAGGCAAGTTGCATGCAATTGCATGCAAGCTTCCAAGCAACTAAAATAAAGGGCTATGCAATTAATTAATGCTCATGCGGCTCAGAGCTAAAAAAATGCTCATGCGGCCAAAGTGCAACTAATGGCTCCCACAGAGAACATGTCCCTGGAAATATCGTGGCCCCCATGCTCCACTAAACAACGATAGAAACCCAAATCCAGACTCCCGGAGGTCAAATTTGGACAAAATGGCATTCTCTACATCTGGAACCATCAAATAGCAAAAATATGCAGGTTGATAGATCAAACTCCTGAAAACCGAAAATACCACAAAGCTAGATTTACAAGAAATTAAACATGGAAATAAAAAATACTAAATACTAAAGTGGGTTAGATACACATAAGGAAGACAATGGAACAATAAAAATGGACTTCCTCCATGAAGCAAGATGCACTTGCCGAAAGCCTTTCTCTCTCAGGTTGGTGGAGAAGTAATGGTAGGAAAGAAGAAGAGTTAATGAGGAGAGAAAAATATTTGGTGGGATATAAATAAAGAGGGTGGTGGTAGGTGGGGTAGGTTCACAACAAAACCGAACCAAGCCAAACAAACCGAACCGAACCAAGATAAACCAATCAAGGAAATGCCAAAATAAACTACGCAGGGAGACATGCAATACGAGTCTAAATACGTACACGTATGCCAAAATATGTAATACAAACAATAGTCATTACAACTCTATCCACCTTAAAAGAATTCCGTCCTCGAAATTTAATCAAGAGGCTAGAGATGCAAGGACAAGCTATACTAGTCAAGCAATCAAGCAATTATTCATGCAAGCGAGGAATCGAAGGCATGAGGCATAAGAAAGATATTATACCTCTCGAGTCAAACAGGTCAGGATATCGCGATCGGATATTATCCTCACGCTCCCACGTTGACTCACCCAAGGAGTGATGACCCCAAGCAACACGGACTAACTTGATAGTCTTGTTCTTGAGTATCTTCTCTCTTTGGTCCAATATGGATACGGGCCTTTCCTCAAATGAAAAGTTGGTACCAACAACAATTTTGAATAATCCAGGATATGACTCAGATCTGGGATATACCGTCGTAGTTGGGATACATAGAACATGTCATGCACCTCACTCAGAGACGACGAAAGAGCGAGGCGATAGGACACATCTCCTACTCGCTCCAGAATATCAAACGACCCTATATACCTAGGACTAAGCTTTCCCCGTACGCCGAAACGAATGACGCCACAGTTAGGCGAAATCATCAGAAATACATAGTCGTCGACAGAAAACTCAAGAGGGCACCGATGAGAATCGGCCCAATAATGCTGGCGATCTTGGGCAACTCGAAGATGATCCCTGACTCTTCTGACCACTTCAACTATCTAGGCAATCATTTTTGGACCAAGCATCTGCCTCTCTCCAACATCATCCCAGGCTAACGGAGATCTGCACTTCCTATCATATAGTACCTCGAACAGTGCCATATGGATACTGGCCTGGAAACTGTTATTGTATGAGAACTCCACCAGGTACATGTGATCTTTCCACGAACCTCTGAAGTCGAGCGTACAAGATCGCAACATGTCTTCAAGAGTCTGGATTATGCGTTTCGATTGATCGTCAGTCTGCGGATGGTAAGCTGAGCTAAACTGGAGGTGAGTTCCCAAACTCTCTTGCAGGCTATGCCAAAAGTGCAACATAAATCTTGAATCTCGGTCCGAGGTGATACTGACTGGCACACCGTGCTATCTGACTATCTGTCTGAGGTACATCTCTGCTAGCTAAGCCGTCAACTGACCAACTCTGAATGGGAGAAAGTGAGCCACCTTCGTGAGCCTGTCAACTATAACCCAAATAGCATCTCGACCAGCTGGGGATCGAGGTAATCCAGTCATAAAATCCATGGTTACATGCTTCCATTTCCATTCAGGAATTGGCAAGGGCTGAAAAAGTCCTGCTGGCCTCTAATGTTCAGCTTTAACCTGTTGGCAAACCAAACACCGAGAGACAAACCGGGCTATCTCCCTCTTCATGCCATTCCACCAAAAGTGCTGATGGATATCACGGTACATCTTCATTCTACCGAGATGAATGAATACTGAGAACTGTGAGCCTCTGCCATAATCTTCTGTCTGATATCCCCGCTGGGTACACAAAGACGCTTACCATATCGAAGTGTACCGTCCTCGTGGATGCATAACTTCGATCTTGGTCCTGCCTCGCACTCTGCTCTGAGTCGCTGAAGCTTGGAATCTGTCAACTATGCCATCCGGATCCTCTCGACTATAGTGGACTGAACTTGCATGCTGGCCATCAATGCCATACTGGAAGGAAGAACAACTTCTATACCCATCTTCTAAAAATCTGCTAACAGCTCTGGTTGTGCTGTTAGGAAATAAACTCTGGCTCTCCTGCTCAACGCATCTGCAATAACGTTGGCCATCCCAGGATGATACTGTAAGTTGACATCATAATCCACAAGAAGCTCCAGCCATCTCCTCTGACGCATGTTAAGATCCTTATGGTGAAAACATACTTCAGACTCTTGTGGTCGATAAAAATCTCCACCCTATCTTCGTACAAGTAGTGCCTCCATAACTTAAGTGCAAATACTACTGCTGCCAGCTCCAGGTCATGGGTTGTATAATTCCTCTCATGATCACGAAGTATCATGACGCATAAGCTATTACCTTTCCATGCTGTATCAAAATGCATCCTAAACCTCTGCCTGAAGCATAATAGTACACTAAAAATCCTCCAGTCCCATTTGGAAGTGTGAGAATGGGTGCTATCATCAAGTCTTGCTTCAGCTTCTCAAAAGAATCCTGATATTCTACTATCCAAGCAAACTTTACATCCTTGCGGGTCAACAGTGTCAATGGCGCTGAAATCTGAGCAAAGTCCAAAACAAATCTCCAGTAGTAGCCGGCCAATCAAAGAAAATTACGAACTTCTACAACTGTGCTGGGCACTGCCAAGTTTCGATAGTCACGATCTTCTGGGGATCCACTTATATTCCCCCTCTGGTGATGATATGACCCAAGTATGAAATGTGATCAAGTCAGAACTCGCATTTACTGAACTTGGCATACAACTGGTGCTCTCGGAGAATCTGGAGGACAACTCTGAGATGCTGCTCATGCTCCACTTCACTCTTGCTGTAGACCAGGATATCGTCTATGAACACGATCACGAACTGATACAAATAAGGCATGAAGATACGATTTATGAGGTCCATGAACACAGCCGGCGCATTGGTCGCTCCAAAGGGCATAACAAGGAACTCCCAATGCCCATATCTAGATCTGAAAGCTGTCTTCGGGATGTCCTGCTCTCTGACTCTGATTTGGTGGTATCCTGACCACAAGTCCATCTTCGAGAATATTACCACCCCTTTGAGTTGATCAAACAAGTCATCTATCCTCGGAAGTGGGTATCTGTTCTTGATCGTCACTGAGTTCAAGGTACGATAATCAACACATAATCTGGACGTACCATCCTTCTTTTTCACAAGAAACATCGGGGCTTCCCAAGGCGATCCACTAGCACGAATAAATTCTTTGGTCCTAAGTTCTTCAATCATCTTGTACAATATCTCTAGCTCTGACGGTGCCATCCTGTAAAATCTCTCTGACACTAGTGTTGTCCCGGGGATCAATTCTATGGTGAAATCGATCTCCCGTTCTGGAGGCATCCCTGGAAGCTCTTTCGGGAAAACATCTGGAAACTCCTCGACTATCCGGGGTAACTGTACTGCAGCGACTGCTATCCGCAATATTAGAGGAGAAGGTTCAACTTTGCCTCGGGAGAAGGAAAACTCTAGCTCGCCTGGAATGCTAAAAACAATCCTGCTAATTTGGCAGTCTATTCTAGCATACTGGTTCCTCTACCAATCCATCCCTAAGACCACATCATAATCGGCCATCGGAAACTCTATCAATCTAGCGGACAATTCTCTACCACTAACTACAATTCGATACGAGAAAAATCTCTATCTACCCCCACAATTCCGTTAGCAGTAAGTATATTGAGCCTTACTGATAATGACTCGGGCTCTAGTCCTATCCGTGTCGCGAATCGTACAGACATAAATGAATGCGATCCACCAGAATCAAATAAAGCTGAAGCTGGAAAGGAGTTAACAAGAATAGTACCTGCCACTACCTCTTCTGGTGCTAATCCTTCCTCTGCGGTCATCACCATAGCCTGACCATGTCCTCAGAGTGCTGGTTCCCTCTACTGAAATCCTCGTTGCCTGCTTTGACTCAGGGCTTGGGCTTGTGCATACTAATGGGGGTGTTGTTGCTGGAATGCCTGGGACTGAGGTGGCAAGGGCCTCGACAACGGGTACTGCTGCTGTTGCTGGACTGGTGCTGGTCCTCTCACCGAAGGACTAGAAAGGTTGGACGATGACGAACTACCCCTATTCGGGCAGGATCCAACCTTATGATCTGCTGCTCCACAAACCAGGCACAATTCCTGCGCCCTGCGACATTCTGCTACCACATGTCCTAGCTTTCCGCAATGAGAACATACCACCGCGGAAGAGTGCTTCTACTTCTGCTGCTGATGAGGGTACGTCGGGGCCGAATGCTGACCCGACGTTACTGTAGACACTCGACTCGGAGCTCCAATAGTCAAAGCCCTAGCTGTCGGTGCTGGGGCTGACGACTGATTTATCTGGTTGTGAGATCTCTTCCGACCTCCGATCCAATCCACGATCCTCTGGGAGGTATACTCATGCCTCCTGGATGCTCTCTAGACTGTATCAAAAGTCTGATGCTCAAACTGCTCCACTGCCAATAGAATCTCCAGGTGAAGCCCCTGTCACGCTCCGCTCCCGTAGGAGTGATCGTCCTCGCTAAGGCGTGATGTCGCACGAGCCTAGATTACGCTCGTGTAAGGCGGGTTCCATAACGGCCGATTTCAGCAACTACGACGGGGTCGTCGCACAGAAGTCCCATGCAGAGACATTGAATCATAGCAGCAGAAATTTAGAACAAACACAAGTTATTCAAAGAAGCTCTTTATTGATATTGAAACAACGGTTACATTGGGGCGCAAGGCTAAGATTACAAGTCTCTCAAGCTCACTCATCTCATATTACAAGTCACTCAGCTCTCTCTCATCTCTCAATTATAAGTCTCGAGTCAGCGGATGCTTCAGAAGGCGACGTCCATACATTATGTCCTGCATAAGTCTTTACTACATACGGCTGCGCGCTTCAAATCGCCAAGGAACTCCATTCTTTGACGCATCTAAGTGAGCTCCGTGCCATGATCTTCTACCTGTGCCTGCACATTTAAACTATGTGGATGTCAGTACTCAACTGTACTGGTGGAATGAGCTCCTCGCCCACCCATACAAAACTGACACGTTATTTTACTTTGTGCAACATAATCCCTTCTTATCAATTGTCTTTCTACTCTTGCCTTAGGATCAGTTTTAGGACAGACGCCTTGGCCTATTTCGTGTTTCAAGACCATCCCGTGCTTGCAACATTCAAGGTTAACCTATCAAGTTGTGTTTGCCTTACGGCACTTAATCAGAGACGCAACTACGCGATGAGGCTCCATTTTTATGTGATCGTGCTAAGAATCCATCGTGTCGTGCCTTGCAACTCAGGATGACTAAACCATATCGCCGCCTCGCGGCCCTTGCTACTTTAATCACCAACCGACCCAATCAAGGCTTGTGAATGTTAGTGTCACTCAACCAACATTACCTTGCGGCAGTTTCTCGACTGAAACTCAAACAACTTAACCAACTTATGCAACTTATATGCCGACAACTCAAGACTCGATGCCACATCTCGTGCCGAAGCACATCGCCTATGTTGTAGCCATTTTTAAGCCCAAAAATTTGTATTCTAACTGTACACACATTCAACAACTCAACTCAATCCAAAGGCACACATGCGGATTGCCGCCATGCCGACTCATCTATATGATTTGGTCACTGACTCCCAGAGCCATCGTGGACTCCTCTAGCTTTTGTTAGATGGGTGCCCTTTCAGCGTAAGGTAGCTAGCCCTGCTACAAGTCACCGCCTAACCCGTGCCCAGCACATCTAATTACTCGTTTCCAATCGCGGCCTCAACGGTCCCGTGGCCACCCTGGTTGCCGTACAGGGAAACGACCTACCTTGTCGACAAGTTGTCTATGACCAGGCAAGTCTCAATTCAAACTGACGTCTCACACAGTCATGCTACTTCTTTCTTTTGAGACCGCCTCGCCGACCTATAGCCGCGAGCATACTCCTTTCTTCTGAGACCGCCTCGCCGGCCTATATCCGTGAGGCCTCGCCGACCTGTAGCCGCGAGCATACTTCTTTCTATGTTACCATATCATTTTATTCAACTCAATGCCTATTTGATAGTCCTTTCTTCAAGACTCATTGAATCAACCGTGGTTCATGCCTTAAATACTAAGTCCGTGCATCGTGCCTCAAACCGACTTCCGATCTACGCGACGCTATCGCCCAAGTCATACTTTATATGACGGGCCTTGAGACCGTAAGACTATATGGTTATACCCAACCGTAGAACTTGTAGGGCCGTACTTGCTACTACTCCTGATAGCTTAACATAACTTGCCTAACTTACTTTACAACAACTTGACGAATAAAGGCTGTGTCAAGCCTTGCATTATGGGAACGTGCCGTGCACGCGATCGACTTGAACAACCAAATTATTTGGGTTGCCTAGATTTATGCCACAAGCCGTGCAATACAACTTAACCCGTCGGCGAGCAGAGGCTATGCCACGCCTTGGGCGAAGAGATCGTGCATGCTTTATGAAGCATTTATGCAGGCGACGCCTATAAATTTGGCTAACTCTGAGCTTGTGGCGAATACCAACTTTTTCTTTCTCCCAGGCTACGGGACGAAGGACCAAGTGTCATTTTCAAAGTACGCCGTGCACCAACTCTAAGCCGACCGTTGGACCTTTCCATATTCTAACTCATTTCGACCTGTCGGAATTATTCCCATAGCTATGTGGATTCGTCTCTTTTATTATCAAGCCTACTTGTGCAAGTTGAAAATATGCAATTTATTATATGAAGGCAAAGATGAGGCAAGTTTACCGAAACTACACCACCTGAGCGAGCGGTCGCCTTGACCGAGCGTTGTCTCCGAGCAGCCGTTGCAAGGCTAAGTTTGAACACCGTCGGCGTTCCTATTCCTCTGATTGACTGAGCGGGATGGGGCACTACATCATACACCACTCAGAAAAAGTTTCGTTCTCGAAACTAACTGAGTATACTTATCAACTTATCACTTTTACTCTACTTTCAAGGACTATCGCACACACTTCTCCTATGCATTTCCCAAATCTGAGCCACGCTCGTGCTACCCTCAATCTTTTCTTCATAACTAACAATCTCAAAAACCTCGACACTTTTTTGTTCCTCAAGTCTCACTTGGATTCAACGTATCACTTAGTATGGATCGTGTACATATTTTAGGTATCCCCAAAATACATGCATTTCAGCCAAGTCTCGTGATAATAAATTCTGCCATTACCACTCGAGTCGGATCGTGCACGCATTCAAGCGTCCTTGATATACATGCATCTCAATCGAGGCTCATGAGTAATATTTTCATATTCTCGAATCATTCCATTTATCAATACCAATATCGCAACCAATCAATCCTCAAGATCACTCGTACCGATACTAGCTCTCGCAAAATGGACGTCTTGCCTAACCGCTAGGCTATGTCTTTAGACTAAGGTCATTCGTCAGTATTGGAATCATAGTTCCCAAACAACAATATCAATACTGACCCCATCCTAAGGTCAAACCAAGTTGATAGTACGGGGTTTTCTACCCAAGCTCGCATCACTCCGATTTCTAAACATCGAGCATAGATTGCCTACACACATCCCAACATTTATCGCATAGGGTCCGAGTCATTCAGCAAAGACATCCTACGATAACTCACGTTTCAACTAATTTCTTGACATATCAATATCACTTCGTTCATCCAGCCATTTTGCATAGTGTATTTCTTCGAACACGTTCGACATAATACGCCTATCATTCCTTCTCAATTCAAGCACGCTATGACACAATTTAGTCGCTAACCAAAATTTCATATTCCATATTTCCTAAGTCATTTATCCCAATACACGAAATCGATCACAATGTCATCTGACTTAACAATACGTTGTGCCCCGATCTCACGCGAGGCAGATTATCCACGGTAGGCATGAATCACCTTGCACGCTCCCACAGGATAATCATCCTCGCGGGACGTAACTCTTGTTCGAGTCTAGACTAATTCATTCTCGATTCATGAATTGGACCTACTCAATCCTCAAGTTTATTTCATTCATCAATCACAAGTCTAAACATCCTCGAATTTTCCTTCGCATCAAATCAACAAGTCGAGACAATCAAAGTTGCCGCGTCCTGATTTTTCGAGTTCGATCATTCCTGTGACATGAATTACCATGTCAGTGCTCACGCGGAACATTCACCTCAAATCCGACGTGACGCATAAGCGAGACTGGAGTTACGCTCGCGCAAGACAAGATCATCGATATTGTGATTATCAACGTAACCATCAAAATACTTTTATTTTCATTCGGCATTTGTCTCAATCAAAATCCTAAGTATAGCACCCAACCGAACAATAATACTTGCACGATCGTCATCTGTCGAGTCAGAGTACCCCCGAGTTATCGCATATCGATCTTTGATACGCATCAATACCATCGACGATATGTGTAACCTGACGATCTTCCTTTGCATCCAATTTCGAGTCGTACGAACGATGCTATCGTCCGACTGGACAATCTCCTCGACATTCAAATTCTAGTTCGATTATTATCCTTCGAATCCTTCACACATCAATTTCCTCAAACCCAAATTCACGTATTGTTCATCTGTCTATCTTAAGTCATCGACCAATGCATTTCCTCAATTTGCCTCATTCCTTTGCTAACTCGAATCATCGAGCAACATTCATTTTAAATCCTCAGAGTCATTTGCGTAACTTCAAAATCAAACCTTTTTCATGCACGCTATATCCTTGTCGTGCTAACTTTTCGTATACGATCCGTATCAATTTTCTCGATCAACTCATCCATTCACTACACCTTAACTTTTCCTCGATTCGATTTCACCTACTCAATCATTTTCGCATTTCATACTCGCGCAATCCTCAATCCCGTGCATGTTCTGTGCGTATCATTTCTAATTTGTTCAAACCCACTTTTTAAACTTCATGACAACAACTCACTCAATCTAAGGCTTTATATATGTGCGACGCTTGCTGATAGACTCACCGACACCCCGTATCCTCAATCGATTAACCGATATTCCTGAGACTATCGCATACACCACTCAGGAATGAAGTCATTCAATAAATCCTCAAAACTATCATTTGAATCAAAATCGACTTTTCGAATAACATTCGAACCATTCCTTAAATTTTAAGCACGCTAATCTATATCGCATCGACGATATCGTCGCTCGATAGCACCCTTATCGATAGTCATCTCATTTACTCAATTGAGTTGAACTCATTTTTGCTCAACACTATTTAATTCCAGCACTCGACTTTTCTAAGGTCGATGCAACTTTGGTGTATATGCCCAGCCCGACTTAGCCAACCGTGCTTACGCAAACCATCTTTTTATTTTATCAAAAACTGTTCTCCTACGTTTTGCAAAATAGTTAGACTTATTGTATGGACATCCCGTGGGACAATTGAGAGAGAGCGCACCAACGATTTTAACTTTGCGGAAGCAACAATTCAGAGTTTACGAAAACAACAGAGTTAAAGAATTCAATCAAAAGTCCAAGGACGTAAAGCCGTTCTCTGATACCATTATGTCATGCCCCGCTCCCGTAGGAGCGATCGTCCTCGCTAAGGCGTGATGCTGCACGAGCCTAGATTGTGCTCGTGCAAGGCGGGTTCCATAACGGCCGATTTCAGCGGCTCCGGTGGGGTCGTCGCACAGAAGTCCCATACAGAGACAATGAATCGTAGCAGCGAAAATTTAGAACAAACGCAAGTTATTCGAAGAATCTCTTTATTGATATTGAAACAACGGTTACATTGGGGCGCAAGGCCAAGATTACAAGTCTCTCAAGCTCACTCATCTCACATTACAAGCCACTCAGCTCTCTCTCATCTCTCAATTACAAGTCTCGAGTCAGCGGATGCTTCAGAAGGTAACGTCCATACATTATGTCCTGTATAATTCTTTACTCCATGTGGCCGTGCGCTTCGAATCGCCAAGGAACTATATGCCTCGACGCATCCAAGCGAGCTCCACGCCACGAGCTTCAACCTGTGCCTGTACATGTAAACTATGTGGGTGTCAGTACTCAACTGTACTGGTGGAATGAGCTCCTCGCCCACCCATATAAAACTGACACGTTATTTTACTTTGTGCAACATAGTCCCTTCTTATCAATTGTCTTTCTACTCTTGCCTTAGGATCAGTTTTAGGACAGACGCCTTGGCCTATTTCGTGTTTCAAGACCATCGCGTGCTTGCAACATTCAACGTTAACCTATCAAGTCGTGTTTGCCTTACGGCACTTAATCAGAGACGCAACTACGCGATGAGGCTCCATTTTTATGTGATTGTGCTAAGAATCCATCGTGTCGTGCCTCGCAACTCAGGGTGACTAAACGATATCGTCGCCTCGCGGCCCTTGCTACTTTAATCACCTACCGACCCAATCAAGGCTTGTGAATGTTAGTGTCACTCAACCAACTTTGCCTTGCAGCAGTTTTTCGACTTAAACTCAAACAACTCAACCAACTTATGTAACTTATATGCCGAGAACTCAAGACTCAACGCCACATCTCATGCCGAAGCACATCGCCTATGTTGTAGCCATTCTTAAGCCCAAACATTTGTATTCTAAATCTACACCCATTCAACAACTCAACTCAATCCAAAGGCACACAAGCGGATTTCCGCCATGCCGACTCATCTATATGATTTGGTCAATGACTCCCAGAGCCATCGTGGACTCCTCTAGCTTTTGTTAGATGGGTGCCCTTTCAGCACAAGGTAGCTAGCCCCGCTGCAAGTTCCCGCCTAACCCGTGCCCAGCATAGCTAATTACTCGTTTCCAATCACGGCCGCAATGGTCCCGTGGCCACCCAGGTTGCCGTACAGGGAAACGACCCACCTTGTCGACAAGTTGTCCATGACCATGCAAGACTCGACTCAAACTGACGTCTCACACAGTCATGCTACTTCTTTCTTCTGAGACCGCCGCGTCGACCTATAGCCGCGAGTATACTCCTTTCTTCTGAGACCGCCTCGCCGACCTATAGCCGTGAGGCCTCATCGACCTGTAGCCGCGAGCATACTTCTTTCTATGTTACCATATCATTTCATTCAACTCAATGCCTATTTGATAGTCCTTTCTCCAAAACTCATTGAATCAACCGTGGTTCAGGCCTTAAACACTAAGTCCGTGCATCGTGCCTCAAACCGACTTCCGATCTACGCGACGCTATCATCCAAGTCATAATTTATATGACGGACCTTGAGACCGTAAGACTATGTGGTTATACCCAACTGTGAACTTGTAGGACCGTACTTGCTACTACTCCTGATAGCTTAACGTAACTTGCCTAACTTACTTTACAACAACTTGACGAGTAAAGGCTGTGTCAAGCCTTGCATCGTGGGAACGTGCCTTGCACGCGATCGACTTGAACAACCAAGTTATTAGGGTTGCCTAGACTTATGTCACAAGCCGTACAATACAACTTAACCCGTCGGCGAGCAGAGGCTATGCCACGCCTTGGGCAAAGAGACCGTACATGCTTTATGAAGCATTTATGCGGGCGACGCCTATAAATTTGGCTAACTCTTAGCTTGTGTCGAATACCAACTTTTTCCTTCTCCCAAGCCACGGGACGAAGGACCAAGTGTCATTTTCAAAGCACGTCGTGCACCAACTCTAAGCCGACCGTTGGACCTTTCCATATTCTAACTCATTTCGACCTGTCAGGATTATTTCCATAGCTATGTGGATTCGTCTCTTTTATTATCAAGCCTACTTGTGAAAGTTGAAAACATGTCATTTATTATGTGAAGGCAAAGATCAGGCAAGTTCATCGAAACTACCCCACCTGAGCGAGCGGTCGCCTTGACCAAGCGATGTCTCCGAGTAGCCGTTGCAAGGCTAAGTTCGAACGTCGTCGGCGTTCCTATTCCTCTGATTGACTGAGCGGGACGAGGCACTACAGCCCCTGCTGGAATCGCTGGGCTCTATCGAACTCGGTCGCTACCAAGGTGGGAGCAAACCGACTAAGCCTTGAAAACTCGACCGCATATCCGTCGACCGTCCTGACCATCTGCTTCAGATTGGTGAACCTGGTCTGCAGATCGTACCGAGCTACAGCATCAAAATACTTGGTCTGGAATCTCTCTCTGAATACTGTCCAGGCAATAGGTGCCACTAATCCAACGGCCTGCGCCGTCCACCAGCTGCGGGCATGATCTAATAACTGCAGGCGCACTACGGCCACCTTCTCGTTCTCCGGAGTCCTTGCTGCTTCTAGAATCACCTTTGTGTCCTGAATCCAAGCATCTGCGGCGATAGCATCTTCGCTACCATCAAAGAATAGAGGGTTCAAGCGCTTGAAGCTGTTGGTCGCGCAGTTACCCTGATGACCTCCTCTGGTCAAAGCATCTGTCACTGCCTGGTGCAAGGCATCTCCTCGACGATCTTGGGAAGCTATCAAGGTCCTGATGAGACCCACCAAAGTGCCATCATCAGGCTCTGCAGGCTGAACTGGCTGGACAGGTGGCTCTCCTCCAATTGGCACGACTCTGGAGGCTACTCCTGAATGGTGGGCTTGATCTCCGGGTTATTGCTGGTCCACGGGAGGTGCGTCGCCTTGCTGATCGGCAGGTCCGAGAATAATGCCGCTGAAGATGACGACATAGAGAACAATAAGAAAGGACCAGGACAGATCAACGATACAAGCATGGGATCAGGACAAGAATCTCAGGAATTCAGAGGATACGAACAGAGATCAAAGGCGATTACTGATTGAGACATCTATTCGGTAAACCCTCACATATCTTGATTTACAAGACCTGCATGGGCCACCATTTAAACCATGTCATACCCCCGAACCAGAATACTGGAGAGCGGGGGCAGATGCAGCCAGCTACATATTTTGAAGTGCAACCCACCCCACTATACGGTCACGGCTGTCTAGATACATGAGGGTTTAACTACAAGCCAACAGTCTCTTAGGGCCATGAACAAGCCTAGTGTCTCAATCACAACAAGTAAGTAAATGTTACAAGATGTAAGATCACCAAATATAGAATAGTAAGGCATGTCAAACATTACATATTCAGCTGATCATGAAGCTAGTCATTACAAAATGTCAGGACTAGCAAGAGTTTAGTCATACATGATCAACCCTAGGATCTGTCAATCATGTTATAGACCGTAGGCAGATAGAAAGTAAAGTATTCGAGCTAAACATGTGCTCGTCGGCAAAACGCCATAAAAGAATATTTTTACAATAAAGTGGGAGAACCAAAAATAACCCACTCGTTGCCCTAGTTACGCCGGGTGGTCACCATCGGGCTAGAAAATCGGTAGATCCTCTAGAGCTGCTCAGAAATCTGGCCATACAAAACCAGCTGGGTCAGATCCCAGAAAGAGCAAGTGCCACAAAGGAGACTTCACTTAGGAACTAAAACCAGCAATTAGCACCAGAGTATAAATAAATAGTAAGAACCAGAAATAAGGAAAACATATCAGGATGATATACGACGAGATAACCATGAAACTATTCAGATAACCAGGTTACAACCCGTAAACCAAACAAGGACCGGGATTGTAATCCTTCATCTGAACGGAACTTGGTTTGCCACCATTTATCGGCAAGATAATATAAAAAAATTTGGACATGTAACAATCTTGTGCATGATCAAGATAAGACTAGACTGGTTATGCCTTATCCAACAATCATGGCCAAGCAAATAAGTACGGCTTAATACTTTAACGAACTAGGGTTATCACAGGCCTAATTACTAGCAAGATGCAGCGAGATTATTCTACAGCCCTGCAGACCATCCTGGTTACCCAAGTCAAAATTAGGGGTGGAGTTCATGTGGGTACATCGTCCAGGAAACGTATGTACCCTTAAGTTGCTTGGAGGGTGCAACACATGACAGTGTGCTGGAAATGTACCCTACTCGTCGGCAGGCTACAGATCCACAAGCGCACCCAGGTAACGGGATTGCCTGTAGCTGGGAAATCTCTTCATGACTACTGTATTATTCTAGTTATTAGCCTTAGTCCATTTCAGTAGGTACCCCTGACCGTGGTACTCAGGAATCCCTGTCCTAGACATAATGCAAACATTACCGGTTCAATTGTACAAACACAATCATCCACGGTGTCCAGGCCATTCAATCTTGTCATAACATGCTAGCCGTCGCTACAGCCTTCGAGATATATATCATGTCAGGTTCACTGTCAGGAGTGCGCCACGTCGCGCCACTATCATGTCATGTCATTTATCAAAAGTGCACCACAACGGGTCACCATCGTGTCAGGGAATATACATAAAATTAATATGGCACCAGCATACGTTTAGGAATTTAATATTAATTGTGCATGCGGCTACAATTAATGCTAAGGCCATGCGGCAACAAATATTAAATAGTGGCCATGCGGCCAGCTTAAATATTAAGCATGCAAGCACTTAAGCATGCAAGCAACTGCATGCTAATACATGCAAATAAATGATGCATGCATTGCGTCGGCCATATGCGACCACAAATATTAAATAGGGGGGAGCATATGCGGCTAAGCAGATGGCCAATGGCCTATGCGGCTAGGAATTGTTCCCATGCGGCCAGAGTAGGGAATGGCCATTTGCGGCTCACAAGTGCTAAGGCCAGCAAAGCTTATTGTCCTATGCGGCTCACAAGTATTTAATGCGGCTAAGCATGCTAATGCCATGCATGCAAATAAATAATGCATTAAATGCCAATGCTATGCATGCAAATAGAATTGCATATGCCAATGCACTAAATGCATTAGTTAATGCATTGAATGCTAATACATTCCATGCGGCCTGGTGCAAAATGATAATGCATTAAATGCATTAAATGCATTAGTTAATGCATTGAATGCTAATGCATTCCATGCGGCCAAGGACTTATTGCATGCAGCTAGCAATTATTTGCTAAGGCTAAAGCATGCAAACCTATGCGGCCAATGCAAAGTAATTCATGCGGCCATAATGGATTAAGCAGATGGCTTGTCATATGCGGCCAAGATTGGATTAGCCTATGTGGCCAAAATTATTATTGCCATGCGGCCACTAACTGTTGCATACATTAAATTGCATTGCCAAGCAAAAACTTAATAGCCAAGCAAAATGGCCATTAATTGATAATTAATTGTTGGCCAAGCAAAATAAGCATGCACAAATGCATATGCGGCTGGCCGTGCACAAATGCATATGCAGCCAAAGCTACTGGCCATATGCGGCTCAGGCAAGTTGCATGCAAATGCATGCAAGCTTGCAAGCAACTAAAATAAAGGGCCATGCAATTAATTAATGTTCATGCGGCTCAGAGCTAAAAAAATGCTCATACGGCCAAAGTACAATTAATGGCTCCCACAGAGAACATGTCCCTAGAAATACCATGGCCTCCATGCTCCACCAAATAACGATAGGAACCCAAATCCATACTCTCGTAGGTCAAATTTGGACAAAATGGCATTCTCTACATCATTGAACCATCAAATAGTAAAAATATGCAGGTTGATAGATCAAAACTCCTGAAAACCGAAAATACCACAAAGCTAGATTTACAAGAAATTAACCATGGAAATAAAAAATGCTAAGTACTAAAGTGGGTTAGATACACATGAGAAAGATAATGGAACAATAAAAATAGACTTCCTCCATGAAGCAAGATGCACTTGCCTAAAGCCTTTTTTTCTCAGGTTGGTGGAGAAGTAATGGTAGGGAAGAAGAAGAAGAAGAAGAGTTAATGAGGAGAGAAAAATGTTTGGTGGGATATAAATGAAGAGGGTGGTGGTAGGTGGGGTGGGTTCACAACAAAACCGAACCAAGCCAAACAAATCGAACCGAACCATGATAAACTAATCAATGAAATGTCAAAACAAACAAGGCAGAGAGATATGCAATACGAGTCTAAATACGTACACGTATGCCAAAATACGTAATACGAATAATGGTCATTACAGCATGACTGGCCACGCGGCAGGGGGAGCAGGGGAGGTGCCGGTAAAGGTGAACGGAGGGCCGTCCTAGAGGAGGAACCGCCAGCGGGGATCTGAGCGGCGAGCGGCGATACACCACAGTGGGCGCAGAGGGGAGGGGAAGGGATTGGAGGGAGGTGTGCGTCAACTTCGGGCACATGTTCCAGGTGGTGCGCATAGCCCATGCAAGCTGGAGCATTGGGTGCATAGGCCAAAGCTAAAGGAGCAGTGATCGTGGGCGCATAGGCCTGGATGCCTACGTCACTCACATACCGTCGTGTGGGTCCCTGTGGCGAGCTACCTGTCCAGATAGGACCTGGGATCACGTGCTGCCAGGCTGTATGGTCATCCGGACCAAGGCCCGAGGCATCGCATTCCCTGAGGCAGGAAAACAGCTGGCGGTCCTATGACGGTCCCGAGTCCCACGACAACTCCAGCCGGCGAACTCCAGCCGACGGAGGGAAGGATCCGAAGTTAGCGGCGGCCGAGGGGACTCCGGAGTCACCGGTAGAGGAGGTACCTCTCCGAGGAGGGTGGATCCGAGAGTGCCAGAGAAGGGGGCCAACCTCGGCAGTCGCGGAGGGAGACGCCGAGGAGGAGGGACGAGAAGGCTAAGGAGGGGGAAGGAGGTTGGAAGGAAGCTGCGGACGGGCACGGCCGTCGTGCGTAGAAACCAACGACCGCGCGGAGATGTCCTTGAGTGCAACAATCATGGAGGTGGAGGAAGGGGGACGGCGAGGTAGAACTGGTGGCGCCGGGCAAGCCGTCGGGCGCCGGAGAGGAGCACCACCGGGTCATGGGGGGCCAGTCGCCCATGAGGCGATCGGGGAGGGATCTCCAGAGCAATCGTCATTTATATATATACACACACACACACACGCACGCACACGCACACACACACACACACACACACACACACACACACACACACACACACACACACACACATATACATATATATATATATATATATATATATATATATATATATGTATATATATATATATATATATGTATATATATATATATATATGTATGTATATATATACATACATACACACATATGCTTAACTTGTGAAGAGAGATTGTGTGTGTGTGTATGTGTGTGTGTATGAAGAGCTACTGCTAGGGTCCTGGGGTAGGTCTAGGACACGATGACACGACACCATGTTCCATCTACGTGACACGGCGATGCGAGAATTCCCCGTGCGGCCTGCGCGCGCGTGTCTGCATACCAACGGGCGCGTGTCGGGCCTCGTGGTTCGGGATTCGGGCTACGCCGCGACTCGAGATCGAGTTCCTAGGTAGTCTAGGTATACGGCTACATGCTCATGTTCCTGGAATGGGTCGTCAATGTGCCGTGTCCCCGTATGAAGGTCGTATCAGCAGCACTTTTCAGCCACGTGCACAGTATGGGCTCAACAGTGCATGCGAGATTTCTTCGTACACGCTTCCCGAAACGATATAAAATTTTATGAGCATGTGGGCAAAGGTTGTCCCCACGTGCTCATAAAATTTCACGCGAACGAAGCCCTGTGCGTCGAGTTATGATGCTCGGACAGCAGGGCATGCACGGGGCCGTGCACGGGCCTCGTGCACGCGTGTCCGTGTTCGATTCGGACACTAAAATCGTGTCAATTTCCGATCCGTCTTTACGAAAGTTTTTAAAAATAATATTAGAAAGGTATTCGTGAAAACAGAATCAAAAAATAATACTTTTCAGTTCTAAGTGGCATTTTGTCGAACACGTGTTCTATAGGATCGACGTGTGTCCGATACGGCTATCAAACGAACTCACTATCGTACCAAAATTTATACACATGTCGGGGGTACCTATATGGATGCTAAAATATAGAAATTTTAGAAGGAACAATGGTAGAACGAGGTTTACCTATTGAGAGTCAAAATCTCAATAAAAGTGAATCCTCTAGCGCTATGACGATCTGTTTCTCCCGAGCAAATGCCTCCAACTCCATGCTAGCAGTGCTCCAGCAAGTTTTCCTCCTCTCCACAGTCGCAACGCAATTCATTTAACACGAATCGGATGCCGAATGAGAAAGTTAGGGTTTTAAAGGGGAAGGGAAACTAGGGTTTTTTTTTGATCTAGTGGAGGCTATGGAATTCTTCACAAATGAGAGGGGCTGCTGCTCTGCTTGGTCGGCCATGCTAGGGGGTTATTAGGGTTAGGTTAATTCATGGGACAAGCATTCGTAGGTTGCTACATTGGTCCAATGACAAAAAGCTTAAAAAGGCTTAATAAAATTGACTTAAATATCCTTAAATAATTCTAAAAAATAGATAAAAATTCTAAATTAATTCTAATAAACCAATAATAAGTATAATTACATTATTAGGCTTCTAAACAAGGTTGACTAAGGTTATACCATCCTGGTCCTATCAAAACATCAATCCAAATCATACAGCAATCAATCTAATTAATATTTAAATAAATTCAAATTAATGCACAAAGTCTAAAATACCCTTAATTAGAAAATTGAGTGTGACAGGTAATTAGGTTTCTAATGTCATGGTTAGTCTCTAATCATGGTTAGCTAAGGTTAAACCGACTACTAACACAACACCAATTAAAATATTGTAAACTAATCCAAAAAAATAAAATCACATAATTACCAAAATACTCTTATTTTAGAAAAGTGGTGGTTACAGTCATATAGAGTATGACTCGGTTGGTGGTACTATACGGAATATGATTGGTTCAAGTTGAGTATGTAGTAGGGCTATCAAATACTCATTCATGATTTTGAGTCGAAGGTATGAAAAAATAGAAGTGCTCGGGACTAGAAGTTTTGTCGAGGCAATCCCAGGTAAAGAGAGATACAGTATGGAAAGAAAGATGAAAAATAGTACAGAAGTATGATAAGTTGAGTCGAGTCTTGCATGGTCATTAGAAAACTTATGCATAAGGTTTGAGTTCCCCGAATGAATCGACGGGGCACTGGGATCATGTCGACCTAGGGGGCATTGGGTATTATATTTCCTTCAGCATAGGTACGACTAACCTGAAGTCTATGTTCTCAATACAGTAGTGGGACCTATCAATGCAGTTCACACCTCTCACGCAAAGTGTCATCATTCTATAATATGGTCCATGGATAGTTAAACTTGCTAGTGACCTTTCATATAAATTGAGTCGACATAATAGCGACGATACGCGTGTATGCCTTAGATAGAGTCAAGAAGTATATACAGTACACGAATGAGTCAAGGAAGTTGTGCTCAATATACATCCCAATTATTGAGCCTAAGATTTGGCCTCAATAGAGTCACGTGCTTTGGCATTGTTAGTGGCATTTGTTTTTCAAAGTAGCTTGACACAAAGTTCCCAAGAATTGATTGAGTCAATTGTATGTTAAAATGGGAAGGCCGGAAGGTAAGTTTAGCATTGTTGTGTAGCACGATCACAACGATTTGGAACATGATCACGTTCTTATAATACGAGTAGCCTAGTAGTATATAAGCCATGAAATTGATCCTAAGGCAAGATTAGAAAGGCCACAAAAAGTAGTTCAAATTCACTAAATTTAACGTGTTGGTTTTGTATGGATGAGCGAGATGCTTCCCACCAGTACGATTGCATACTGACACCCCACCAGTTTGTATGGAGGTTACGGGTACTTGCTCGATCGAGGCGGAGCTCGCTTGGATGTGCCGAGGATTGGAGTTCCTTAGCATTTCGAGACATGCTACCACGTTAAAGACTTCATCCATACGGGACATAATGTAATTCTTCAAGTTGTATGCCTCATGATATGATCTTTTGTATTGAGATGAGAGAGAGCTGAGTGATTGTATTTAGAAAGAGTGTGAGCTTGAGTGATTGTAACCTTGGCCTCATGCCCTTGTAATTTTGATACAATATTAATAAAGAGGATTTTGTTTCCTATACATCTTATTCTGGCCATGAACAAAAAGTATATAAACTTTTTTTTATTACAAACGAGAAGAGTACAAAAGAACTCATAAACAGAAAATCTAAGTACAGCGTTGTTGATTATGGGTAAGTTTGACGATAGAGATTGAATACTACTGCTAATTCCTTTACTCCATTGACGATTTGACAAGAAAAGAGGATTGCAAGTCTCTGCCCACTAGCAAGAAGGACAACAAGAGGATTGCAAGTCTATGTTTCCAGGATGAAGGAAGACTCCTATTTATAGCAAGCTGTAATGACCAATTCATGTCTACATATGCGATACGTGCATGGTTTGTTGCATGCAGGAGTGCTACATGCATAAAGCTTTTGCATTGAATATGGTTGCAACTGCATGCATATGGCGCAACTAACCTCCATGTAGCTGTGGTTGAGATTGGGCAGTTGTTAAGTTCTTAGGCTGTTGATACCCGTCTTAAGTGTCACGCCCCGATCCCGCAGAGTCCTTTCGTCCTCGCTTCGGACTCTGTGAGACCGATCGTCCTCGCTAAGACGTGATGCCGTGCAAGCCTAAGTTGCGCTTGCACAAGGCCAGGACCTGAAGCAAGACAAGTTAGACAAGGTTGACAATACGCAGCGGAACATATCGCAGATAATTGAAGCAGCAGCGGACATATTTCAGAATATATGCTTTGAACACAATGGTAACAAGAAACAATTCTCTTTTATTGATTTTATTTGAACAGATTACAAGCTCTCGATTCTCTCTGATACAATATTACATTCTCTCAAAATTTTACAAATTACAATGATCCCGTTCCCATACATTACATCCCTTTATATACAAAACCAAAATGTTGCAATGGATGTCATCTCTTGGCATCTCTTCTGATTTCTGGCTCCTGAGAATGAGGCTCGGACTATCGCTTCAGACTATCCTTCTTGATGCATAGTGCACCTGCATGCAGACTGATGGTGGGTCAGTATATCAGCATACTGGTGAATTATGAACAAAGGGGCTACATTCTTCTAAAACGATTACTGTTTATTTAGTGAGAAAATATTTTCTTGTGATGTGATCTTGCTAGTTTTACTAGATTCATTCCATGCATATAGAGTCAGTTTACATTCTTTTGAAAACATATCTTTGAAAAGCCAACATTTCAATTCCATCTTAGCCGCTGTGCCTCCCACGGGTTCAGCTCATCGCTAACCGCTGTGACTCGCATGTGTTCAGCTCGTCGCTAGCCGCTGTGACTCTCTTGGGTTCAGCTCGTCGCTAACCGCTGTGACTCATATGGGTTCAGCTCGTCGCTAGCCGCTGTGACTCTCTAGGGTTCAGCTCGTCACTAAGTAGATACCCCAATGCACATGCAATATCAAATGAAACTATCATGCATCAATCGAGCAAGTCATAAACAATTCCATCATCTTTTCAAGCAGAAAACCATTCTCTTCTTAGCAGACAATGTGCAGATTCTCTTATAAGCATGCTCAAGATTACCGTCTTGTTATTAGCAATAACATTCAATCAAAAACTCAGATTTTTATTAGGCGCAGGCGAATCATAAAATGAGACTTTATCCACTCATCCAGATCAATCATCTTCTGTTGCAGAGTCAGAAATCCGATCTTTCTGTCTATCTAGTGCCTTCGCGGAGCGGGGCACTACATAATTACCCACCGAAAAGAAGTTTCGTCCTCAAAACTTAAGGAGAAACTTACGATATCCTTAGCAGCGATAGTCCTCATCCTTTGCCATCATCAATCCATGAAATCATAATTCAGATCATGTCAAAACTCTTGTTCAATCAAGCATCTCAATCTTAATCAATCAAATCGATAAAACATATGTCGGCATCATAAAAATATTTACGGAATTATTGTGTGGAACGTTCATCTCATTGATGATATCAAGCAGGCAAAGACATTTCGATCAGAAGAACATATACGAATTCAATTGAATCAAAATTGGCCAGAGGATCGTGTTGCTCTGATACCATTCTGTCATGCCCCGATCCCGCAGAGTCCTTTCGTCCTCGCTTCGGACTCTGTGAGACTGATCGTCCTCGCTAAGGCGTGATGCCGTGCAAGCCTAAGTTGTGCTTGCACAAGGCCAGGACCTGAAGCAAGACAAGATAGACAAGGTTGACAATATGCAGCGAAACGTATCGCAGATAATTGAAGCAGCAGCGGACATATTTCAGAATACATGCTTTGAATACAATGGTAACAAGAAACAATTCTCTTTTATTGATTTTATTTGAACAGATTACAAGCTCTCGATTCTCTCTGATACAATATTACATTCTCTTAAAACTTTACAGATTACAATGATCCCGTTCCCATACATTACATCCCTTTATATACAAAATCAAACTCTTGTAATGGATGTCATCTCTTGGCATCTCTTCTGATTTCTGGCTCCTGAGGATGAGGCTCGGGCTATCGCTTCGGACTATCCTTCTCGATGCATAGTGCACCTGCATGCAGACTGATGGTGGATCAGTATATCAGCATACTGGTGAATTGTGAACAAAGGGCTATATTCTTCTGAAACGATCACTATTCATTTAATGGAAAAAAATTTCTTGTGATGTGATCTTGCTAGTTTTACCTAGATTCATTCCATGCATATATAGTCAGTTTACATTCTTTTGAAAACACATCTTTGAAAAGCCAATATTTCAATTCCATCTTAGCCGATGTGCCTCCCACGTGTTCAGCTCGTCGCTAACCGCTGTGACTCGCATGGGTTCAGCTCGTCGCTAGCCGCTGTAACTCTCTTGGGATCAGCTCATCGCTAACCACTGTGACTCGCATGGGTTCAGCTCGTCGCTAGCCGCTGTGACTCTCTAGGGTTCATCTCGCCACTAAGTGGATACCCCAATGCACATGCAATATCAAATAAAACCATCATGCATCAATCGAGCAAGTCATAAACAATTGCATCTTCTTTTCAAGCAGAAAACCATTCTCTTCTTAGCAGACAATGTGCAAATTCTCTTATAAGCATGCTCAAGATTACCGTCTTGTTATTAGCAATAACATTCAATCAAAAACTCAAATTTTTATTAGGCGCAAGCGAATCATAAAATGAGACTTTGTCCACTCACCCAGATCAATCGTCTTCTGTTGCAGAGTCAAAAATCCGATCTTTCTGTCTATCTAGTGCCTTCGCGGAGCGGGGCACTACAATAAGTATGTCCAAGTTAATGACACGTGGCTCCTGCTCATTGCTTAAAGATCTCGATATGTTGGAACGGAAAGATTATGATGAGCCATTGCCCCTTCGCATGAGGGGGAATGTCAAGTATGGGCCCATGGCTTGGACGTGCATAAGAGGCTTCATCCTTGCTAGCGATGTGGCACTGTATAGCTGTAGCCGTCAAAAACCAGTCATGATTACGCTTACATAAGTGCTGACATATGCTGTCAGCTCGAACTTCAAAACAATTTTATTTTGTTTGTGATGTCTTTAATGTGCATGGCAATAAAGGAGTATGGCGACATAGGTGCATCGCAGCATTGGCACATAGTTATAAATAATGATGCTTTGTTTGTCGTATAGTGTAACACCCAGCTCTCCCACACCCCATGTATCCACTTCTCCCCCCTTTCTCTCTCCATTATTCATTTTTCTCCTATTATCTCCTCCCACCATACACCCGTACCCCATGATCCCCTCTCCCTTCCTCTCCAATACACACCAGCACTCCATCTTCCCATCCCCATCCTCCTTATTTCTCCATACGCAAAAAACCTCCAGGAGCAGCCGACCCCTCGTCGACCCCTGGCCGGCGCCACTGCGGTTGCCCCGCGGACCCCCTTACATGCGCCTCCGGCCGACCCCTCCACGTTGGACCCCCGCATCCCCGTAGGACCGACCCTCGGCCAGCGCCTCCACACTGACCCACATGCCCTCGACAGCACATATACATCGCTCCCCTCCACGCGCATGCCCGCGCAACCAGCGGCCCCGTCGGTCCGACCGTCAACCATTCGCTCTAGCAAAGCGCGTACAAACGTGTTCCACATGACTGCAACAGCCCGCGACCGCCCCCTGCCACTCCAACAGTACCCCGCGGTGCCCCCGTCGCCGTACCATCACCCCTAGGTGCCCCCGCTATCGTGTTAGCAGCCTCACGCGTCCCGTTTCCCGTATTCGTATGTGCTTTCTCGCGTACGTTTCGAGTCAGAGGCCTCCCTCGGTACTCCGTCATCAAGTTTTGGTAAACTTTCCCTTTTCTGTATTTTTTTTAGATACTAAAATCCTTACCTGTTCCGACCGAAATTGACAAAATAAAGCTCAGTCAATTCCGGGATAGATAGACAAGGTGTTAGCAGCTTCCTAATTAAGACAATAGGTTTTGTAATAAATCGCGTTATTAGTTATGGATAGATTATTCTTTGATTTTAACTATGTCGTATTGTATAATTATTTACATTATATAGTAAGTTTTAGATTAATGTTTTTATTATTAATGTATAAAAAAAGTATTATTTTCATAATTAAATCGTTAAATTAGTTAGTAAGCTTTATCGTGTTATAGAAAAGGTTTTAATCGATTTTGTAATATAAAAAAATCGTAAGTTTTACTAAATAAAGGATTTTCGTAATGTTTACTATTAAAACATTTTTTTTCTTATTAAAAGATATCTATTTAAAATATCTTCGTAAAGTTTATATAAATAAATACTATTTAAATTTCAAGTTTTTTCAAGTTTTGATACGAATATTTCTATTATAATAATAGCTTACGATAAAAACCGCTATTACTTTGATAATATTCCAAAAATATTTTTTGCCTTGTTTACAAAATACTAATAAAATAGTTTTACCCAAAATATACATAATTAAATCATTATTTTCTCTAATAAAATGGCAATGTTTATAATTAACGTAGTTTGCATTTAGTGGCTTTATTAGCCAATCTTTGGAATAAGTTTTAAGGATAGATTATTATTAATGTAGGATTCAGAACTTACGTCAGATCCGTGTTGTGCTCCCATCTATATCATTCGGAGAACCAAGGCAAGTCATACTCATCTAAACTCGTGTTTTAAATGGTAATTAATTCTATTGCATGATAGAGTTACAATATCGACTCCTGACTCACGGGATCCCACTCGGATGATTATATCGACTGCTTTACTGAATTATTGACTTGACTGCTTACTGAATCGTTGACTCGAGGATTGGGGGAGTAACGTTAACACCTGTGGTCAAATCCCCTTAATGAATCACTGTGGATAGCGGAAGCCCAACTCACTTGGGCCGAAGCTGGACCGTGTTCATTAGAACACTTACTGCCTCCAACCTTAGCCGGCCACAGGCTGTTACGTGCTCTAAACACTACTGTAGCTAGATTGCATCATTCTATTTTTTAGAGTTTTTACTGTATAACTGTTTTATTATTACTATTATTTAGAAAATCATATTTCTATAATAAACTACATCTGTCTCGTCTTTTAATTATTGAATAAAATGTTGGAATAAATTTGTGTGTCTTGCTCCCACCTGACTGGAGACAAAAATTTTAGCTGTCTGTGACGATGATGAGCTGGCTTTCACTTCCTATTATGGGTCCGACTTGGGTTCTGAGGACTAAGCTGAACCAGGGCATAGGAACCAGGAGTCCTAGTTGCACCCTTTTCTGATTAGGTCACTTTTCCTAAAGTTGTAATAAATAAACCTTTGTGCTGTTGAATACTTTTGCTTTGTCTTCATTTTTATTTTGACTTTAGTTGTACTTCATAATATTTAATAAAATGTTTTATTTTTCGTTTAGACATTTGGACTGCTTGTGTTCACTACTTGATACAGCTTACTGCCGCCGTCCCACAACGGTGCAGGCTGGGCATGATCCGACTGGACCTATTATATTGGGATCGGGACATGACATATTTTTAGTGGTGGCCCATGCAGGTCCAGTTCTATAAATTGGTCTAGTCAACTTAGTCTAGACCAGCATGCAGTCCTGTAACTTGACCTAGGTCTAAATGAGATTTTAGGAAAACAGACTCTAGAAACAACTAGAACACCTTGATTATATTCACCCTGTTACAATATAGGGTCAAAATTATTTATTAAATATCTATTTTGCTTGCTTGTAGTTCTATAGGCTACCTTGCTTATGTTTGTACCCAAACCTTTCAGAGAATGGCAAATGGAAAACTTATCCAACTATTAGGCCAATAGTTATTGTGTTTATCTTCACATTTTAATTGTACTCTCACTTAGTATTGATGATCTAGTATTTAGTCTTTAGATATTAAGGAGATAAGCAAAGTATGACTAGAGGAGTAATATCTAGAAGTAAGTTGCATGAATGTATGGTCACCAGAAATAGGGTATCATAGTAAATCCTAAGGAGATGATAGCCAGGAAGACACGAACAAAGCTCGAGGATCAGTTGCCGAAAGCTTTTAGTCTAGTAAGATGTTATAGGTACATGACTAATTAGTTGGGCATTATCAAAGACAATTTATGGGATATGAAAACGAAAAAAATATAATGTTGAGAATTGAATTAAAATTTAAGGATAAGGATGATGATATATGTAAAAAAAATTAATACGAAGATATCAAAAGTAATCAAGATGGTAATTTAGAGTTGCATGATGAAATCAAGGATTTATAAATGATGGATAATGTTGAATTTAAGGTATAAATTTAATTGGGGATGATGATCGACAAATAAGGATATGAATTTTATCAAACCAGAATTTGGAAATAAGGATTGTGAAATTATAAGTGTTACGAGGGTAAGTAAATATGATATTATATACTATTGACAAAAAAATAAAGAATGGGGACAAAATAATATTATCAAGGTTGGTCGAATTCGAGGAATTCAAGGAATGAAGTAAGATCAAGAGGAAGGACTGGAATTTAAACCTTGTAAAAAAAAAGGCCCATGTTTAAAAATTTGGATCAAATATGTTGGAGTTGGTGGAAATAGGAAATCTAAATAGATTATATGGCCGATAATGGGTTAAGAGATTTCGTAGATACATCCTTCCAAAATCAGTCAATTTCGAGGAAGATTGAACAGGTATTCTAGAACAGTATTCTTTACCAGATATCCTACTTTTCTATGACTTGTTCCTGTATTAATTTACGTTAAACCCGTTATCATTTCCGTCACACTAGTCTGACCATATTATTTTATGTTTCTTTTATAAACCTAGGATATAGTTGTGATTAAGAATTTCATAGTAGAATTCTACATAGATGTGAGATGACTATGACAGGGGGTCATAAATAAGTATCACGGGTGACCAAGGAATAATTTTGACAAACGAAACCTAGTCATCGATAAAATAATAGGATTTCGGGAATCAAAAAATTTTAAGGATTTCAACTTTAGAAAGAAATTATGTAAGATTACTGAGGTAGGATTTGTCAACATATGGAGTTAAGTTTTGGAAAAATAGAGTTTGGTATTCTTTTGGATGAATCCAAGTATTTAACGATTTTGAATTTTATGATTAAAGGAAGAGTTATGGAAGATAGAGTAAGACGTAGGTAGAGTTAGCGAAGGAAGTCTAGGATTTGGTAAGGTTCTTCCCTGGAAGAAATGAATTTGGATATATATAAACATAAGAATCACTACTAAAATATGCTATATTAGCGACGTTGTTTAGCGACGGAACAAAATACCGTCGCTAAATATGTAATATAGCGACTCCCTTCTATTGACATCGCAAATCGTCGCTGAATAGCGACGTTCAGCGACAGTAGATAAATTACATCGCGGAATAGCGACGTTCAGCGATAAATTATTAAAATATGTTGTTATATATTAAAAGGTTGCGACGTTTAGCGACGTCAACTGTTGACGTCGCTAATTTTTTTTACTTAGGGTATAGTTCTGTTTCCTTTTTCCCCCTCACTCGAAAATTTCATATTTTCATTTTCCCTCGAGCTCTCGGCGACTCCCTCCCCCCCCCCCCCGGCGACTCCCTCCTCCTCCGGCGACCCCAACCCACCTCCTCCCCCCCGTCGAGCTCCTCCTCCTCGAGCTCCTTCTTCCCCAATCCGAGCTGCTCCTCCTTCTCTCCCCCACACACACACACATAAAGACAAACACACACACACACGGACACACTGACACACACACACACAGACACACGGACACACACAGCTATTGTGTGTGTTTTGAATCCATAGGTTCGATTTTGAGGCTCTTTTGTGTCCTCATTAGGAAGTTAGGATGGGTTTGATATCACCCACGGAGAAATTCCGAGAGTGGCTAGGATGGGTTTATGCCCAATAGGCTATTTTGTCCAATAATTTCAGATTTGTATATGTTAGAGAAAAGATTAGCCATGGTTAGGATGTCCCAAGTGGTTTTCATTTCAATACATGTGTTAGTATCTATGTATTTTTGGCCTACAAGTCACTTTTGTAGGTAGATACATGAATTTTGGTATATATTATATATGTGTTCTGATTTGGGGGTTATTGTATATATATTGATATATATGCCTTAATTAGCGAAGTATCTGGACGTCTCTAATTTGGCTTATTTTTGTAGTGAATATAGTGATCAAGTAAAGGAATACTTGACGAGGATCAACTTTTATGATCAGATGACTACTATACCCAGAAGGGACGGATATAACCATGGAAGGAATATCACGAGCAATGAAATGATAGGGAATAAGCAGTGAGAAATTGAGATAAGACCATTGGCATGTAACTTTGGAAAGGAACAATTGGGTTTGCAATTCTACCAGACATTGGAGACTCATATTAGTTATGGTAAGAATGACTGATATTTTGTGATATTTTGCTAATGTGTTTGATGAGAACAATTGTTAGGTGCATGGTTAAAGATTAAAATTTGACTAGTGATTATAATTTGGTTAATTGATTTCAAGAATTAGAAATTTTCGAATATAGATCATGGATCAACTTTAAAAAATTCTAAGGATTTACTATGACAAGTGAGGATTGTGACTTTGATGTAGTCAGTTTTGAAGAATAGCTGACAATTGGAAATTGATGTCTGTACAATAATTTGATCGAAAGAAATACTTAAAATTTGAAATACATTTGGCTTACGAGTTACATACAATGAGGGATGGAAAATTGATTTAGATGATATTTGATACCAAATAGATTTAGCCTTGACAGCTGCCTTAGTTTTCTGTAGATACTGAGAGTTCAGCTAGTTTAGCGAGTTAGAGATTGGTTTTGCATGGGGTATTAATAAGACTGTTATCTTGTAAGTCATTTTTCCTGCATATCCTATCTTCTGACCGTTGAAATAATGATACGATATTCTTTCTATCCCATTTGATCATCACTCAGTCCTCAATGGTAATATCTTGTCTGATTACATTCTTATCATAGCTATATCATTCTAATCACCCTCGATATCCTACTATCATACGACTTATTGATTTTTGCTGAGTCACAAAACCTTATACTCAATTCCAATTTGATTTGGAATTTTTAGTTCCTCATCTCAGAAGATTCCATTATTTTTTGTCTTTTTAACAAACGATTGACGTTCGTTTCTTTCTTGTCTTTTCTATTTCACGAGACCTCATTTGATTTTTCCTATTTTATGATCATATTTTAATCGTACCTAGATTTTACTCGTGCCTAAAATAATTTTGCTCACAATAATATTCGAACTCTATCCCAGATCATATCTAGACAATTCTGATCATACCTATATTTTGTCATTGTACCTAGTGATCATGCCTCGAATCAGTTTGTTCCTGATGAATTAAATTTGTAACAATTTATAGCAGGGATTTATAGAGTACATGAGTTATGGAATAAAGATGAGATAATTATGAACACTTGTGATTTGAATCAAGGAGGGGATAATTAATGATGTGAATACCAAGCAAATTGATTTTGTAGATTAGAGATTGTTAAATGATAAGCATGGAGATGCACTTTAGGATGATGTACGATGAATCAAAAGATATATAAAGGACGACCAAAATAAGAAATTTTGGACTTAAGGTGTAACTAATTAAGGATGACAATCGTATGAATTGAAGGGTGCAAAAGATTATAAATCAAAAACCAGAGATAGAAGAATAGTAAATAATACAAGGTTGGAAGATGTAATAAGATATATTATTAATAGAGAAAAGTTTGGTCAAAATGATACAGTGAAATCAAGATGAAGGATTCGAGTTTAAACAGGATAATTAAATTTTATTGAGAATTCGGGATCAAATAGGTAAATAAGGATTTGGAATTGGTGAAAATGGACGTCTAAATAAATTACAGAGTGATCACATATGAGTAAGGAATGATAAAAATTTTATTGATCATGATAAATTAGAGTATTGAAACTTGATGTTGGATTTTAATTGTGATATTGGATTATTGAGGCTTGATACTAGAGTATGAAGATAAGACAGAGTGTACCAAATTATAATATTTTGGTCAGGAACGAATAAGATGTATAAGAACGTGATTGGAACACATGGAGTGGTATGACATAGAGTTAAATTTTTATTAGCAGGATGAAGGAAGTACAAAATATATTGCGGGATATATTATGTGCTTAGTAAGAAAATGTGGGAAGACAAATTTTTAAAGATTATGACGGTGATTAACAATTCAGAGATAAAAGCAGAGATTTCTCCTCATGGACTAGAGTGACCAATTTTTCTAAGGAGGAAGAATGTTGTTTGAGAATAGTGGTTAGATTGATTATGATATTGCACTACATAAATTTTCTATGGGACAGTTAGCATAGTTAGACATGAGGCTGTTGAGGAAGAATATCCTTATTGATTTGAGGCATGATAGTACCCCCGGCCCTTATCCTAGAAATTTTGAGGACAAAATTTTCTAAGGAGGTAAGGTTGTAACACCCAGCTCTCCCACACCCCACGTATCCACTTCTCCCCCCTTTCTCTCTCCATCACTCATTTCCCCCTCTATTATCTCCTTCCACCACACACCAGCACCCCATGATCCTCTCTCCCTTCTTCTCCAATACACACCAGCACTCTATCTCCCCATCCCCATCCTCCTTATTTCTCCATACATAATAAACCTCCAGGAGCAGCCGACCCCTCGTCGACCCCTGGCCGGCGCCACTGTGGCCGCCTTGCGGACCCCCTTACTCGCGCCTCAGGCCGACCCCTCCGTACCGGACCCCCACATCCCTACATGCCCGACCATCAGCCAGCGCCTTGGCGGTAACCCGCGCGCCCTCGACAGCACATGTGCGTCGCTTCCCTCCACGCGTACGCCCGTACAACCAGCGACCCCGTCGGTCCGACCGTCGATAATTTTTGCTAGCAGCGCGCGTACAAGCGTGTTCCGTACGACTGCAACATCCCGCGGCCGCCCCCGGCCACTGCACCAGCATCCCGTATTCCGCACGACTGCAACAGCCCGCGACCGCCCCCTGCCACTGCACCAGCATCCCGCGGTGCCTCTGCCGCCACACCAGCACCCCTTGGTGCCCCCGCCACCATGCCGACAGCCCCATGCCTAGGAGGTTCCATTTCCCGCATTCGTACGTACTTTCTCACGTATGTTTCGAGTCCGAGGTCTCCCTTCGGTACTCCTTCATCAAGTTTTGGTAAACTTTCCCCTTTCTGTGTATGTTTTCAGATACTAAAACCCTTACTGTTCCGACCGGAATTGACAGAATAAAGCTCTGTCAATTCCGGGATAAATAGACAGAGTGTTAGCAGCTTCCTAATTAAGACAATAGGTTTTGTAATAAATCGCGTTATTAGTTAGGGATAGATTATTCTTTGATTTTAACTATGTCGTATTGTATAATTATGTACATTATATAGTAAGTTGTAGATTAATGTTTTTATTAGTAATGGATAAAAAAAGTATTATTTTCGTAATTTAACCGTTAAATTAGTTAGTAAGCTTTATCGTGTTATAGAAAAGGTTTTAATCGATTTTGTAGTATAAAAAAAACCGTAAGTTTTACTAAATAAAGAATTTTCGTAATGTTTACTATTAAAACATTTTTTTCCTTATTTAAAGATGTCTATTTAAAATATCTTCGTAAAGTTTATATAAATAAATACTATTTAAATTTCAAGTATATTCAAGTTTTGATACGAATATTTCTATTATAATAATAGCTTACGATAAAAACCGCTATTACTTTGATAATATTCCAAAAATATATTATTTTTTGCCCTGTTTACAAAATACTAATAAAATAGTTTTACCCAAAATATTACATAATTAAATCATTATTTTCTCTAATAAAATGGAAATGTTTATAATTAACGTAGTTTGCATTTAGTGGCTTTATTAGCCAATCTTTGGAATAAGTTCTAAGGAAAGATTATTATTAATGTAGGATTCAGAACTTACGTCAGATCTGTGTTGTGCTCCCGTCTACATCATTCAGAGAACCAAGGCAAGTCATACTCATCTAAACTCGTATTTTAATTGGTAATTAATTCTATTGCATGATAGAGTTACTGTATCGACACCTGACTCACGGGATCCCACTCGGATCATATCGATTGCTTTACCAAATCATTGACTTGACTGCTTACTGAATCATTAACTCGAGGATTTGGGGAGTAACGTTAACACATGTGGTCAAAACCCCTTACTGAATCACTGTGGATAGCGGAAGCCTAACTCACTTGGGCCGAAGTCGGACCGTGTTCATTAGAACACTTACTGCCTCCAACCTTAGCCGGCCACAGGCTGTTACGTGCTCTAAACACTATTGTCACTAGATTGCATCATTCCATTTTTTAGAGTTTTTACTGCAAAACTGTTTTATTATTATTATTATTCAGAAAATCATATTTCCATTATAAACTGCATCTTGTCTCATTTTTTAATTTTTGAATAAAATGATGGAATGGATTTGTGTATCTTGCTCCCTCCTGACTGGAGACAACATTTTTAGGTGACTGCGACAATGATGAGCTGGCTTACACTTCCTATTGTGGGTCCGACTTGGGTTCTGAGGACTTAGCTGAACCATGGCATAGGAACCAGGAGTCCTAGTTGCACCATTTTTCTGATTAGTTCACTTTATCTAAAGTTGTTTGCTTTCTCTTCATTTTCATTTCGACTTTAGTTGTACTTCAGAATGTTTAATAAAATATTTTATTTTTTGTTTAGACATTTGGACTGCTTGTGTTCACTACTTGATACATCTTACTGCCGTCGTCTCACAATGGTGCATGCTGGACATGATCCGATTGGACCCATTATATTGGGATCGGGTCGTGACATATAGCCCTCGACTTTGCGTATTTCGAGGCACACACTTAACCACGTTCCAAGCGACAGTTGATATCTTACACAATTGTCAGTGTTGTATTAAATGATGATCGTCAAGTGTCTTAGGTGCATGGCCATATGGGCGCATGGAGTTTCGACGCAGCAGGGGCTGGCTGCATCAAGAATTTATGGTGTTGCCCGAGCGCATGTTTTGTCATGCACATGGCCTGTATAGCGCATGTTTTTTTTATACTTCCATAAGACCCATTTCAAAGTTTTTAAAACTTAAACAAGTTTTGAAATCCTTTGAATGAGAAGCAAGGGTAGAAAAGCTTTCAAGCTTATGGTATTTTATGTGTATAGGTTTTCAAAAGGCATGAGTTTCAGCGCGCATGGTTTCTCTGACAACCTGCTAAATCTTATTACCAACATCGCCCAATAGTTATTTTTTGTTTTTTATTTTCTTTTTTCTTTTCATGTTGCCTTTTCCTTTATGTTAAAAGAAGTAAAGAATTTTATTTTCAATCACTATTATAATTTTTGGTGTGATTCGATTTGGACGAATGTTACGAGAATCAATCCAATTAATGAAATAGCTTCTATTGATAAGTCCTATATGTTAGTAGACTCTGTCTCGGTGAGTGAGCTCTATATAATTCGATAGGACCAGATTGTTGTATAGTTTTCTTGAAGTTTTTGCTGTTTATTTTTTATGAGTATTTTTTTCGAGTCGATTTTCGCATTCATTCCAAGAATTTTGAAATGAAGGATTTAAAGAAGGATTGCTAATACGATATTGGTGTCATTGCAGGAGCTTACGTAACTAAAACTTGATCGTTGCAAAGTGCTCCGACTCTCTGCACGTTCAACACTTGGTCATGGTTCGACGCCTGCTTTTTTACTCCTTCCCACAAAAAAGAAATTCTTGTTGCCTCGAACTTATTCAAATCGATGATCTCAAGTTAAATGCATGTCAAATCACTAAGATAATGACTTGGGATAACTATAGCAATTTAGAGTAACTTTACTTAAAAATATAAGTTTCACACTTCTAAGCGAATAGTTAAGTTTCTAGAAAAGAGAGAAATCGAATAATGAAACGTCGGTTGTGGCATATGGTGCCTCGGGTATTCTGTGCTTACGGAACACCAAATAATAACGTACAACTTTGAGGAAATAAACTCTCGCATGAGTCAAAATAATAATGTTGCTTAATTCTGCTAGCTATGAACCTCTTTTAAATATTAAATTGTTCATGCACTTGCATAGTCAAGTTTAGCTCTCCTCGAAACGGTATCTAGGGCATCGGAACCAAATTGACCTAGGGGGACAAATCAGTCGTACTTTGGCACGAGGCATTGCAAGACCCCGATCGGGTATATAACCTGAACGGAAGGGTGCACTTTAATGCCACTAATAATCGTCCTTCATGGTGTCATAACACCAATGACCACATATAAGATAGTAGCATGCTCATCGATTATCTTATGTAGGTGGTAAGTATTATCTCTATTTCATGCGAGGATGGGCACGATCGTGGTAAGAATCAATATAAGCTGCTATGCTTTACTATTTTAAGAAAGTTATCAATATGAAATGCTATTCACCTAGTTCTAATTAGAAAGACAACTTTGAAAGCATGCCTACCTTAAAAAGCTGTGTCAGTTTACACGAGTAGGTTCATTCCGCTCACTAGTATATTCCCAAGTGAACTAATCCTCTAACCCCACAGATGATGAGAACGTTGAGGGTGCACGGTGCTAGCCCCCAAGCTGAAGTTCGGGAAGACATTTTGAAGCTCTACCTATTTTGAAGTATTTTGAAGCCAATTCATCTAGAAGGCTTTCAATGTATAAAAATGGTGTAAATGTATGGAATGACAAGTATTAGTTTGACAGCTTATCGAGTGTTTTGCTTTGTTTCAATCAAATGTAGCTGCAATGACATGTACAATATAATTATGACTTGTACTTCATTACAAGCTATAAATTAAAGGCATATTTCCATCTTCCTATATATTATGTGTTCAATTATCTGTAATTTATGAAGTTTTAACTTGATGCTAAAAAAGAACTATCAAATGTAATGTTCTTGCCTTGTACGAGTGCAACTCCTTATTTGCCATTAAAATTTTTTGATTGTAAATTTCAATACAAACAGAACAATATTACAATATAGGACTTAGACGTAGTCCTAGGAGTACACTTTTGTTTAATCTGGGTTCCTTGTGCCAATGGAGTGAGTGGTAATGCGTTGACTCCGTTGACGATCTGACGACGGTTATCGGTTCTCTGAAGGTCTAGATTGCTCTGGGTGCTGGAGCTTGCTGAGAGGAGGAAGACGTTGAGTGTCTGTATCTGCCTCTCTGGTGGTGTGAAGTCTCTATCTGTTCGCTGTGGAAGTTGATATGTGTGCACGTAGGTTGGTCCGTGTGTGTGTGTAAAAGAAGGAAATGATCCCTCTATTTACAGTTTTACAGGCTGGCTGCTTATGCGTGCATATGTAGGATACGCCTGTACGCAGGGACGCCACGTGTTGATTACTGATGGAGGCACATGGACGATGTGCCCTGATCGAGAGGTTGACTTCTTCATGTTGCTGTTGTGAGCCGACACGTAGCAGAGAAGAAGATCTTTCTGTTGCTGAGATCTTGGATGAGTTGAGTCAAAGAACACGTGTCATCGACCCATGGCTCGGAGATCTCGGATTTGGTGGGGGGGATGATCTGGTAGGATGCGCCTGAGATTGGGCGCATGAGGAGACTTTGGCTCGTAACCTTTTGGAGTCACGAACCATTCTGGGCGCATGGATTTTGAGGTGCATGCAGAGCTTCAGTAGTGACTTTACTCCTGTCTTTTGGGATCAGGGAGAAGTCTGGGGCGCATGGCTTTTGAGGCGCATGCAGAGTTGTAACAGTGACTTTCCTTCTGTCTTTAGGGATCAGTAAAAAGTCTGAGACGCACAGCTTTTGAGGCGTATACAGATTTGGGCGCATGGCCGCGGAGGCACATACGAGATGGTTGGGTGGCCACGTGGCAGTAGCCGTTGGAGGGGAGTAATAATGATGCTGACGTTGGCGATGCTTCGTCTTCTGAAAAAGCTGCCGACCGTTCAGACTTTGGGAGGCGTGCTACCAACTCTGTCAGTTCAGCATTTAATGTTTGTGACATTCGATGGACAGCTGAGTGGGCACATCGGTTGGCGTCCCACTAGGCGCATGGGGACGCATGGAGGCGTATCCCCTGTGATGCTCTTGATACTGAAGGGCGCATCTGTGTGATGCGCTTGATGTTGAAAGGCGCGTCTGTGTGATGCGCGGTCTGGCCGGCGCATCCGCTTCGTGAGACGTCTTTGATGGTGCAACTGTTACGTTCTTCGAGTGCTTTAAATAGCCGTTTTGACTTGGCTGAATTTGAAGCGTCCGGTTCATTCATTTAATGCAAATTTATTGCACGAAATTCGGAGAGCCATCCACTTGGCGCATGGGTTTGATCTGCCCGGCCTATAAATAGTGGCATGGAGAGAGAGTTTGCTTCTCGTTCTCTCACGTCCTTCCGACATGAATTCGTTTACTCGAGTGGATTCTGTTGACGAGATGCTCCCGAGGGTGAAGATGCGACGCAATGTCTTTGTTGATGCACTTGAAGGTGACTGTTACATCCAAAAGTCGGAGTCGAAGGCTTCCTAGGCAGGCAGAAGGTGTCTGTTGCATCCAAAGATAGGGATGCTCGGGCCTCGTCTTCGTTGTGCAGGAAGAGCCGTAGATCGGAATGGCGGTGCTACGGCTTTGGTGGCTCTTTCTTCCTTCAGAATGGGTATAGCTCATTCTGGTTGTGTTGAAAGCTGCTCCTTTGGCCGCGGTTTCGATCACGGTCTTCCTGTGGCTTTGGAGGCTCTTTCGAAGCCTCTCCTGGCCACAGGTTGGCTTGTGGTTCTTTTTCCTTCCTGGGCTAGAGGGTTGATTGCCACCCTCATTCTGCTCAATAAATGCTTCATTAATCGAAGCATTTATCAGGTGAGCCTGGCTGGAAGAGCGGCACATAACTGGGCTGCAGAAAGGATGCACATAACTGAGCTGCCCCAGGGATACACAATCTGAGGATGCACATAACTGAGCTGCTGAAAAGGATGCGCCTTGCTGAGGGCGCATGTTGGGATGCGTCTGGCTGAGGGCGCATGTTGGGATGCACCTGGCTGAGGAAGCATATTGGTATGCACCTGGCTGAGGGCGCATATTGATTGCTGGCTGTAGACTTAGGATCTTTTCTTTGTAGAAATTCTCCTTTGTACAGTCTTTCTTAGACATGAAATAGACTTTTATATGTTAAATAAAAAGTCCTTTTTTAATGTCTATATTTGTTGCTTTTTGCTGTGAAGCACTTTGTCCAAGCTTTGGCGCATGTAGTCTGGCGCATAAACTTTCTGGTTCTGAAATTCCATGCTTCTACAAGACCCCCTTCAATGTTTTCAAAACTTTTGGATAAGTTTTGGAATACTTTGAATAAGAAGCATGGTAGTGGCGGCGCATGACCGTCAGGGCGCATAGATACTCCGCGCGTCAGTGCTGGGCGCATGCTCCGCTCAGTTAGTGCAAATGATGATGCCTCGGTAACCTAAAAAAGATTAATGATGATCTTTTTTGGTTTTATTTGTGGTTATCTCTTCACAGAACCTGAGGAGACGGCTGAGATCACACATCATCGGTTCACGCGTGTGACCAAGTCCTATAAATAGGCGAAAGATGGAGAGAGAGAGAGTTCTTCTTCTCCTTGCTTTTGCTTTCTTTAGAGTTCTTCTTCAAAAACCCTAACTTTTTTTCTCTCAAAGAATGGCTCCCAAGACTCCTCGCGACGGTACTGGCAAGGGAAAGGAGCCGGTGAAGGCTGCGGCGGCTGATGTTCCCCGTCGGCCTGTCGAAGTTCGACCGGAGGTGGTTGGTAAGTTTCATTTTACGTATACCGACGCACATGGACCTTGAGTCTTTTGATGATGTGTCGAGGTTTTTACCGCCGACGTGCATGGGTTTAAACCCTGAAGATGCACCGAGGCTCTGCTGATGCGCATGGGTTTAAACCCTGATGATGCGCCGAAGCCTTTTACTGAGGCGCCATGCGCTTTTGATGCGACTCAGATTCTTTTGTTATTTCTAACATTTTTCGAATCTTTGCTAGTGTCGATGCCTATCCCACTCTTGAGTGAAGTGCTCCTGGACACTGCCTTCTGCCAGACAGGAGTAGATTATAACGAGGAAGTGATAAACCCGGCTCAAGCCGCTATTATGCTGGACCAGCATCCCGAAAGAATGACTCAAATCCGGGAACAGCAGTATGGGTTCCTCAAACGGATGATCGAGCGTGGTGTTTTGAAATCTGCCACATCTGATAAAGTGACCTTCTTGAAGCCTGAGTTCCTGTTTGGGGATCGCCTTACTTCTACTGAAGCAACAGTATTAAAGGTCAAGGAAGACTGGTTTTTCACAGCAAAAGGAGTGCATATGACCGTTAAGCAACGTGAACGTCAATGGCCTTTGATGGCCTTTTGTCGTCTTGCTTCCAAGAGGAGGATGTCTTGGGATCTTACTCCCTCTCAGGGGGGGGGCGGTGACTGGCATCATCAAAATTGATTCAACCTCCGATCAGAAAGATATTTTGACCGCAGTGCGGTCTGGGTCTTCTTTCACTTGGCGGACTCTACGCCCTGGGAGCATTTACAGTGATGTTCCCCTTGATACATTTGCTCATAGTATCTTGACTTTTGCACATCGCATGCTGTTGATGGAACGCTTATACCCGAAAGGAGAGTTTCGGGTAGAGGGTTGGTGTCATTACGTTTCCAAATGGGATAAACTGACACTCTGGGTTTTGTCGCGGTTCCAGACTGAGCTCCGAGAATTTGGGTTGACTGCCATAATTCGTGCCACCCAGGCAGGTGTTGACATTAACAGGCATATGTTCCTCGCACTCTTGAAGATGTTTGATATCCATACCGGGACCTTTTTTTACTCCGGTGGGGGAGTTAGGGCTCGTACTTCATGAGATGTATGAGGTATCAAAGCTCCCTTGGGGATCGGAACCCTATGAAGAGTATTTTCCGACCAACGAAGAGTTTCAAGTCCTGGGGGACAAGGCTGAGGAGATGACGGTCGTCTTTAAGGAAGTGGCGAGTCATCATTACTATATGCAGAAGAGGGACAAGAGCGGATTGCAGCCTCATGTGACCGCTTGGAGAAATTACGTCTTTAGGTAAGACAAGAGGGATCCCTCGCAATTCTCCACTCCGTCGGCGCTCTCTCGTAGCGAAGTGCTCTCTGAGATGAGCAGGTTAGATGAGAAGAATCCCCGGGAGAATGAGGACCAGCAGTCTGATGAACGCTCCTACAGCTGTTTCTGGCATCTTGATCATCGAATGTCGTCCAAAGCAGTATTGGTCGCGTATCTTATGGTTTGGCTTCGGGATTATGTCTTCCCGGGCGGATCCGGCTCTGTAGAGAGAGTGACCCGGCACTTGATCCTACCAGCTGTGAAGTTGGTCTTTGGCCGGCGCTTGGCGCTACTCCCCGCAATGGTATGTAATTTACTGCGAGGTTTACGCGAGTTCGCGGGAAATATGATTCATAACCGGGGTCGAAAAGATAACTTCCCGCGTACTGAACTGCCATTTCACTATTTGATGGGGTGGTTAATTTTACACCATCCCAATGTAATGAGTCCGGGTTCAGAAGAAGATTACAGGACCGGAGATGCATTCCTCCGCCGTTTCTACTAGAGGAGTTGGTCGCACACTGGCGTCCCTGTTTGCAGAAGCTTTTTATCCCATCTTCAGGGATGGGAGATCACCAAAGTTGGTCCGATCTTCTTGGGTTTTGAGGCCAACGAAGACTTAAGGGATTCAGGCGAAGATGCCACCGCTCTGCCTCCGTGGGGATTCCGCTGGTTGTAAAGTATTCGGCCATCCCACTTGGTGTACCGGAACAGGAAACAGTGCTTCCTGGAACCGTATTTACCGAGCCGCTTTGCACGTCAATTCGGTTATACGTAGCTGATATTGGACAATCCCAGTATCACCCTGGGGTATGCTGGAAGTTTGCTGGATGGCGCACGAGCTTGGCATTACTATAATGCTGGATGTACCGGAGCTCGCTTTATGCTGCCTGTCCAGGATCCGCGGCCGCCCATTCTTTACTCGGCCGCCAAGTTTTACTGCGTTATGGCTGTCGCACCTTCTGGGTATGATAGGGAGACGAGTCTCGTTGTAGGCACCCCGTTAGCGGTGACCGGGCATGTATCGGCTAGGGCTCGATCACACCGTCTACCAGGGGTGGGTCATCACGGTGCCCCCATCGCATCCCCAGGGGGTCAGGCTGAACCTTCGGTTGATCAACCGAAATGACGTGCAGATGCAGGGGCTGGATCTCCTGCGTCAAAGAAGCTAAAGAAGACATCGTCACCGACGGTGTTATCGGATTCAACATCTACAGAGGTAAGGATGTCCCACATAGTCTGGTTTGGGTTCAATATTTCATGTAATCAATGCTTCCCCCTTGTATAGGAGCCGCTAAAAAGAAAACCTCGTACTCCAAAGTCTGGTAGGAGCAGGACAAAGGAGATGGCGGGTTCGTCTGAAGTGCGCATCCCGCCGACTATGATGTCTCCTATGAAGGAGAATCCGGAGGATGTTGTTGTCGTGGAGATTCCAGCATCCCCGGATTATGTCAGAAGGGAAGCTGAGGATGCAGCAGCTTTCGGGGAGGTGCCAGCTGCCGTGAGGGCCTTGGACGTTGAGGGTCCAGCGGACACGGGGCTTCGTGATGATGATGTAGGGTGGAGTTCGTCGTCTTCGGATAACGTTGCTCCAGAATTGCAAGAGCCTGTTACGGGGGCAACAGATGTGATTGAAACAGAGAAGAGGGTTGATTCCCCTCCTTGTTATGATGAGGGGAGGTCGGCTGCATCATTGCCGAGCCCTACCCCGGACTCATCGGTGGAAGCTGAGGTGGCTACCAATCAGGAGGTAGCGACAGATCATGTCCCTGTAGAGGGATTTGATGAAGAGACCCGTCTGGCGGTCCTGACTTCAGGGACGAGTCAGAAGGTAAGTGTTGATCTCCCCGTTCTGCCAGGAGAAGTATTGGCTGGTGATAGCATGTTGGGTATTGGAGAGGTGGCCACTGACGTCGGTGGTACTTCCAAGTTCGGAAAGGGTAAGGGTGTGATGGAACCCTCTGCTGCTCCTTCCACTTGGCGTACTATCTCGACGCCCATCCCAGCTTCTTCTGTTCCTTTGGCTCCTCAAACTAGTAGTCAGGCCCCTGTCGATGAAGAGCCTACTGATACCGAGGTTCCAGCCTCGCAGGTTGAGGTCGGCGGGTCTTCTTCCGATCCGCCGACTGGAATAACTCCTCCAACCCCTGCTATGACGCCGCAGGTGCTGGCGGACGCAGATGAATATGTGAAATTCATCGTTGAGGCAGTGTACAAAATGCTGCAGAGGGGGGTGTCGGCAATGATGGACGCCAAGGGGAGCTTTACGACGGCAAGAACTCTGGCATTGCCTCATATCAACCTGATCCGTGTTCACCAGGGCCACGATCACCTGGCCGTCATTCTGGAAGCCACGGTGGCTGAGTTGGACCAGCGGCTTTCCGAGTTAGAGCGCATCCAACGGAATGACCTCTCCGTCCTGATAGATGTGGAGAAGGAGAAGCTGCTCGCTGAGACTGAGTCTTCCTACCAGGCCACTGTGAGTGTCTGGGAATACGAAGTGGCTGAAACCGAAGCTACAGTGGAGCGGTTATCTCAGTCTACGCGAGAGATAGTGGAGACGAGAGCTGCGTTGGACGCTAATATCGCGGAAATTGACGCCCAGATCTGCCGCCTTGAGGACCAGTGGGCCCGACTCCTATTGGACGCCGAACGTGTCCAGGCTGAACACGTAGCATTCAAGAAGGAGGAAGCAGCTTTCACTCTCCGAGCTCTTACCCTGGCTCAGCAGAGACAGCAGCTTGATGAGAAGCATGAGAATGAAACTTCGGCTGAGGCTGTTGAAGCGATGCGTCAAGAAGCTGAACGTCGAGTCTTGGCGACTGTGGGGACTCGGGCGGCAGATTTGAAACGCCGAATCGTAGAGCTTTTCGCCAACCCTGGGGATATTTAGGGCTTGTAGTCTCTGCTTTTTTTGTATTTCTGCAACTCTTGCTGGGGATAGTGTAATCCTTTACTCTCCTTTTTTAGAAATAAAGAAGTACACCATTTTCTACGATGTGTTCATTTTTGCTTGTCATGAACTTTGATGATTTGTGTGGACCTATTATCTTTTGCGTACCTTGGTTTTAGATACAGATAATAGGTTTGAAGGACCCAATGTATTTGCTCAGAGGTAATATGGACGTGGCAAATATGGGGTTCGAATGATAGAATCTTCCTACTCAGAGGTGTTATGGACGTGGTAGGAATGACTCTGGGAGATGCACGGAACTACTCAGAGGTAATATGGACGTGGAAGTTCTGCGATCGATGTACGGCAACGTGGGGGTTGTCTGTACGGGATGTTTACTCAGAGGTAATGTGGACGTGGTAAACATGAAGGATAGCGTAATCTTACAGGGTGTAAGATTCTGCCTTGTAGGGCGTAGGGGAACAACTCAGAGGTGATGTAGACGTGGTTGTTCTTCTACTGGAGGATGCCACGGAACAGCTGGGTTCCGAAAGCGTATGATTTTGTGGAAGGGAATTGTCTGTGAGCCCTGATGATTGGGTCCACGGATCCCCTGGTGGAAGCATATGTCTGAAAGATGTCAAGAGTAGTACTTCTTTAGGAACTTGCCGTTGATGGGCATCAAGAACAAGTCCCCATTGGGTTTGGCGAGACGGTAAGCACCGTTTGAGTATACCGTCTCGATGATGAAAGGTCCTTCCCATTTGGGCTCGAACTTTCCTAGTGTTTTGTGAGTCAACACCATCGGCCTCCTGACTGCTAGAACCAGGTCGCCAACTTGGAAAGTCCTCTGCTTGACCTTCTTGTTGAAAGCCTGTGATATACGGGCTTGGTAGAGTTCGATGCATTATTGAGCTAGAAGACGCTTTTCGTCAAGTGCCTCCAGTTCTCGCAGACGACGACGTTGATTGTCTTCTTCTGTGAGTTGGTTTGTGATTGCTACGCGGAGTGAGGGTATCTGAATCTCGAGAGGCAGTACCGCTTCACTCTCGTAGACTAAGGAGAATGGTGTGTTGCCTGTCGGGGTCCGTACCGTTGTGCGGTAGGCCCAAAGGCATTCGTCAAGCTTTTCATCCCAGTCGTGTTTGTTAGATGACATGACCTTTTTGAGTAGCCTGACAATAGTTTTGTTGAACGCCTCTGCCAATCCGTTTGCTGTCGGATTGTAGGCGATTGATGCCACGTTTTGAATGCGATTCTTGTCACAGAATCGACTGAAGACATGGCTGATGAACTGAGGACCATTATCGTGGATGATCCTCCGGGGTACCCCGAAATGGTAGATGACGTGGTGCTTGATGAAGCTGATCACCCTGGAGCTTTTTACTTCTGCCAGAGGAACTGCTTCTGTCCATTTGGAGAAGTAGTCGGTGATTGCTAGGATGAAGCGGTGTCCTCTCGATGAAGGAGGGGTGATTGGTCCCACAATGTCCATTCCCCAAGCTTCGAAGGGCCAGGAGGCGACTGTAGGATGTAGTGGTTCGGACGGTGTATGAATGAAGTCTGCGTGAAGATGGCACGCATGGCACTTCTTAGCATATTCAACAGCGTCAGCGGCCATGGTTGGCCAGTAATAGCCCATGCGTCGCAGTCTATCCTGCAACTTAGGACCGGGCTAATGGGCCCCGCAGGTTCCATCATGAGCTTCTCGAAGGGCTTTGGCTGCTTCTTCGTTAGACAAACATCGAAGGAGAAGTCCATCGTAGGAGCGTCGGTACAGCATTTTAGTAGCCGTATCGTAGTAGAATCGAAGAGAGCGTCTCCTGACCGAGACGGCTTCTTTCGGGTCCTCTGGGAGAATTCCGTAGACAGCGAAGTCGATGAACGAGAATCTCCAATCTCGGACATTAACGTCGGCACCCGTTGACATGGCATAGGCCACTCGTGAGCATAGGTTGTTTTTAGGGCAGACCAAGTCTCGACCCACCACCGTGACGTAGTGTTGAGTTCCGAGGGGTGCCGCCAAAGAGGCTACGAGGCCAGCCAGAGCATCGGCCTCTAGATTTTGTAGACGAGGTACGTGTTCGATGAAGAACCCGGTGATGGTTGAAATGATGTTCAATGCAACTTCATGGTAGGGGATCAGATCTTCATGGCGAACCTCGTATTGCCCTCTGATCTGATTTACAACGAGCTTTGAGTCGCCGTAGGCTTCCAGATGATTCACCTCCAGCTGTTGTGCTAGCTGGAGTCCTATAATGAGCGCGTTGTACTCAGCAACGTTGTTGGAGCACGGCTTCGAAAGGGAGTAAGCACGCTGGATGGCCAGCTGATCGGGGGAGCTAATACCACCCCCACTCCTGCGACGATTTGGCCTTTAGGGCCTGTTCTTGAAGCGCCATCGAAAAACATCCGCCAGACGGAGCTTTCTTCGGTGATATTTGATTCTTGGACCTCATCCGGGATGTCTTCATAGAGTCTTGAGGACTCTGGGATGGGGTGTGCAGCCAAGAAGTCGCCAGAGCTTGACCCTTAATAGCCTTCTGTGGAACGAACACCATGTTATATGGCATTAGCAAGATCGCCCATGTGGCTAGCCGGGAGTTCAGTGATCCTGGCTTCGTCATGAGGACCCTGAGCGGATTGACTCGGGAAATGACGTGAATTGTCTGGCCCGAGACATAATGACGAGTCTTTTGAATGGCAAATACCAGAGCCAAGCACTCCTTTTCAACGGGATTGTACCAGTGTTCGGCCCCGATCAGAGTTCGGCTGAGGTAGTAGATTGCTTGCTCATAGCTTGTGTCGCTGTTTTGAGCTAGCAGGACACCGAGGGAATGATCCATGGCACGGACGTAGAGTAGGAATGGTTTGCCGACGACGGGTGCCACCAGGACTGGAGGGCTCGTCATGTAGGCTTTGATGTCGTCGAAAGCCTTTTGGCATTCCTCTGTCCAGACGTAAGAGACTCCCTTCTTTATGAGCTGGGTGAAGGGTTGACATTTGCCGAAAAGGTTTGCTATGAACCTCCGGATGTATGCCAGACGTCCCTGTAGGCCTCGAAGTTCTCGAAGATTCTTCGGAGGGTCCATATCGAGAATTGCTTTGGTCTTCTTGGGATCGACATGAATGCCTTTCGCCGTAATGATGAAGCCCAAGAACTTTTCGCTAGAAACCCCAAGGAAGGATTTAGCGGGGTTCATCTTGAGTTGATGTGCCCGCATGAGATCGAAGACTGTCTTGAGGTCTTGCAGGTGATCTCCTTTGAGATGGCTCTTGACTGCGATGTTGTCGACATAGCATTCGACTGTTTTACGAAGATGCTGACGAAAAATGGTGCTCATAGCACTTTGGTATGTCGCACCAGCATTCTTCAAGCCGAAGGGCATCACTGTGTAGCAGAAAACGCCCTTTGGAGTCCTGAATGACGTATGTTTTACATCATCGGAAAACATCTTGATCCAGTTGTAGCCCGAATATCCGTCCATGAAAGACATGCGCTCGAAGCCACATGTGTTGTCGATCATCACGTCGGTGATTGGAAGCGGGAATTCGTCTTTTGGGCAAGCAGAGTTGAGGTCTCTGAAGTCGATACAGACTCGTATCTTCCCATTCTTCTTGGTGACGGGGACGACGTTGGCTACCCAATCTGGGTGTTGCTCTTCACGGATGAAGCCGCTAGTCAAGAATTTGTCTACCTCCTGATCGATGGTGTTCATGATGTCCGGACGGAAGCGCCGCTGTTGTTGCTTGATAGGCTTGGCATCAGGCAAGATGTTCAACCTATGCATCGCAATCTGGGAATGAAGTCCCGACATATCTTCGTAGCTCCAGGCAAAGACGTCGATATATTCTTTAGCCAGCTGGATTAAAGATTCTCGGTCTTCTTCTTTTAGGCTTTTGCTAGCGAAGATGGACTTGGAAGAAGATCCATCCCCAAGGTCGATCTTCTCGACTTCGTCTTCGGTGGGAGGTTCACGTAATTCAAAATGAGACTCCCATTGTTGTCCCAGGTGTTGAGCCCAGGGTTCTTCTTCGAAGAATTCCGACGCTTGGTCTTCGCCTTCTTCTTCTTGAGATTGTACAGATGTCATGTTGGCTGACAGCACTCTCTTGAAGATAGATCTGATACTGGTATCGAAAACCCACGTTGACGCTTCAGATGAGTGAGAATGTTCAACTTCCTCTGCGTCTGAACTCTCTGGAGTTGACGGCGGCGTGACATAGCCTACCCCCCGTCTAGTTTTGTTGTAGTAGTCCTGCGACTTTCCTTTAGGTGTTGGAAGCCAGAGAGGGAGACGTCGACCTTTGTCGTAGTTCAGGCCTTTGTTGCTTTTCAGGTCGTAACCCATCTTCTGGATGAGATACTTTGCCTTGTCCGTGTACCGATAGAGTTGTATTCTGCCGGCATCTGGTTCTGGCTCGAGTGGCAGGAGGTCTTGATGACGCTCGACCTTGCCGAAGATGATGGATTCTTTGTCTCGACTCCGTGGTGGGACTATGTAACAGACCCCTTGGGACGGGACTACTCGATTTACATGATGGACGGTCGTTATTTGTGTTTGCAACGACCGTAGAGCGTTATCTAATATATATATGGCATTCCAATGTGGAAGACTAGAATAACTAAAAGACACTCTATTATTGATGAAATACGAGATTTTATCCCATGGGATTACATTATCGAGAGATGGGGCATCTACATCGGCCGAGATATATTCCCCCAGCTCTTCATCTGTAAGCACTGGAATAGGATCGGGAGGGTCCACCACAGCGTTGATCTGGGAGTCCGAGAGGACTACATGGGCCTTCTCTGGCAGCTGGAATGGCGGCGGCTTGCCCTTAAGACGCACCTTCAGAGGTGCCTCTGCTGTGCCTTCGGTGATTGGCGCCTTCCCCTGTAGTTTTGCCACAAGGGGTGCCGATGTTTGAGGCGGCTTTCCCTTGAGCCGTATCTTCAGGGGAGCTTCAGGAGCAGCTGGTGCTTTCCCGGATAGCTTAATGCTCATGGGGGGCAACTTCTGGGGCGGTTTGCCTTTGAGTCGGATCTTCAAAGGAGCATCGGGAGTGACTTCAGGCTCCATGTCCGGCTCTGCTGCCGTTTCTGCTTCGTCATCAGCATCATTGGCCTCCTCCTCGTCAGGTGACTTGTATAAGTCGGCATCGGTGAAGTAGGCTTCAATCCCTTTGAAGGGGTCGATGTCCGCGAACTCCGTACGGATGACGTTGTTGATGGACACGTACTTCATATATTGGTAGAGCGTGGATGGCACCACCATGTACTCGTGCAGCTATGGGCGACCCAACAGAATGTTGTAGTTGACTTCAGCGTCCATGACATAACAAGTGACCTCGGTTCTGAGGTTACCAATGTGGCACTTTAGTCGTATTTTTTCCAGTGGTTCGCTTTTGCTGGCATTAAAACCACTGATTGTTGTGTTGGAGGGCGCCAGTCGGTATATTGGAATCCCCAGTGTTGAGAGCAGCGTCTTCGGGATGATGCTGAAGGAAGACCCCGGATCAATCTAAATCCGCTTCACCTTGACTGAACCGATGTACCCTGTGTAATACAGCGGCCTGTTGTGTCGATTGTGTTTGAGCAACATGTCCTGTTGGGTGAAGGTTATATTGGGGATAACCTCCTCCGTACAGTGACAGTGCTTGCACACAGTCGGAAGATCTTTCGGCTGCTTGACCTGACTGAGAAAGGATTCAGCATCCTTCAGAGCTTCGCAGAGAGCTTCTCGGGAGTCTTTGGAAAGACAGAGGAGCTCGAACAGAGATAGGCGGGCAGGAGTACTGGCGAGTTGCGCCAGTATGTCGAAGTTGTGGGGCTTGGCTAGCCCCGAGGCATTCTCTTTTCGCAGGGGCCTATCGAAGCGGGCCTCTATCTGCTTCTGTTTATTGGCTGCTGAGGGCTTAGACGGGCCCTCGTCCTGGACAGCAGGGACGGTGCCAAGAGACACCACATCGACGGTAGCTTCGTCGGGTTGGGCATTCTATTGTGAACGCGTCTGCACAGGAAGTGCCTCTTCTGCTGAAGAAGAGACCATACGGCAAGACTTGATCTTCCTGGCTTTGGACTTGGAGGTAGGGCGTACCTCCTGTTGAGTCACCTCGGAGACGAGATCAGGGTGAACCCACAGGATCTATCCTCGAGATGTGGTGAGTGGGATGAGTCCACTCACGTTGTCACGGGTTGGTGGTAAGTTAACCACCTCCATTGCCGCCTTAGGGATGGGGACGACGCCATCCTATGTTGTAGTCGGCGGCAGGGTGCTAAACTGGAGTGACACCACATTGGCCGACACCGTCTTCTCTTCGTAATCGATGGAGATTACATCCGTGTTGATCATGCGTTGGATGTAATTCTTGAGGACATAGCAGTCCTTGGTTGGGTGTCCGACAAACCGATGGTAGTGACATTACCTCGGGTTGTCCACTTTCCCAACCTCATCTGGACGCTTAGGGTCCGGAAGCTTGATCTTGTCGCCCTGCTTCAATATCTCAAAGAGCTGCAGGGTGTCTTCGTCGTTGAACGAATAAACTTCCTTCGGCCTCGGTGCAAGTGGAGGCTTCTGAGTAGGTGCTGATGCACCTTTTGAGGCATTGACAGTCAATGCCTGCTTCCCCTTTGCTTCTCGTACGGGGTTATTTGTTGCAGACCGTTTTCTCTTGTCCTCGAAGGCAGGGAAACTGACTCCCAGAAGACGAGCGTTGGCTGCCTTCTTCTCCGCGGCTTCTGCTTCAATGATCAAGGAGCTCCAGTCGGAAGGAGGAGTAGAGTTGAGCCAGAACTTGACTGCAGGCAGCATGTTCATGCTGCAAGAGGAGAGAAGCGCATGTTCTGGCATGCCCGGGGGCAGTCTGAAGCAGGCCTGTCGGAAGCATTCGATGAACACTCGAACTGTTTCCTTCTCCTTCTGGCGTATCTCTATAAGGGACGCCATTGTCATGTCCTTCCCGCCGTCGTAGAAATGGTCGAAAAAGAGGCATGTCAGGTCGTCGAAGGAAGATATTGAATTATCGGGGAGGCTGCAGTACCAGTCGTACGCCACTCCTTTCAGTGCCCCAACAAATATACTGGTAAGAAGCGCGTCCTCCTTCGGAAGATGTCCCGTCTGAGACTAGAAATACGTCAGGTAGCGACGAGGAGAGTCCTTCCCATCGTACGGCGTCAGTGTTTGTGGTTTATACTTTGGAGGATAAACCACCTTGTTCCATTCGAGGGGATAAGGCTGGGGAATACCCATTTTCTGGCGCTCCTCTTGTCTCGTCTTGGACTCAAAGCGCTCGCGCAGGTCCCTGATCATCTCGACCACGTCTTTCGTGGAGCTGGTAGTCGGGGAAGATGGTACCATCGGATGTTGAGCATTTGAGGGCTCTGACGTCCGAGGTGCTTCTTGGCGACCTGCGTCCGAGGCTACCCGTTGAAGGGGTGCACTCGACTCTCCATTGGCCCCTGGATCGGGACCGGTAGAAGGTGTCCTGGTCAAAGCTGACCGTATCTCAAACACTGCCTGAGTCAGTGTTTGTATGGAGACAGAGAGGGTTTTGAGTCCTCCCTCCAGGGTATCTATGCGCTGGACGAGGTCTGTTGGTGGCGCATCAGACTCGACATCAGCCTCAGTCACATTCACTGTCATGACGCGGCCGAGAGTGGATGGATGAGTTGAGGCCTCACTCTCGGCCTCACTCCCTTGTAAGGGAGTTGCCTCTCCTGGAGCTTCGTCTGGGCTACCCCCGGTTATGTTCGGAAGAACATTCACCACAGGCGCATCTGCAAGGGCCTGACTACCCTCAGCTCCGTCTTGAAGGGCCTTTTCGTCTCCGGAACTCGGGTCCGCAGATGCTAGACTACCTCCAGCTATGTTCTGGGGGATATCCTCGTCTTCAGGGGCTTCTGGGAGGCTGACTTCACCTCGAGGATCTGCCCCAAGTGTGCTTTGGACACACTCGTCTTCGGAAGGAGGCTCGACAAGGGTCTGACTACCCCCAGCTTCCTCCAAGAACTTCTTCCTCGCTCGAATGCCTTCGAACACTCCAGAGGATGAGACAGTTGTCTTGGTTTTCCTCGGCTGGCTCTTGGACGAGGAAGAGAGACAGCCAGCCGTCTTTCGGACCGACGAGGAGTTGGAGATCACGTTGCATGAAGCAACCGTTGGTTCCTCTTCTGTTGACACCTTCTTCCCGAGGCGACGTCGGAGAGGTGTTGATGATTGCAGTCGCTGGAACACCGACTGCCTTAGTGGGACTGCCACTTTGCAACAGCAGTTGATGGTGACCACAGCACAAGTATGCCCCGTGAGAGGCGCATCGTGCTTGTCAGTCAACTCTCCTGATCGGCGCTTGTGAGTAATCACGTTACGCAGATCGTTGGAGGAGAGTGCCACCTTCGTACCCCCTTCAGGTGCATGGCAAGGCCAAGTGCCGGGGTGGTCAAGTGAGTGCTGCGCCCCCTGATCTAATACCAAACAGGCATCCTGATCAGTAGTGGGGGAACCACACCATTTGGAGTGACTTGAACGGACCTCAAACGCACAACCAGAGGAGGTACGGGAGTTCAAGACCACTGGATTTGCCTTCCTCGACTTGGTTGTGCACGCAGTAGATGCGCCCAAGTGAGACAAGGACTTTGAAGGTCGGTTCGTTCTCGGCGCCGCAGTACTCGAGTCGACCTTGTACAACTTACCATCAGCAGCGCGCATGATTATGAGCGCATGCTTCTGGCTTGTTGCTGGCATAGCACGTTTGGGACGCATGGCCCGTGCTGTCTTGGACTTCTTCGTACCAGGCCGCTGGGGCGCATAGTACTCAGAATCCAAATTCTTCTTGCCACTACAGCGAGTGAGTCCGTCAAAGATAGAGATCTTCTGTGGCGCATCATAGGTGATGCGCGGGGTATTGGCTGCGCCCCTGCTCCGTCGACGCATCTTCCTCACCTGAGAGGGAGATGGCTGGGGAACGTGGTTAGCCGCACATTTCCCCGAGAGATGCGCTGCACCAGCGGGCGCATCTTGGTTGCTGAGGACGTCAGCAGGAAGAGAAGGCTGGATTGGCGTATTCCCTTCGGTGGTGGTTCCCGAGGCGTCGACCTTACGTACCCAGACTCGGCGGGTCTTCTTCGGCTTCGGCAACCGCTTCGAAGGACTCGCACTGCCTTCAGATATGAACTCCTCATACGCCTGTTGATTGAGGCGTACGATCAGCATCTTGTGGGAGGAGCCCACCTTCACGTCGTCGGATTGTGACACAGCTTTCTCATTGGAGGAGAAAGAGGTCCCCAGCAGAGTCACCAGCTTATTTGCTATTAAAATTCTTTGATTGTAAATTTCAATACAAACAGAACAGTGTTACAATATAGGACTTAAACGTAGTCCTAGGAGTACACTTTTGTTTAATCTGGGTTTCTTGTGCCAATGGAATGAATGGTAATGCGTTGACTCCGTTGACGATCTGACGACGGTTATCGGTTCTCTGAAGGTCTGGATTGCTCTAGATGCTGGAGCTTGCTGAGAGGAGGAAGACGTTGAGTGTCTGTATCTGCCTCTCTGGTGGTACGAAGTCTCTGTCTGTTCGCTGTGGAAGTTGATATGTGTGCACGTAGTTTGGTCCGTGTGTGTGTAAAAGAAGGAAATGATCCCTCTATTTATAATTTTGTAGGCTGGCTGCTCATGCGCGCATATGTAGGATGCGCCTGTACGCGGGGACGCCACATGTTGATTGCTGATGGAGGCGCATGGACGATGCGCCCTGATCGAGAGGTTGACTTCTTCATGTTGCTGTTGTGAGCCGGCACGTAGCAGAGAAGAAGATCTTTCTGTTGCTGAGATCTTGGATGAGTTGAGTCAAAGGACACGTGTCATCGACCCATGGCTCGGAGATCTCGGATTTGGTGGGGGGGAATGATCTGGTAGGATGCGCCTGAGATTGGGCGCATGAGGAGACTTTGGCTCGTAACCTTTAGGAGTCATGAACCATTCTGTGCGCATGGCTTTTGAGGCGCATGCAGAGCTTCAGTAGTGACTTTACTCCTATCTTTTGGGATCAGGGAGAAGTCTGGGACGCATGGCTTTTGAGGCGCATGCAGAGTTGTAACAGTGACTTTCCTTCTGTCTTTAGGGATCAGTAAAAAGTCTGAGGCGTACAGCTTTTGAGGCGTATGCAGATTTGGGCGCATGGCCGCGGAGGCACATGCGAGATGGTTGGGTGGCCACGTGGCAGTAGCCGTCGGAGGGGAGTAATGATGATGCTGACGTTGGCGATGCTTCGTCTTCTGAAAAAGCTGCCGACTATTCAGACTTTGGGAGGCGTGCTGCCAACTCTGTCAGTTCAGCATTTAATGTTTGTGACATTCGATGGACAGCTGAGTGGGCACGTCGGTTGGCGTCCCACTAGGCGTATGGGGGCGCATCCCCTGTGATGCTCTTGATACTGAAGGGCACGTCTGTGTGATGCGCTTGATGTTGAAGGGCGCGTCTGTGTGATGCGCGGTCTGGCCGGCGCATCCGCTTCGTGAGACGTCTTTGATGGTGCAACTGTTACGTTCTTCGAGTGCTTTAAATAGCCGTTTTAACTTGGCTGAATTCGAAGCGACCGGTTCATTCATTTAATACAAATTCATTGTACGAAATTCGGAGAGCCATCTACTTGGCGCATGGGTTTGATCTGCCCGGCCTATAAATAGTGGCATGGAGAAAGGGTTTGCTTCTCGTTCTCTCACGTCCTTCTGACATGAATTTGTTTACTCGAGTGCATTCTGTTGACGAGATGCTCCCGAGGGTGAAGATGCAACGCAATGTCTTTGTTGATGCACTTGAAGGTGACTGTTATATCCAAAAGTCAGAGTCGAGGGCTTCCGAGGCAGGCAAAAAGTGCATGTTGCATCCAAAGATAGGGATGCTCGGGCCTCGTCTTCGTTGTGCAGGAAGAGCCGTAGATCGGAATGGCGGTGCTACGGCTTTGGTGGCTCTTTCTTCCTTCAGAATGGGTGTAGCTCATTCTGGTTGTGTTGAAAGCTGCTCCTTTGGCCGCGGTTTCGATCACGGTCTTCCTTTGGCTTTGGAGGCTCTTTCGAAGCCTCCCCTGGCCACAGGTTGGCTTGTGGTTCTTTTCCCTTCCTGGGCTAGAGGGTTGATTGCCACCCTCGTTCTGCTCAATAAATGCTTCATTTGTCGAAGCATTTATCAGGTGAGCCTGGCTGGAAGAGCGGCACATAACTGGGCTGCAGAAGGGATGCACATAACTGAGCTACCCCAGGGATGCACAATCTGAGGATGCACATAACTGAGCTGCTGAAAAGGATGCACCTTGCTGAGGGCGCATAGTGGGATGCGTCTGGCTGAGGGCGCATGTTGGGATGCACCTGGCTGAGGGCGTATATTGGGATGCACCTGGCTGAGGGCGCATATTGATTGCTGGCTGTAGACTTAGGATCTTTTCTTTGTAGAAATTCTCCTTTGTACAGTCTTTCTTAGACATGTAATAGACTTTTATATGTTAAATAAAAAGTCCTTTTTCAATGTCTATATTTGTTGCTTTTTGCTGTGAAGCACTTTGTCCAAGCTTTAGCGCATGTAGTCTGGCGCATAAACTTTCTGGTTCTGAAATTCCATGCTTCTATGCTCCTGACTCGTACGACATCACGTCCCAGTGAGGACGATCGATTCGGCAGAAATCGATGTAAGGACGAGCGGTTTTTTGAATTAGGGCATGATATTACCATCCTTGTTGTACCTAGAATTAGGTACAGATGGTAACTTTGAGATGACATACACCATCATAGGTATTATGGACGTGGTGGTGCAATATCGCTGTAGAAGCTTAAAAAACTATCAAAACATTTCTATACGCCACTCATAGGTAGCGCCAGATTATATCTACCAGATAGTGCTAGAGAACAGATGGCACATCACATCGGATGGTGCTAAACCTCACATGGCGCTGGCCATCACGTGGCAATCTTCCTTGAGAAGCGAAATAGATGTCATCATGACTGACAGAACGTCAGCCAAGGAAAATCTTCTCAAATCCGGAGTGCAAAATGCTCAAGAAGAATAGTTAGAATCATTATTATGATCTTTGTCATTTACTCTGTGCCATACTGAGTTGGCGCAAGATATTCAATGATTCCCAGTTATGAAATAATAAGTAATCTTCCATGGATGGCACCGCGCTATTCTTTGGTATGTGTCAAGTGATCAATTATCATCCAAAAGTAGTTAGATGAAGTGGCGTACATGCCACTAATATCGAAAAATGTGCACGTGACATTGCCCATGACCAAGCGTATCTCTCTCACAGAATGCTACTCGTCCCAAGCAGTTAAGCCAACCATTCGCACAAATGGGTGATGGCACGCCAATTGTACTGTGTGCCAATCAGTTTAACTATCTGACAGTTATTTCAAAACTCTATAAATAAATTTCAAATTCACTTCACAAGGATTAATAATGATCATAATCGCCTGACCAAGTTGCTACAGCACGTTCAAGAGCCTTTCTTCTTCGACATCACATCGTATAAGAAATAAAGTGATCGTCTTCTGATCAGATTTCTATAGTTGTACTTGCCCAGAATCAAAATTATACTTTTGTACTTTCTTTCTTAGTTTGTAGCACAGTTTTCTTGGAAAACTTTTATTTATGGAAACAAAATGGCGACTCTGCTGGAGATTTCTGAGGATTTATTATCTATGGTTTTATTCACGGATGAGTAAATAAAAGATAATAGATTAAAGATTTTGGGTATGTATAATATTTGTTAGAAAATATGGTACAAATTTTCAAACAAGATATTTCTTCAGGAATTTACCATTGATAGGCATCATAGCAATTCGATCGTCTATCCCGGTCAGCTGATAAGCTCCGTTAGAGAAAACTTTGCTTATGACATATGGACCTTCCCACTTTAGCTCAAATTTGCCCTTGCTCATGTGTGTCATAGTCATATGACATCTGACAGACCAGCTCGCCTTTTTGAAATATTCGTACTTTGACTTTACGGTTGAAGACTTTTGAGATACTGGCTTGGTATAGCTCAATGTGCTGTTGAGCTAGTAGCCGTTTCTCGTCGAGTGCTTCAAGCTCCTAAATTCGAAGACGGTCATTGTTTTCAATTGTGATTTCATTGGCGATAGCTATCCTTAGAGATGGGATTTAAATTTCTAAGGGTAAAATAGCTTTACATCCATGCACCAAAGAGAAAGGTATACAGCCAGTCGAAGTGCGTACAGTGGTACGGTATACCCATAGACATTCTCTAAGATTTTTGTTCCAGTTTTATTTATTAGCAAAAATAAACTTCTTGAGGAGTTTGATAACTGTTTTATTAAAATCTTCTGCTAGACCATTAGCTGCGGAATTGTAAGCAGTTGTAGCAACATTGTTGATCCGATTGTCATGACAGAATCGAGTAAATTTTTGACTAATGAACTAAGATCCATTGTCATGGATGATTCGTCGAGGAATGCCAAATCAATATATTACATGATGCTTCATGAAGCCAATGATACTGTTTGTCTTGACTTCTGCTAAGGGAATAGCTTCTGCTAAGGGAATAGCTTCTGCTAAGGGAATAGCTTCTGCATATTTTAAGAAATAATCGGTTATAGCTAATATAAATTGATGTCCTTGAGATCAGGGTGAATTGATGGGTCCAATGTCATCCATGCCCCAAGCTTCAAAGGACCAGGATGCTGCAGTGGGATGTAAAACTCTGATGGTTGATGGATGAAAACTGTATAAATTTGACATGCTCAACATTTCTTTGCATATTCGATTGCGTCCGTCATGATGGTAGGCCAATAGTATGCCATGCGTCGAATACGATCCTCTAGCTTAGGACCAAGCTGATGTGTACCGTGGACACCGTTATGGGCTTCACATAATATCTATTTTACTTTATCTTACGCAAAGCGTAGGAGCATACCATCAAATAATCGCCGATAGAGTGTTTTAGAGGAGTGATTGTAATAGAATCGAAGCGACCGACGACGGATTATTGTTGCTTCTTTAGGGTCTTCAGGTAAAATATCATATACCACAAATCTAATGAAAGGAGCCCTCCAGTCTTCGCTAGTAGTGCAAATTTTAATTGAATTGCTAAATTCAACATTCAGATTATTCTCGATACACAAAAAAATCTTGATTAGCGATGATGATTAATTGTTGTCGTCTCACAGAAATTGCTAAAACTGATGCTAAATTAGCAAGTATGTCAGCCTTTGTATTGCATGCTCGATGTACATATTCAATAAAGAAATCTTTGAATAATACAGCCAATTTGACTGCTGCTTCTTGATATAGGATAAGATCTTGATGCCGAACTTCATACGTACCTCTAACCGGGTTGACTATCAGCTTAGAGTCTCTGCACACTTTAAGATAGTCAATATCCATCTATTTAGCTAACTGGAGACTGATGAGTGAAGAATTGTACTCAGCAACATTGTTAGAGCATGGCTCGTCCAGAGAGTAGGCTCTTTGAATAGCTAGTCCTTCTGGGGATACAAGGACAATTCCTACTCCAATAATGATGATACCGTTGGGTCCAATTCTAGATGCACCATCAAAGAATATATGCCAAACGAGTATTTCTTCTGAAATCATATTGGTCTCTAGAGATTCATCAGGAATTTTGTTGTAGAGTTTTGAAGTTTCAGTAATTGGATGTGCAGCCAAGAAGTCGACTAAGGCTTGACCTTGAACAGGCTTTTGTAGGACATACACCATATCTTACTGTGCTAGCAGTATCGCCTATGTAGCAAGTCTGAAATTGAGTGTACTAGGCTTCTTCGTCAAAACTCGTAGAGGATTGTCTCTGGAGATGACATTAATAGTCTGGCCCGTGATGTAATGATGCATTTTTTGGACGACGAACATCAGGGCTAAGCACTCTTTTTCTATCGGGTTGTATCGATGTTCAGCACCGATCATTGTGCAACTAAGATAATAAATCACTTCTCATGACCTTTCTTGTTCTTCTGGGCTAGCTAGAAGGGCACCCAGAGAGTGATCCATTGCTCGAACATAGATCAGGAAGGTATTTCTACGATTTGAGGAACTAGGACTGGAGGGTTCATTAGGTATCGTTTTATGTGTTCAAATGCTTGCTGGCATTCATTAGTCCAAATGAAAGATACACCTTTCTTAATCAATTGAGTGAACGGTCTGCAGCGTCCATAGAGATTTGAAATAAATCTCCTGATATATGCAAGTCGTCCCTGGAATCCTCGTAGCTCTTTTAGGTTGTTTGGAGGACGTATCTCTTGAATGGATTTGACTTTTTCACGGTCAATGTGTATACCCTTAGAGGTAATAACGAATCCGAGAAATTTGCCACTAGAGACTCCTATATATGACTTCGTGGGATTAATATTGAGTTGACGCTGGCGCATTAGGTCAAAAATAGTTTCTAAGTCTTGGATGTGATCTTCCTCTAGACGACTTTTGACAGCAATATCGTCGACATAGCACTCGACTGTCTTCTGTAAACGTTCATGAAAGATGATGCTCATAGCTCGCTGATAAATGGCACCAGCGTTCTTGAGATCGAACGACATGACTATGTAGTAGTAGACTCCTAGAGGAGTACGAAAAGATGTATATTTTCATCGTTGGTGTTCACCTTATCTGATTATATCTGGAGAATCCATCCATGAATGACATTTGTTCGAACCCGTAGGTATTGTCGATCATAAAGAAAACATGGAAGACTTCATCCTAATGATGATGAGGGTGGTGAAAGCCCTCAACAGCAATATGTCCATCCTTGGACCCCAAATCTCGAGCCTCTTGGGCCACTTCAAGACTAGAGGCCACATCAATAGTGTCCTCCTCATTTGGTTCATCTCCAAAGTCGCAATCCTGCAATGCTTCTATCATCTCCTCATTCTTCCGGGATGGAAACTCATCCAAGATAGGAGCAACATGAGATTGGATTATCGAAGGAGCTGGGACGTCTGGGATAATGTCTTTTGAAGTAAGTATTTCTTTGGAAACTATGACCCTTGTAATGTCATTAGTCGCCGGTGGCGATATTAATCCCGTTGAAGCAAACGCCGCCAATGTTGTTGTAGACAAAGGAATGGTGGACCCTACTATTACTGGTTCTAAAACAACAACTAGAGGGGCATCCATGGTGGCAGTTGGAGCTGGAGAACTAACTGATGGGAGATCTGGAGATGAAGGTATATCAATACAACTTGCTACCGGATCAATATCTATTATTTTTGAAAGAATGTAAGATCAAGAATATCACCTGTCGAAAGGGGCACATCCCCTGATGCTGGTACAGCCTTCTATTGTGGTTATAGAATCGAATCTTGGGGAGGTTGTTCTGGTGAACATGCTATAGAAAAGGTGGTAGACCTCCCTCTCCTAGTTCTGGTAACCAACAATTTCCTCCTGGCTGAGTGCTTGAGCAATGGTTGAGGAGAAGTTGTAGTCATCTCAACAAAAGTAGGCAGTTGAGGTTGTGATTCTTCAGGAACGAGTTGTTCTCTACTTGTTTCTTCTCCTACATCGGTACTCTCTCTCAGAAAAGGGGAAGGGGTCGAACCTCTTAGAGAGGTAGTTGCTCCAGGTGAAAGCCCAGCTTCCATTTATCACGTCTGAAGTCTGGTCCTAGCTACAAGCCTCTCAAAAGTGGTTGTTTCCTTCATTTTCTTCTTTCCCACAACAGGGGAAAGAGGTTCATCATGAGTGGACTAGGTAGAAGATGTTCCAGTCTTTTTTCTTTTGCCCACCTTCTTCGCGGAAGCCTTCTCTTTCTATTTCTTGAGGGGGATGCACAGTGGGTCCAGAACCTCGTCATCGAAACCCGCATCCATAGTTTCCAAAGGATCATCAGCATGAATATTCTCTTCGGCTTTAGTCAAATTAATGGTGGCCGTAGTCCCGTCAAACACTTTTTTCGTCCCGACGAAGCTGTCTACTATTGAATAACCTTCAAATATGGTGTTGGTTGAAGTATAAAAATGAGCGTATGAACTCAACATATGCAGACCATCTTTAAAGGTGGCAGAGGGCATCGTGAATACAGCTTTCGTGCATCTTGCACTAAAACATCCCCATCCTCGAGGGCCATCAATCAAATGCCCGAAGGCTTTAAGACAAGTCATTGCATTCCCGATGTGCTGCTAGCTGTAGACAAACTGACAAGCAAAGAGGTGATTCAAATGCTCGAAGGCTTTAAGATACGTTATTGCATTCCCGACGTGCAGCTGGTCACAACCAGCTGTTCGAAGCGACACCCAAATAAAAGGCTCTGGACATGCCACCCCTCAAGTCGATGCTGATCATACACCACCAGGCTCTGGCATTCCATCTCTTTAGCATAATTGATAGAAAGGGGTACCCCCAGGTATTTGACTGGAAGAGCACCATTTTTCCATTCTCAATTGTGCAGCAATCTCATCTTTATGTTGGCAGAGTCGATTAAATTAAACCAAGATTTTGTCATTATTGAGCTGGAGACCTAATAACTCCCTAAATTGCTGAATGATCTCATGTAATCTCTCAACCTCTTACACGTAGTTGTTCACATATTCGTGTTTTGTTGTTGGCTTAGTTTTTTCTGTTTATATCATGGTTTCTCTTCATGCATGATAAACTGTTAGATAGGCATGTTTTATGTATCTTGCTAGTCCTCTGAGGACCTTATGTTTTCTTCAGGTTTAGCCGATGTTGACCCAAGATACAGACGAGCAGGTGTAGAAGATGTATTATGGTACCACTATAGTTGATGATGTCATTTGACATTTAGTATAGTTTGGACTCAGTTATTTATTTTATGTCTTTACTTTATATCTGTCTACTGGTATTGGATTTGTATCCACTGGACGTGACTTGAATTTTTGATAACTTGAAACTTTATTTTATATTATTTTCCAATATTCAGTTCTTCAGGAATCATTTGTTACAAATAGGAGTTGGTTGTATATTTACTTTTGTGGATGAGATCTAGACTGTCTACTGGTATTGGATTTGTATCCATTGGTTATGGTCAAACCTGATTTTAATATTTGATCAAACTCTGTCTCGATATACGAAACAACTCAGATGTTTACTTAAGACGTTTTGGATACTTGGACACTGACAAAGATTGGATATCTACTCTTTCAAGACCGAAGCTATGTTTGCCACTCGAGACTGTATTTCTTTATGCAATATAATTTTTACTTTTATTGATTCTAGGAATACATTATACACCAAGTCGTACTAGCAAATAGGCTATCCAAAATCGTTTTTAAAAATGACCTATGTTTTGAAAAACATCTCTTATTTACAAAAGCTTCTGAACGATTTCAAAAAGCCCAAAAATATTTTCTTAAAATATTCCTGACCAACCCTGACAGAACTCGGTCAGAGTTCGGCCAAAGTTAACGTTATGTGAACGTTGGATTTTTGAACTTGGTCTCCTTTCAGTTGCAGATTGTTACATAGAGTTCTGTCCGAATTCTACCCAAATTCTGCCAGAGTTCTGCCTTTGGAAAAACTATAAATAGAGAGGAATTCTGATCATTTTAAATCACTCATTCACTTTCATCTCTTCTCTTCTGAAGCTTACGATTCTTTCAAAGAGTTTTCTAAAAATCTTTCATTTTCAAATTCCAAGCCAGTTATAATTCTCTAGTCAATTTGTCGGTACGGTGCAGTCTAGAAGAGAGAAATTATAATCAAAAGCTTGATTGAAGAAAGTCTCTTCATAACTGAAGTTGGTCGATTTCTTTGTATCAAAGCTCGTGTCTGTAGAAGTTGCAAGGACTTCGTATGAAAACTTGCAGGATTTTCTAATAGTGGATTCAACTGGAAGCAAGAGTTCTTTCGACTGGACTAGTCTTCACAAGAGGGAAACTAATATAAATCGATGTGTTTGCGTTTGTGTTCTGATCTCTTTTCCTTACAGTTATTACTTTGTGATTATTGATATTATTTCTGTGATCTAACTACTAACAAGTTTTTAATTAGCAATATTCTACTGCCTACTCTATTCACCCCCTTCTAGAGTATTCTGCTTTACGACTTCGTTCCTACATTTGGTATCAGAACGGGTTATACAGGTAAAGCAAAGTAAAACTGCAGATATATTTAATTTTTATGTAGATCACAATATTACACATGGCAACTATGAAATTCACAAGTGAAGGCCAAGCCACAAACAGAGCTCTACTGTTTGACGGCACAAACTACACTTATTAGAAATCACGGATTAGTTGTTTCTTAAAATCTCTTGATTTTGACTTATGGTCTATAGTTATTGATGTATACAAAAAGCCTCCTCATATTACTGTTGAGGGAGTTTAAGTTGATAAACCCCATGATAAATATACTGAGAATAAAAAAAAGGGCAGTCTTGACGCATGTGCTATTAATGCTTTATTTTGTACTTTAGACAGAACTGAGTTTAACAGGGTGTCGACTTGCACAACATCAAATGAAGTGTGGCAACTTCTCGAAGTAACCCACGAAGGAACAACACAAGTCAAAGAGTCAGAGATCAGCAGACTTACTTAAGAGTACGAGGCATTCAAGATGAAGCCAAACGAATCTGTCACTCAGATGTTTACGAGATTCCTGGATATTGTAAATCCTTTGTCTTCATTAGGCAAGGAATACATTAACCATGAGAAGATTCACAAACTTCTACGAGCTCTTACGAAGAACTGGATTCCAAGGGCTACAGCAATCATTGAAGGAAACGACCTCTCAACAATGTCTCTGGAAACACTCATGGGTAAGCTACTCACTCACGAGTTGGAACTTCAAGACTTTGAAGACGCTACACCAAAGGAGAAGTCAGAGATGTTGGATTGTAGCTGTAACCCCCATGTCTCTATAGTCGTGATTGCATCTTGGAATACTAGAGCACTATGGTATATATAGATGGCCTAGCTCCGTCTCCGCTCTCTAGCATTATGATTCTGGGACGTTATACATAAAAAAATCATCCCTAAATTTTCTTAAAAAAGAAGAACGTTGTGACATAACTCATCAGACTTGTCAGATGTAACCGAAAAACTTATGGTGTGTCCTCTTAGAGCATCTCCAATGTAAAATTCTTAATTTTTCTATGTGACAGTTTTAGACAATGAATTGTGTGTTGTATTAAATGTGGCAAAAATGTTTCAAAATTAACATCCTATAACAAAAGTTATTTCTAATGCAAATGTCTTGTTTAAATTTTTTTTACACACTTGACAGTTAAATTTAATCACATCCAACTATTTTTTTGTTTTAAAGTAAAATATTTTAATGTAAAATGTCGACGTGGCTGTGAAGCTAAATGTTTAGTAATAGATCTCTTGTCTCACATTGTTTTCTGAAATCATAATCGAATCAACAAAAAGGTTAAATAAAACATTGACATTGGATATATATATATATATATATATATATATATATATATATATATATATATAAACACATAGCACCCGTCTTATGAATCGATAGTACCTCCCATATGCCTGACATCATAGTCAATATTATGCCCTACCCCAACAATCGATGTATCAATTCGCTCAAACACTCGGTTGTTCCTTTCGCTCCACACATGCCATACTGATGCCGCCAATCGGATACGAGCCTCTATGAACCGCTTCATGTCAATGCTTCTGTATCCTTTGATATCTTCTATAATATTGTGCCATTTTCCCGACCCCTGAGTGTCATTTGTAGATGCTTATATTTTTCTTGCCAAATACGTGCCGAGAAAGGACATGTGAAAAATAAGTGTTACATGTCTGAATAATATATTTTCGCGACTCGATCTGCTGATTTTCTATCTTTCAGTCAGGATTCTAATGTCTTTTCTTGATAACCACAATGCGATCACTAGAATTCTGTATATTTGAGTCGCCATCTATGTTGAAAATCTCTCTTATCTTTTTAGTGGTACTGGAGGTCAACATAACTGCTCCTCTTTGTCATACATCTGTCGTCGCTGTTCCCGAAGAAGTTTCCGAGCTTCTTCCTCTCTATCCACTGTTCCCCAAATGTTTCGGCAACCAATAATTGCATTGGTGGAAAGCTGTAGGATCTTTTTTTTGGAATACCACCTGCATGCATGAGCTTCACACAGACTCCAAGAAAATGATGCTGCTGCTCTGCTGCTGTAGCATACTAGGGCTCACTCTTCTTACTTGCGACAGGAACAAAGGGTTTGTTCACAACAATCGTACATAAAAACCAGAAGATACAGGAATTTGTCACAATAAAACCATCCTAATATCTCCCTCGAGTTGGCAGCATAAATTATGAACCCGCTGGACAACTTAACCTAAGAGTATCCAAAGTGGCAACACTCCAAACCATACTCCAAATCATTTTAAATCATACTCTAATAATTAATTTTAGAGTATTTCCTTCATGTTGGTACACAATGGTATAGCCTAAATAAACACTCCAAATTGACAAGTGGCAACACTCCATTTGTTTTCTTTCTTATTTTTCTTTGATAATTGACAAGTGGCAACACTCCAAAAAAAGAATAAAAGAGAAAAGTAAATATGGTGGACCCGCAAGTAATATAGCTCAACTAGTGGACTCTCCAAATTTGGAGAATCTCTTAGCTTTCTACCATTTTTTAAGTGTTGATAAGAGTCCATTGGAGCCATCAAGTGCTACAAAATTTGGCTAAAGACCAAATATAGCACTTGAAATTAGTCCCACTGTGGATGCTCTAAGGGTGCGTTTGATTGCAATGTGGAAAATATGTGAAAAGAAATTAATTCTATGGAATTATTTTTCTTGGAAAAAAAATTTCATGGAAAACTTAATTTGGGTATTTGATTGCCATTATTTTTCACGAAAAATAGTTATTTTCTATGAAAAATGATATTTTCCTATGGGTTGGACAAGTTCTATTTTCCACCATTTTAGATGAAAATATGGAAAATGATAGTCTTTTGGAAAATAATCCATGGAAAATACAAGCTATCAAACACTACAATTTGTGAAAATTTTGTGATAAAAATATTTTCCATGAAAAAAAAGCCCAATTAAACACAGCCTTAGATCAAACCATTTTATTTTCAAAAACAAACAGATTTATATAAAAACGGAATCAAACCGAACCGTGCCAAACAGTCCGATTCTTTCCGTTAACTGGATTCATTTGGTTTGGTGGACCTTGTTGCATAATGGGCTACGCTAGAAAGTTACAATCAATTTTTTTTTAACAGTGTTATGTGGCCTGCAGTCTTTTTTTAACAGTGTTATGTGGTCTTGGACAGCCAATCGCGGCCGCGGACAATGTTTCAACATTTTATTAGCAAGTCAAGGCGGATCCAAGCAATTGCGGATCCAAGCAAATTGAAGGGAGGAGGGTAATGGAATGCTGATACATAGCCAAATATTATTTCTATTTTTTTTTTTCCGAATGATGTTCGTATAAAACAAATCAGTCAAAATTTAGCATGATACAATCATGTTGTTGGGGCATTTGTATTTTTGACATGTAGAGAACTTGTTCTTCTCTACATGCTTAGTGAAGTTTTAGTCCCACATCGGAAATGCATCATGTGGTATCTCAACATATATAGGCTTCTATATATTGTTGGGATGTACACATGGGTGGTGACCCAAAGGTGGGAACCATGTGGGTGATTTTACTAAGAGGTAAGAATAAAGCTCCATGGTAAGCTTCTAGCTTTTTGCTCTTGGAAAATTTATTTCCATGGGAGCTAAGCCCCATAGGGACTTAGCGACTCGGGCTCGGACTCGGACTCAAGGGCTCATGAGGCGTAATGTGGCATTTTGTTGGCGCAGTAGAGTGCGCAGCGTACGCAGTGTGCGTAGAGTGCGCAGGTTGCGCAAAGTGGTTGTGTGCGTAAAGTACAAATCACGCTGGTTACGCGAGTGGCGCAACTTACGGCAGAACGTGTATTTGCATGTTCGGAGCGGTTGCTCCATGTTCGAGGTGGTTATTACCACGTCCCTAACATTGTGCTAACCGGGCAGTTGTTGCAGGGGCCTATATAAGGTCTCATCCTTCTCTCTCACAGTAATGAACTAATACACAAGTAGTAAACAGAAAGTTTACAAGTGTTTAGAAGCTGTGAGAGAGAAGAGAGATATTGTACCAGCGTTGAGTTTTGCACGGGAGTTCGTGTTCATCCGAGGAGTCAGAAGAGTAAGAGTGTTTCAAGTTCTCCGATGAACTTGCTGGTTCCTGGAAGCTATTCGTGTGGGGCGAATAAAACTTTGAGCAACGGTGATCATTCACCCCAGCAGGAGTTTTTCCATCTTTCGCATGTCACCTTCTTCGTTTATCAGAATTCTATTAGCGCACCTTCAGTGAAGTGTATGCGATAGTAGAAATCTGTGCACCTTCTGTGAAGTGTTGCAATCGTTTATCAGAATTCTATTAGCGCACCTTCGGTGAATCGTATGCGTTGGTAGAAATCTGTGTACCTTCTGTGAAGTGTTGCATTAGTAGAATTTATGTTATGTACCTTCTGTGAAGTGTTACGTAATAACGATTGTTTTTACAATTGTTACGAATTCTCAGTTTTTCATCGAAAAATTATTCCCCGGCAGTAACAATCTCAAAGCTTTATCGCTACGATGGAAAGCGTTAACGTTTCACTCTAGAATTCTGACTTTTGTAAGTTAGAAAAGTTTGATGGAGAACATTACCAAGTCTGGAATAGGAAGGTTTATCTCACCCTTTGTAATGCCTGTTGTTCGTATTACGTATCTCGGTATACGTGTGTCACCCCCAGTTTTCGAATTAGGGGTATTTTTGTCATTTTTTAAGTTTTATAATTTTTAGGAATTTTATTTGATTTTATATGATTTTTAGGGATTTATTTGATTTAGTTAGAATTTTATCCAATTTGGACTTAAGTTGGAGATCCGGGTAGCCTGGACAATAGTGGGACCCACATACTAGCTGGGTGTCACGACCCGCATCCGCTTTTCGGATACGAAACGTGTCCAAGCCCAGCCTACACCGCAGTATCAGCGGTAGTACGCTATCTATACTCAAGTCACGGCAATCTAGAATCACGGAAGTACGCTATCTATATATATGAGTGTGTCTGTGTGCCTATATATATATATATATTTTTTTCTGTGTGCCTATATATATATATATATATATATATATATATATATATATATATATAATATATGAGTGTGTCTGTGTGCCTATATATATATATATATATATATATATATATATATATATATATATATATATATAGTTGGATAGATAGAGGATTATATATATATATATATATATATATATATATATATATATATATATATATATATATATATATATATATATATATATATATATAGCGAGAGAGAGAGAGAGAGGGAGGAATAGAAGAATTAGGATTAGAAGAAGAAGAAGAAGAGAACAGCTGCAGCAGCAGTGCCAAGCTGCAGCAGCAGCAGTACAAGCTGCAGCAGCAGAGCAAGCAGTAGCAGCAGCTGTAGCAGTGGCTACAGCAGCAGCAAACCCCCCCTAAAACCCCCTTTTTACCCCCTATTTAATCCCCTATAGGTATAATTATATATATATATATATATATATATATATATATATATATATATATATATATATATATATATATATATATATATATATATGGTTAGATAATTAGATAGTTAGAGGTAGAGAATTAGAGAGAAAGAATGAGAAGAAGAAGGATTAGAAGAAGTTAGAAGTTAGAAGAAGAAGTTAAGAAGAAGAGTAGGAATAAGAAGAAGATTAAGAAGAAGAGTAGAATAAGAAGGAGAGGAGTAAGAAGAATAAGAGAAATAGAAGAAGATAAGGAGATAATAGGAAGAGGGATTAGAAGAAGAAGAAGAATAGGAAGAATTAGGAGAAGAGAGTTAGAAGAATATAAATTAGAAGGAGAAGGAGAAGAATAGGAATTGGGAATGAATCGGATTTTGGGTGAAAGGGTGAAACGGAGCCCCGAGCGTCGGAATAAGTTAAAACTTGGGGGAGACCAAGATTATATAAATTAGACTTTGCGGGTAGGCTCTCGAGTCAAAATCGGGGTTTTAGGACGACGGTATTGCGCCGTACCATTGCGTATCTTGAGATATTCAAGATATCGGCAATGGGCCGTAAGATGGACTAGACGTCCACTTTACCTAGGTATCTTGGTAGGTAACGAATGTATAGGCTGGTATCCTACTACCCTAGGGAGCACAGGTCAAAATACCAAGCGTAGGTAGGCTAACTTGGTATTGACCTAGACTAGAAATTTACCTTAGAAAAGGGTAAATTAGGATATTGGCCTACGGCCAAGATTTGAGTTTCGAAGTCCAAGATGGACTTGGATATGGGTTTTAAGGGTTGGTAATAATTAGAAATAGTCGTCTAGACCTAGTCTTGACCTTGGTTGACCACGGTTGACTTTTTAGACTAAAAGTTAACTATGGGTCAAGACTTTACCCAATTTAGTCCCAAATTCCATTAGACTTGAACGGTTGACCAAAAGTCAACTACTAGTCACCATTGACCTAGGATTGACCTAGGATTGACCTAGGGTTGACCTAGAGTTGACCAGAGTTGACCTGTTGACCAAAAGTCAACTGTAAGTCAACCGTTGACTTAAATCGACCTAGATTAATTCCGTTTGACTTGTATTGACCCAGTTTGACCTTGTTTGACCTAGAATGACTTAATAGGGTTTAATTTGATTTGACTTTACTTCCTAAACATAGTATTGATACGTCTTGTTCTCTATAGGTCCTCGAGACGCTGCATTGGATACCGTTGACATATTTCATCATATTACAGGCGAGTACATTCTCTGACACTTTTTCAATTTACGATGATTGTTATAATTCATGTAATTAGTGTAGATATGCTTGTTTTCGACACATTGGTCACACGAATTGATTTTTATGGATTCCGACATGAGATGTTATTCCTCGTTATCTTGGTATATCTTGTGCAAGCTTCCTTGTAGTTCTTGTGCAGTATATGGACACCGATTCTCGAGGAGACTTGCTCCCTTCTTGTATAATCCCGTGTCATAACGTGTCTTGCTTGGATCCACTATACCAGTCGGGGACGGGGAGTACTAGTGTAGATGTGTGGTCAATACCCGCCTTGTATATATTGTGAACCTTGTCAATGCCAATCCTACACCATACGCATGATTGGCTAGATCATAATCTTGTGCAGACCCAATCCGGCCACATATTGTAGCTAGTACTCACACACTTAGTTAGATGATTCTTGATTCTTATACATGCCATGATCAGTTTACTTGCCTTGTTCTAGCTCTAGATTTACAGCTTATCTTGCCATGATACTTACATGTACATTCCATAATTTTTTGTGTATACTCTCTATTTACAGTCTTATAGCTTTTGTCATATCTTGTGAACTGTTGTTAGTTGATTGTACTCATTCCATCCTGACTGGATATGTTGACAAAATATTATAGATGCTGATGAGGAGGATTACAGTACCTACTACGGTCCGGATGACGTAGTGGACTTAGACTTGGAGACCTTGGTCCAGCAGGGCTTAGCTCCGCCTGACGAGACTTTACCTATTGCTTAGTTAGAGTAGGTCTTTTGTACTGGACCTTGTCTTCAGCTACTTTTGAGACTGTTATTATTTTGGATTGTATTAGAGACTTGGACTTGTATATTCTTGTGTTGGACTTGACAGGTTATTATTTTATCGTCTTGTTGTCTTTATTTCTCAGTCTTTACTTTATCATCTTAGAGTTGTGATTGAGCACTCTTATATATTCATTGCTTGTCCTCCGTTCGGAGTTGACTATATTCTCGACAAGTTTTTGATATATATATATAAACTGTTGTTAGACTAGAAAACCTATAGCGTTCCACGCCATTTTTACGGTGAGGGCTGGGCGTTGTCACGTATACGTGCCCTTATAGCGGGTGTGGGTCGTGACAACGTGTACGTATTTTGACCCGTATTGTATGTCTCCCTGCTTGATTTATTTTGGCATTTCATTGATTGGTTTATCTTGGTTCGGTTCGGCTTGATTTGGTTAGGCTTGGTTCGGTTTTGTTGGAGAACCAACCCACCTACCTACCACCACCATCACCATTTATTAACCCCCACTCTTTTTTCTCTCCTCAATAATTCTTTCCATTACTTCTTCTTCTTCACCATTACTTCTCCACCAACCTGAAAGAGTGGAGAGCTTAGGCAAGTGCACCTTACTTCATGGAGGAAGTCCATTTTTTTATTGTTCCATTGTCTTCCTCATGTGTTTCTAACCCACTTTAATACTTAGCATTTTTTATTTCCGTGGTTAAAATCTTGTAAATCTAGCTTTGTGGTATTTTCGGTTTCCATGAGTTTTGATCTATCAAACTTGCATATTTTTGCTAGTTGATGGTTCCATGTTGTAGGAAATTTTATTCTGTCCCAATTTGACTTATAAAAGTTCAGATTTGGACTCTGGATGATAAATTTATGGAGCTTGGAAGCAGGGCTTCATGGTGTTCTTCTTCTCGAAAAGTGGAGAAGAAGAACAGTTATCTGAGCCGCATGAGCATTTCCTAGCCCTGGTCGCATGGCCTTTCTTGCTTATGCGGCCAGGGCCATTTAGGTTGCATGGCCTATTAGTTAATTTGCTTGCATTAAATATTTGCTTGCAAGCTTGCTTGCATTTGCATACAACTTGCCTGAGCCGCATAGGCCATTCTTGACCGCATGGCCATTTGTTATTTCTAGCCGCATATGACCTTAGCCATTCTTGGCAGCATGGCCTCGCAAGCATTAATTGCTTGCATGCATGCATTAATTGCTTGCATTAAATAATTTTCATTAGCATTAAAATAATTACTTGGCCTTAGCATTAATTACATTTGCATGCTTTATGCAAGCAGTAGCTTGCATGGGAATTCTAGTTGGTCGCATATGGCACTTGGTTAGAGCCGCATGGATTATTTGCATTAGAGTCTTAAGCAATTGCATGTATTAAATAATGTATTAGTTGCATGCTTAAAATAAATGGTTGGCCGCATAAGAGTCTGCATGCATTATTTAATGCATTTCTTAGCACCTTAGCATTTAATGCATGCATGGGAACAAAGCTTGCTAAATTTCTTGCATGCACTATTAGCATTTAATGTACCTTAGCATTTAATACATGCATGGGAACAAAGCTTGCTTAATTTTTTTGCATGCACCTTAGCATTTGTTAACAAAGCTTCTGCTTGCGTGTTAATTTTCTTGCATGCACTATTTAATGCATTTGTTAGCTACATCAGCTTGCTTAATGCTTGCATGTAAAAGCTTGCATAGCTGGCCGCATGGGTTTATATTTATGGCCGCATGGATTTACATCATGCTTGGCCGCATGAGTTTATATAGTTGGCCGCATAAAAATTTCCTTGACCGCATATGAATTAGTATTTAATGTATTAATATTAATGCAATTGCAAACCATAGCTTGGCCGCATGGCCAACACTTGGCCGCATGAAAAAGTGCTTGGCCGTATGAGCAAATAGCATCAGCCGCATGCAATATTTTTATGCATTAGTTGCATGCATATTTTAATGCATTAAGTTGCATAAAGTAGCTTGCATGGCATTTAATTGTAGCCACATGGCTACTGTTCACTTTCGGCCGCATGGCTACTGTTCATTTTCTAGCTGCATATGCTCCCACTATTTAATATTAATGGCCGAGCCTTGTTGGCCGCATGGAACAAGCTGGCATGCTTAGTATTTAATTTGCATGGCCTTAGCTTTAGTTTGCATGCTTTTGCATGCATAAGAATATTAAAATATTAATGGCCTTTCCATTTTAAGTAGTTTGCATGCATCAGCAACGTGCGATAGTAATTCTTTGCTTGGCCTTTCATGCATTAGCAATTAATGAATTGCTTGCATGCATTAGTAATTCTTTACATGGACACACTTGTAGCCGCATGTATATTAGCTGGCCGCATGGGCCATTAGATATTGCTCAGCCGCATATGGCCAAGTGAGCCGCATGGCTTATATATTAAGTATTTGCCTTATGGCCCCCACCTCATCCACTCTTGGCCACATGGCCTATTTATTATTCTTGGCCGCATGCAGCAAAAGTGTGCTAGCCGCATATTGTATGGTGACAACATTTATTGGCTGGCCGCATGGCATACTTGTATTAATTGCGGGTCCCACAATCTTTTGTCTTATTTGACTTTACAATTATATTATTATGAGTAAATAATGTGTGATTCTAAATTGCTTTCCTAAACATGAATCGTTAGTGTAATGATTGATAGTGACTTGCTGGCCGCATAAAACCTTTTTCCTGAGCCGCATGAGTCTACGTCCTTGTCCCTGCTAATATTTAATTACCACTTGTATGCTTGTGCCATTGATTTAATTATTTCCTGACACGATGGTGACCCGTTGTGGTACACTTTTTACAATGACATGACATGACAGTGACCCACCGTGGTGCACTCCTGACAAGTAAATTTGACATGATAACTTGACATTATAAACTTGATATGATAATTCTTGATAGTGGCCCGCCGTGGTGCACTCTTGACAAGTAAACCTGGCCTGATATATATTTTGAAGGCTGTTACGACGGCCAGCCTGACATGACAAGATTGAATAACCTGGACACCGTGGACGATTGTGCTTGTACAAATGAACCCATCTTGTCTTGCATCATGTCTAGGACATGGACCCCTGAGTACCACGGTCAGGGGTACCTACTGTCACCCCCATTTCTCGTATTTCGTATTTTGTGCGTATTTTGATTTTATCATGTATTTTAATTTTCTGTACTTGCAGTATTCCTGGCTTCTCGTATTTTGCTCGGTTTTATTTTGGAGGAGACTTGGCTTGGTTTGACTTGGTTTAGCATGGTTTGGTTCTATTTTGGTTTATTGTTGGACCACCCTAACCTATACTACCCCTCAAGCTCACCCCACCACCACCATTTAATACCATTCCCCTCTCTCTCTCCTCACATTTACTTTCATTTATTTCCCCCACCAAAAAACCCCCTTCTTCCTCCATCCTCCAAACCCTAGTGGAAGAGAGGCAAGTTGCATCTTGCCAAACATGAGAATCCACTTTCATGAGTTCATCACTTAGCTTAGCTCATTGGGAGTAACTTTAGTTCTTTGTATTTTCGGATTTGGGGTTTTGTGGAGCTTGAGTCTTGTACTTTACATTTTCGGATTTTATATGTTTTGATGTGTTTTGGCCGATCTTGGGTGGGATTTGATGTGCTCATGTGGTAGAGAATCAAATTTCACCCAAGATGGACCCTTGGAAGTTTGGATTTGGAGTTCGGATGGCCGAGTTGTGATGTTGCTAAGTTTTCGGCCATGGTGTTCTTCCTTGGGAAGAAGATGACTCTGTGGTAGCCGATGGCGCCTATTTCCCCTGCGTAGGTCCGATGGCGCCTACTTTGGCCGCTTGCCCTTGCAAGTGCGCCTCTTGGCCGCACGCTCCTTAGCGCTGCGCGCCCCTTCCAAACAGAACGCTTCATAGCGCCTGTTCTCCTTGACTTGGCCGATGGCGCCTATTCTGTGAACTAGGCGCGGTTGGCCAATGGCGCCTACTTCTCCTTTGATTAGGCGCAGTTGGCCGGCCATCCTCAACTAGGCGCCATCTGTCCCGTCAGACTAGGCGCCATCTGTCCCATCAGACTGGGCGCCAAACTGTCCCATCAGTGGTAGGCGCAGTTCATTCTATGGACTAGGCGCAGTTCATTCCCCATGACCTAGGCGCACTTGGGCCGGCCTTATTCTAGGCGCACTTCAGTGAGCATGGTAGGCGTACTTTAGGGTGCTGCCTACTAGGCGCCCTCTAGTGCCCTCAACCTAGGCACACTCTAGAGTGTTGTCAACCCCCCCTTTTTGGCACACTCTAGTGTGTTGCCACCCTGGCCTGCCCTGGTGTACCTGCATCCCTTGTGCCCCCAGAATCTGCTATTTCTGGGTTTTATTTTAATGAATTGGAGCTTCAAGGATTTTGTTGCCCACGTCACGACTTGGCTCGACTTGGCACTTTTGACACAACTTGGAGTTTTGCCATTTTCTTGATCTTGACATGATTTGAGTTGACTTTTCATAAATTGTGACTAGAACTATATAACTGGAACCTGTTAACTTGACAACTTGCTAGTGGCCCGCGGCGGCACACTTCCTTGTAACATGACATGATAATATGATAACTTGACAACTTGAGCTGCTGAGGCAGGCTTACTTGACTTGCTACGTGACTTGACACCGTGGGTGTGCATCTTGTGCTTGATTAATCTACTGGTCCAGTCTTGCATCATGTCTAGGACGTGAACCTCTGGGTACCACGGCCAGAGGTTCACATGAATTCGGACTAGGTAAATGATTAGTTCACAAAACTAGAACATGGAGATTTCCCGGCTACAGGCAATCCCGTTACCTGGGCGGCCTTGGGAATTGATGCTTGCCGACGAGTAGGGCACAATTCCAGCACACTGTTAGGTGTTGCACCCCTTGATGGTACTTGAGGGTACACTTGTCTCTCGGACAATGTACCCACCTGTACCCAGCTCCTTGCTTGCGTTCTGGGTAGCCTGGATAGTCTGCAGGGCCTGTGGCTGATAGGAACATCTCATTGCATCTTGCTAGTAAGTAGGTTGTGACAACCCTAGTTAGTTAATTTATCAAGCCGTAGGACTTGCTTGGTCGTTGTGAAATGGTTGGCGTCTGGTCTTGTCTAGCCTTGTCTTGCTTGCCTAGTCTTGCCTAGGCCTGATCTAGTCCCTGTACCTGGCTCTCATCCCGAGCATGCTTGTCTTTATTTTATTTTTTTTTGATAAATGGTCTAGCGCATGCGTTATTCAGGCGAAGGGTCACAACCCCGGTCCTTGTTTGGTTTAAGGGTTGTAACCTGGGAGACCGGAATATTCTCATGTTATGACCAGTTATCGCCCTATTGCATGTATTTCTTTCTTGTACCTTTATTTTCATTCCGACTTGATATGCCGGTTTTAGTTCTTGTGCATGGCCTCCTTTGTGGCACTTGCTCTTTCTGGGGTCTGACCCAGCTGGTTTTGTATGGCCAGATTTCGGAGCAGCTACCGAGGATCTACCGCAGTTCCAGCCCGATGGTGTCAACTAGAAGAAACCGGGGCCAAGAGTGGGTTTCTATTTTTGTACCGCTCACTCATATGTAAATTAAATATTCTTTTGAGGCGTTTGCCGGCGAGCACCTGTTAGCTCGTATGTACATTTTCTTGATGCTGTAAACATGATGAACAGATCCTAGGGTTGATCATGTATGATGTACTCTTTGCTAGTCCTGACATTTTGTAAGACTAGCTGCTTGATCATCCAATATGTAATATTTGGGACGCCTTGTATTTATATATTTGATGCTCAGACATCTTGTAATCTTAACACTTGCTTGAGATTGAGACAATAGGCTTGCTAATGACCATAGGAGACTGATGGCTTGTAGTTAACCCTCATATTTCTAGACAGCCGTGACCGTATACCGAGGTGTTTTCCATTTCGATATACGTAGCTGGCTGTGTATGCCCCCGCTCTCCAGTATTCTGGTTCTGGGGCGTTACACGGTTTAAGTGGTGGCCCATGCAGGTCTTGAAAATTCAAGAAATGTGAGGGTTACCGGTAGATGTCTCAATCAGTAATCTCCCTTGATCTCTGCTCGTACTCTCTATTCCCTGGGAATCTTGATTCGGTCACTTGCATGCATCCTTGCTCTTTCACTGTCCTTCCTTATCGTTTCCCCCTGTCGTCTTCTTCAGCGGCACTGTTCCCGGACGTGCCGATCAGCCAGGAGAAGCCCAGCATGAACCCCAGCAACAAGAGGAGCAGTCTCAGGACTCTGGAGCGGCCTCTAGAGTTGTACCTTCTGGAGGTCAGGAACCTCGCGTTCATGAAGCTCAGCCCGTTCCGCCTGTGAGACAAGAGGAGGGAGCCTTGGTAGGGCTTATCAGAGATTTGCTTGCAGCCCAGGATCGTCGAGGCGACGCCCTGCACCAGGAAGTTCATGAAGCACTGAATAGAGGAGGTCACCAAGGGAACCAGGCGGCCAACAGTTTCAAGCGCTTGAACCCTCCGTTCTTCGATGGCAGCGAAGACGCAATCGCCGCGGATGCATGGCTTCAGGATACCGAGGTAGTTCTGGAAGCGGCGAGGACTCCAGAGAATGAGAAGGTAGCGGTGGTCCGCCTACAGTTGTTGGATCTTGCCCGCAATTGGTGGGCAGCTCAGGCCATGGGATTGGCAGCGCCAGTCCCTTGGGCAGTATTTAGGGAGAGGTTCCAGACGAAGTACTTCGATGCCGTGGCACGGTACGATTTGCAGACTAGATTCACCAACCTGAAGCAAGGAGGCAGGACGGTCGATGGCTATGCGACCGAGTTTTCGAGGCTGAGTAGGTTTGCCCCCACCTTGGTGGCAACCGAGTATGATCGGGCCCAGCGTTTCCAGCAAGGGCTCCACTTGGAGATTTTGTTAGCAGTTGAGCAGTTCGAGCACCAGACGTTCGACGCCGTATTGAGGGCAGCCAGGAGGCATGAATACACCTCCCAGAGGATTATGGATAGGACCGGAAGTAGGAAGCGGTCCCACAGCCAGTCGCACCAGTCGTCAGCACCAGCCCCGGCAGCTAGGGGTATTACGATTGAAGCTCCGAGGCGGACGACCTCAGTAACGTCGGACCGGCATTCGACCCTGACGTTTCCTCAGCAGCAGCAGAAGCAGAAATCTTCTTCCACAGTAGGATGTTCATACTGTGGGAAGCCGGGCCATGTGGTGGCAGAGTGTCGGAGGGCACAGGGATTGTGCCTAGCTTATGGGGCGGCGGACCATAGGATAGGGTCGTGCCCAAATCGAGGGAGTTCATCCTCGTCCAACCTTACTAGTCCTTCAGTTAGGGGACCAGCACCAGTACAGCAGCAGCACCCGAGGCCGATGTTGCCTCAGAATCAAGCTTTTCAGCAGCAGAGTCCCCAGCAGTATGCTCAGGCCCAGGCTCAGATTCAGGCCAGGCAGAGAGGTAATCAGCAGAGAGGACAGGCACCCAGAGGTCAAGTGATGGCAATGACCGCAGCAGAAGAGGTAGCGCCAGGTGAGGTTGTGGCAGGTACAATTCTCGTCAACTCTACCCCAGCATCAGTATTATTTGATTCTGGTGCATCTCATTCATTTATGTCTGCACGATTCGCGACACGGATAGGATTGGAGCCCGAGTCATTATCAGTGAGGCTTAATGTGCTTACTGGTAATGGTCTTGTGGGAGTAGATCGAGTGTTTTCCTCGTGTCGGATCGTGGTTAGCGGTAGGGAGTTCCCCGCTAGATTGGTAGAGTTTCCCCTGGCAGATTATGATGTAGTCCTAGGTATGGACTGGTTGAGAGATCATTATGCCAGGATAGACTGCCACATTGGCAGAGTTATCTTTAGTATCCCCGGAGAGCCAGAGTTTTCATTTTCCAGAGGCGCAGTAGAGCCTTCTTCCCCGGTATTGCGGATGGCAGTAGCAGCAGTGCAGTTGCCCAGGATTGTGGACGAGTTTCCAGATGTCTTCCCAGAGGAGCTTCCAGGTATGCCGCCAGAGAGGGAGATCGAGTTCACCATAGACTTGATTCCCGGAACCGCACCAGTGTCAGAGCGAGTCTACAGGATGGCGCCTTCAGAACTAGAGATTTTGTATAAGATGATTGAAGACTTGAGAACCAAGGGATTCATCCGTGCTAGTGGATCGCCTTGGGGAGCCCCTATGCTTCTTGTGAAGAAGAAAGATGGTACGTCCAGGCTATGTGTTGATTACCGTACCTTGAACTCAGTGACGATCAAGAACAGATACCCTCTCCCGAGGATTGATGACTTGTTCGACCAGCTTAAAGGGGCTTCAGTATTCTCGAAGATAGACTTGAGGTCAGGCTACCATCAGATCAGGGTCAGAGAGCAAGACATCCCGAAGACGGCGTTCAGATCAAGGTACGGGCATTGGGAGTTCCTAGTTATGCCCTTTGGAGCAACCAATGCGCCGGCAGTGTTCATGGATCTCATGAACCGTATCTTCATGCCTTACTTGGACCAGTTTGTGATCGTATTCATTGATGACATCCTGGTCTACAGCAAGAGTGAAGCAGAGCATGATCAGCATCTCAGAGTTGTCCTTCAGACACTTAGAGAACATCAGTTGTACGCCAAGTTCAGCAAATGCGAGTTCTGGCTCGATCGCATTTCGTACTTGGGTCATATCATTACCCGCGGAGGAGTGGAAGTGGATCCCCAGAAGATTGTGGCCATTGAGTCGTGGCCAGTTCCTAGATCAGTAGCAGAGGTTCGCAGCTTTCTTGGATTGGCCGGCTATTACCGGCGATTTGTTTCAGATTTTGCTAGAATTTCAGCGCCGATGACCCAGTTGACCAGGAAGGATGTGCCATTTGTTTGGACAGCAGAGTGTGAGGAATCCTTTGAGAAATTGAAGCGAGGTTTGATGACGGCTCCCATTCTCACTCTTCCGGATGGGACCGGTGGATTCACAGTGTATTGTGATGCTTCAGGGAAGGGATTAGGATGTGTTCTGATGCAGCATGGGAAGGTAATTGCTTATGCTTCGCGGCAACTTCGCGATCATGAGAAGAATTACCCAACCCATGATTTGGAGCTAGCAGCAGTTATTTTTGCATTGAAGCTTTGGAGGCACTACTTGTATGGTGATAGAGTTGAGATTTTTACGGATCATAAGAGCCTGAAGTATGTATTTACCCAGAAGGACTTGAATATGCGGCAGAGAAGATGGCTAGAATTATTGGTGGATTATGATGTCAACTTGCGGTATCATCCAGGGAAGGCTAATGTTGTAGCAGACGCCTTGAGCAGACGAGCAGGAGTCTATCTCCTGACAGCGCAACCAGAATTATTGTCAGATCTTCAGAAGATGGGTATTGAAGTAATTCTTCCTTCCAGCGTGGCTTTGATGGCTAGTATTCAAGTTCAGTCCAGCATAGTTGAAAGGATCAAGGCAGCGCGGTCGGCAGACCAGAAGCTTCAGCGGCTCAGAGCAGAATATGAGGCAGGACGCAGACCAGAGTTGAACATTCATGGGGATGGTACACTTAGATATGGCTCGCGTCTTTGTGTGCCCAGTGGAGATATCAGACAGGAAGTCATGGCAGAAGCTCACAGTTCGCAGTATTCCATTCACCCAGGTGGCACGAAGATGTACAGAGATATCCGTCAGCACTTTTGGTGGAATGGCATGAAGCGAGAGATAGCCCGATTTGTCTCGCGGTGTTTGGTTTGCCAACAGGTTAAAGCTGAACATCAGAGGCCAGCCGGACTACTTCAACCTTTGCCTATCCCAGAATGGAAATGGGAGCATATTACCATGGATTTCGTCACAGGATTGCCGAGATCTCCAGCAGGCAAGGATGCTATTTGGGTTATCGTGGACAGGCTCACCAAGGTTGCGCACTTTCTCCCTTTCAGAGTTGGGCAGTCAACGGCGCAACTGGCAGATAGGTACCTCAGGCAGATTGTCAGGCTTCATGGAGTGCCAGTCAGCATAGTGTCAGACAGAGATTCGAGATTCACTTCTCACTTTTGGCGTAGTCTTCATCAGAGTTTGGGGACTCGTCTCAAGTTCACTTCAGCATATCATCCGCAGACAGATGGTCAGTCGGAGCGCACGATTCAGACTTTGGAAGATATGCTAAGAGCTTGTATGCAAGACTTCGGTGGTTCGTGGGAGGATCACCTGCACTTGGTGGAGTTCTCGTACAACAACAGCTACCAGGCCAGTATCCGGATGGCACCCTTCGAGGCCTTGTATGGCAGGAAGTGTAGGTCCCCGCTAGCATGGGACGATGTCGGAGAAAGGCAGATGCTCGGTCCGGAGATGATTTCTCAGACTGTCGAGGTAGTCAGGAGAGTCAGAGACCACATCCGAGTTGCTCAAGATCGCCAGCGCCGTTGGGCAGACTTGCATCGGCGTCCCGTAGAGTTTTCTGTAAACGACCATGTGTTCCTTAGGATCTCGCCCAACCGTGGCGTCATTCGCTTTGGCACACGGGGAAAGCTTAGTCCTAGGTATATAGGGCCGTTTAGTATCCTGGAGCGAGTAGGAGATGTGTCCTATCGTCTCGCTCTTCCACCGTCGCTAAGCGAGGTGCATGATGTCTTCCATGTATCTCAATTACGACAGTACATCCCGGACACGAACCATATCCTGGATCATTCGAATTTGGTCGTTGGTACCGACCTTTCGTATGAGGAAAAGCCCGTGTCTATATTGGACCGGAGAGAGAAGATCCTCAAGAACAAGACTATTAATCTAGTCCGTGTTGCTTGGGGTCATCACTCTCTGGGAGAGTCAACGTGGGAGCGTGAGGATGACATCCGATCGCGTTATCCCTATTTGTTTGACTCGTAAGGTATAATGTCTTCCTTGTGCCTTACACCCGTTCCATCCTTGATTGAATGCATGATTGTATGGCTGCCTGCTTAGCGTAACTTGCCTGTGATTAGTCTAGCCTGTCGTGGCAATCTCTAGCTCCTTGATTAAATTCCGAGGACGGAATTCTTTTAAGGTGGGTAGAGTTGTCACCCCCATTTCTCGTATTTCGTATTTTGTGCGTATTTTGATTTTATCATGTATTTTAATTTTCTGTACTTGCAGTATTCCTGGCTTCTCGTATTTTGCTCGGTTTTATTTTGGAGGAGACTTGGCTTGGTTTGACTTGGTTTAGCATGGTTTGGTTCTATTTTGGTTTATTGTTGGACCACCCTAACCTATACTACCCCTCAAGCTCACCCCACCACCACCATTTAATACCATTCCCCTCTCTCTCTCCTCACATTTACTTTCATTTATTTCCCCCACCAAGAAACCCCCTTCTTCCTCCATCCTCCAAACCCTAGTGGAAGAGAGGCAAGTTGCATCTTGCCAAACATGAGAATTCACTTTCATGAGTTCATCACTTAGCTTAGCTCATTGGGAGTAACTTTAGTTCTTTGTATTTTCGGATTTGGGGTTTTGTGGAGCTTGAGTCTTGTACTTTACATTTTCGGATTTTATATGTTTTGATGTGTTTTGGCCGATCTTGGGTGGGATTTGATGTGCTCATGTGGTAGAGAATCAAATTTCACCCAAGATGGACCCTTGGAAGTTTGGATTTGGAGCTCGGATGGCCGAGTTGTGATGTTGCTAAGTTTTCGGCCATGGTGTTCTTCCTTGGGAAGAAGATGACTCTGTGGTAGCCGATGGCGCCTATTTCCCCTGCGTAGGTCCGATGGCGCCTACTTTGGCCGCTTGCCCTTGCAAGTGCGCCTCTTGGCCGCACGCTCCTTAGCGCTGCGCGCCCCTTCCAAACAGAACGCTTCATAGCGCCTGTTCTCCTTGACTTGGCCGATGGCGCCTATTCTGTGAACTAGGCGCGGTTGGCCAATGGCGCCTACTTCTTCTTTGATTAGGCACAGTTGGCCGGCCATCCTCAACTAGGCGCCATCTGTCCCATCAGACTAGGCGCCATCTGTCCCATCAGACTGGGCGCCAAACTGTCCCATCAGTGGTAGGCGCAGTTCATTCTATGGACTAGGCGCAGTTCATTCCCCATGACCTAGGCGCACTTGGGCCGGCCTTATTCTAGGCGCACTTCAGTGAGCATGGTAGGCGCACTTTAGGGTGCTGCCTACTAGGCGCCCTCTAGTGCCCTCAACCTAGGCACACTCTAGAGTGTTGTCAACCCCCCCCCTTTTTGGCACACTCTAGTGTGTTGCCACCCTGGCCTGCCCTGGTGTACCTGCATCCCTTGTGCCCCCAGAATCTGCTTATTTCTGGGTTTTATTTTAATGAATTAGAGCTTCAAGGATTTTGTTGCCCACGTCACGACTTGGCTCGACTTGGCACTTTTGACACAACTTGGAGTTTTGCCATTTTCTTGATCTTGACATGATTTGAGTTGACTTTTCATAAATTGTGACTAGAACTATATAACTGGAACCTGTTAACTTGACAACTTGCTAGTGGCCCGCGGCGGCGCACTTCCTTGTAACATGACATGATAATATGATAACTTGACAACTTGAGCTGCTGAGGCAGGCTTACTTGACTTGCTACGTGACTTGACACCGTGGGTGTGCATCTTGTGCTTGATTAATCTACTGGTCCAGTCTTGCATCATGTCTAGGACGTGAACCTCTGGGTACCACGGCCAGAGGTTCACATGAATTCGGACTAGGTAAATGATTAGTTCACAAAACTAGAACATGGAGATTTCCCGGCTACAGGCAATCCCGTTACCTGGGCGGCCTTGGGAATTGATGCTTGCCGACGAGTAGGGCACAATTCCAGCACACTGTTAGGTGTTGCACCCCTTGATGGTACTTGAAGGTACACTTGTCTCTCGGACAATGTACCCACCTGTACCCAGCTCCTTGCTTGCGTTCTGGGTAGCCTGGATAGTCTGCAGGGCCTGTGGCTGATAGGAACATCTCATTGCATCTTGCTAGTAACTAGGTTGTGACAACCCTAGTTAGTTAATTTATCAAGCCGTAGGACTTGCTTGGTCGTTGTGAAATGGTTGGCGTCTGGTCTTGTCTAGCCTTGTCTTGCTTGCCTAGTCTTGCCTAGGCCTGATCTAGTCCCTGTACCTGGCTCTCATCCCGAGCATGCTTGTCTTTATTTTATTTTTTTTTGATAAATGGTCTAGCGCATGCGTTATTCAGGCGAAGGGTCACAACCCCGGTCCTTGTTTGGTTTAAGGGTTGTAACCTGGGAGACCGGAATATTCTCATGTTATGACCAGTTATCGCCCTATTGCATGTATTTCTTTCTTGTACCTTTATTTTCATTCCGACTTGATATGCCGGTTTTAGTTCTTGTGCATGGCCTCCTTTGTGGCACTTGCTCTTTCTGGGGTCTGACCCAGCTGGTTTTGTATGGCCAGATTTCGGAGCAGCTACCGAGGATCTACCGCAGTTCCAGCCCGATGGTGTCAACTAGAAGAAACCGGGGCCAAGAGTGGGTTTCTATTTTTGTACCGCTCACTCATATGTAAATTAAATATTCTTTTGAGGCGTTTGCCGGCGAGCACCTGTTAGCTCGTATGTACATTTTCTTGATGCTGTAAACATGATGAACAGATCCTAGGGTTGATCATGTATGATGTACTCTTTGCTAGTCCTGACATTTTGTAAGACTAGCTGCTTGATCATCCAATATGTAATATTTGGGACGCCTTGTATTTATATATTTGATGCTCAGACATCTTGTAATCTTAACACTTGCTTGAGATTGAGACAATAGGCTTGCTAATGACCATAGGAGACTGATGGCTTGTAGTTAACCCTCATATTTCTAGACAGCCGTGACCGTATACCGAGGTGTTTTCCATTTCGATATACGTAGCTGGCTGTGTATGCCCCCGCTCTCCAGTATTCTGGTTCTGGGGCGTTACACCTACTGAATTGGCTAAGGCTAATAACTAGAATAATCCAGTAGTCATGAAGAGATTTCCCCAACTACAGGCAATTCCGTTATCTGGGTACTCCACTTGGGATCTGTAGCCTGCCGACGAGTAGGACATATTTCCAGCACACTGTCATGTGTTGCACCCTTATTGTACTAATATTCGACCTGGATAACCTAGATGGTCTGCAGGGCTTGTGGCTGTGGAAGAATCTTGCTGCATCTTGCTAGTAACTAGGCATGTGATAACCCTAGTTAGTTAAAGTATCAAGCCGTACTTATTGCTTGGCCGTGAAATGTTGGATGGAGTTTAATCAATCTAGTCTTGTCTTGATCATGTACAAGATTGTTACATATCCTGATTTCTTATATTATCTTGCCGATAAATGGTGGTAGAAACCAAGTTCTGTTCAGACGAAGGGTTACAACCCCGGTCCTTGTTTGGTTTACGGGTTGTAACCTGGTTATCTGAATAGTCCCATGGTTATCTCATCGTATATCACCTGTCATGCTTTTCCTTAATTACTGTCTTTTATTATGTAATTATATCCTTGTGCTAATTGTTGGTTTTAGTTCCTAAGTGAAGCCTCCTTTGTGGCGCTTGCTCTTTCTGGGGTCTGATCCAGCTGGTTTTGTATGGCCAGATACCAGAGCAGCTCCAGAGGATCTACCTACCTTCCAGCCAGATGGTGACTACTAGACGGAATCCTGGCAACAAGTGGGTTTATTTTGGCTCTTCCACTCTATTGTAAAAAATATTCTTTTGAGACATTTAGCCGCCGAGCAAGTGTTAGCTCGTGTGCATTTTCACTTACTGTCTGCCTACGGGCTGTAACATGATTGACAAATCCTAGGGTTGATCATGTATGACTAAACTCTTGCTAGTCCTGACATTTTGTAAAGACTAGCTTCATGATCAGCTGAATATGTAATGTTTGGGACGCCTTACTATTGTATATTTGGTGATCTTACATCTTGTGACTTTACTTACTTGCTTGTGATTAAGACACTAGGCTTGTTCATGACCATAAGAGACTGTTGGCTTGTAGTTAAACCCTCATATATCTAGACAGTCATGACCGTATAGTAAGGTGGATTCTATTTCATTATACGTAGCTGGCTATGTCTGCCCCCGCTCTCCAGTGTTCTGGTTCTGGGGCGTGACACCCTTCAACTCAAAGACGTAGATCATGTGCTTCTGGAGGAAGAACCTACTGTTCCAGATGTTGGGTCTGCTGCCGCAATCACTGCGGCTACTAAACTTCAAGCAAAATAGAGAAGGGAAAATAGTATTTGCAGGCTACTTATCCTTAATGCTATGGTATATTCCCTTACAGAATCCTATTATAAGAAGACTATCGCTAGAGACATATGGGAGTCTCTAGAAAAACTCTACGAAGAAGACAAGAATCGCAGTAAAATCTTTGTGGTTGAAAGATATCACAAGTGGTTCTTTGAGGACGACAACTAGTAGTCGTATGGGATAGACAGTTAGATTATTCTAGCCTCAGGGGGGACCCAGTTATGGGCATGATACCCAGTTATGGGCCATACATACACTAGGAGATACGTCCGACAGCAGTCACTAGCTGTGCGTTAGGTACGGTCGGGAGGTATACTAGTGCTTGTATGTTTACATCGGCTCATGATCCGACATCGGCTCGTGACTCAATGTTATTTCCTTATCTACCCACCCATACATTCCAAAGTTATTTTCATATGCATTCACTTAGACTGGTTAGCACACGCCTTATGTTTATATCAGTATTTACTTCTTGGCATGCTCCCATTTATATCTTGTTATCCCCTGAGGACCCGGTTCATTTCCAGATCCTGACGAGCATCTGTACTCGACGATATACGGTTCCGGAGCTGAGGTGGGAGACTTTGCAGAGGACTACGAGGTATTCCCTGAGGAGTTCCCTTGATTAGGGTATGTTGCTACCTTGGCTGAGAGTTTCATTATCTAGATAGTTGTTGCTCTTAGTTAGTTATCTTCCTTTTCCTGTATTTGAATTCTGATGTACTGTTGGATTATTTCCACCAGACTTGTATTTCCATTCAATTGTATTTGGATATGCAGACTACTCTGCTTTTATTTTAGTACTTTTCTTTATGATTTTTGTCGATGAGATTTAGATGTTTGTCTGTGTTGGTTAGTTACTTTTACAGCATAGTACACCTAAGTGAGTCCATTAAATTGGGCATCTCACTCTAGGTTGTATCAGCTGGCCAGGTTAGCCCAAATTCCATATATTTGGGAGTGGGGCGCGACAAAGAAGAAGGAGGAGACGAAAGAGAGAGGCAATTCTGCTAGGGTGATCAAAATTACCGTTGCTCAAAGCAAGATTTTCATCACCACAATATGCTTCTAGGAACCAGTAAGTTCTGAAGTAACTTGTGGAACGCTCACTGTGACCTCCTTGTACGAACTCGCCAAACTCTTCTGGACTCTGAAGGCAGCGACCACACAACTCTCTTCGTCTCTAAATTTTGAAGTAAGCTCTCAAAGGAGGCACGATAGAGAGTATTTATAGAGTTGGGAGGAAGCCCTAACACTAATCCTGGTCGTCAACTGGTTGCTAAAAGATAGGAGTGAATAATGGAAATATATAACTAAATAAATTAAAATCCCATAAAAATGGATCTGAATAATTGAGTCAATATTTCTATAACCGCTCAAATCTTTCAATCATCCTAATTAATCGCTAACAACGCCTATGCGCCTAATAGCCCATCAGCCCATGCGCCTGCGTTCGCCACCGTCCAACAGCGCAGGCGTGGAGCCTGCATGCACGCAACAGCACAAGCGCGTAGCCCTGCAGTGATTTATGCGTCCACCCATGTGCCTCGCCCATGTGGCTCGCGCACAAGCGCAACAACAGCGCAACAACAGCGCACAAAGTGCCATGCTTTGATGTTGACATGCTAAGTGCAAATGTGCCACTTTGCACCATTGAGCCCGAGCCCGAGTCCGAGTCCGAGTTGCTAAGTCCCTTCGGGGCTTAGCTCCTAGGAAATAATCCCATGAGCATGACAAAAAGCTTAAATGCTTCAGTGAGGTGTTAATCCTTTTTCTACTAGAAAAACACTCTCACATGGCACCCATGTGCCCCACCACACCTCATGTGCTCATCTCCATGCAAGCAAAGCTATATATTGAGATACTCACTTTTTGGTGTACGAAATGTGGGACTATCTTTCTAGTTCCAAATGCCAAAAACACCAACAAGAGCTTAGAAGGACACTGGCACAATCAACACGTATAGGGGCACACCGACAGGGACACATCCAACAAGGCCTCGCTAACGAGAGAGAGAAGTGAGAGAGATTAAGACGAGGGAGAGAGAGATGAGAGAGACGAGAGAGAGATCAAAACGAGAGAGAAACAAGAGAAACAGAGAGAGATGGGAGAGTGTGTGAGAAACAAAAAAGAGTCGACTGTTCTTTTTTTTACTAGGCACTGGAGTGGACGACGGCTAGGCGACCCCAACAGCCACTGCCAAATAAAATATAGTAGTGAAGGGGCGTCACTAAATCGTTGCATATTATTCCCGCAATGTTTCTGCGGTTAACTGCGTAAACTAGTGTCACAACCCGATTGATTGTCGACGTCCTGATATTTAATGTTTGAGATATCTATCGTTGGATGTCCAGTCAACGCATGTGCATCACTATGTGGTGACGGATATATGCCATCGCCGATGGCCTTCGCTAATATGCATTATTTTTATAGTAGCAATTGCCTATACATCTGTTAAGTCATCATCGATTCTTGGTCAATCGCTGGCTAGAAACAGATCCTTTTCTGTTGGTGTGGTAGTCGCTAATTTACTATATTTTTGTAGTAAAAGGTTGGGGGTAAAAAAAAAGTAAAATTACATGTAAGAGATAATTTATGGACTATTTAGACCATCTCCAATGGGGGTTTCTATCTTCCCTATTTCTATGGAAGAAATCCATTTTAGAAAAAATTTCTCCCAATGATAATTTCTATCACCATTTCTGTCCTAGGTGGCAATGATGTAGGATGAAAACTTTCTAGGAGGATTTCTACATGTAGAAACTCTCATAGAAATTCTCCTATCTCTCATGACAATTATTATTGGACCCCACACCATTAAATTGGTCCTTTTACTATGTGACACATAGGATAGAAATGAAGAACCATTGGAGAACATTTTTGTACGTCTACAATTTCTATGTAAAAACTCTTCCAACTAGGATAGAAATCTTCTTAAAGACAATGCCAAGTAGGATAAGAACTCAATTTTAGAAATTACCATTGGAGATGGTCTTATAGCAAGTGAAAGTTAAGATAATTATAATTTTTACTTGCATATGTGTGATCGACTTAATTAGTGGACCTAGTCGTCGGAATGTGCGTCACCGACCTTTCTCCCAATAAATGCATGATGCCAAGTTAATACCAAAGTTATTCTCTGTTCAGTGAGTGACATATCAATGTGTACAATGGTCCAGCCCGAGCCCGACCCAGGCCCGGACCGGCCCGCCCCCCTTAAAGTCCGGTCCGGATCGCTTTTGGACCGAACCGGCCCGGCCCCCCACTCCCGAACGGGTCGGGTCGGGCCTCACCCCCCCCCCCCCCCCCCCCCCAGCCCTAGCCCGGCCCGGCCCGTAAAGAAATTTTTTTTTTTTTTTTTTGAGAAAAAATATTTGTATGTTGTAGGATTCGAACCTAAGACATGCCAAATTAGAGTTTTAAACCCACTACTATAACCAGTTTCCCTTATTTGTTGTGTGTTCAAAATCTACATTAGCTTATATAATAGGTTAAGAAGATAAAAATGGAAAAAAAAAAAAAAAAAACAGCCAAAACCCGGCCCGTTCAGGCCCGACCCGTCCAGCGCCCGGGCCACTGGACCGGGCTGGGTTTGAAAAATTTTAACCGGGCCGGGCCGGCCCGCATTTACGTCCGGTCCAGGCTGGGCCCGGCCTAAGCCCGACGAGCCCGAAGTTTCTGGGCCGCGGGCCGGCCCGGCCCGGACCGTTTAACACCATGAGTGACATATAGAACTCTTTGATCAAAATCCTTTCGAGTAACTATTTATATCCGTGCATAGAACTCGAGCTTTTGGACCTATAAACTGTCCTACACTAGCGACATTTTTTTTATGGTTTCCACCAAGCTTCCTTTCCTTATAAGCATGCAAAACAGTTACACGTACAGGTTATACAACCACCACGTAAAATGTCTGTCTTCTTGGAACCTAGCTCACCCCACTATCCACAACACACATCACCATTTCCACAACTAACCACTTATTGCAGGACCATTTGTGACATTTTAGAGCATCTCCATCCCTATTGTATTGCAATATTCTTAGAGCATCTCCAACTCTATTGTCTTTTTCCTTTTTTCTTTTTTCTTTTTTTTTTTCCTTTTTTTTTCCGTACGGGACTTTGTAGTTTGTGCACGCTATATTACATATTTTTTGGGCCCACTGACCTAAACTTTCACAAATAGAAGAAATAATATGTACCCGTAGCTCGATCAACTGATCTTCCACCATCCAGTCAGGATCTTATACCTATTCGCGGTAACCACAAGAGTCACTTGAGTTCGGTCTTCTCATGTAATGTGTTATAATTTTTGTGTAGCATGAGGCACAATAAAATGTCTTTCATAGGTGCAAAATTAAATTCACAAAAGACAATGAAGTAAAAAAATTCTCCAATGAAAAATATTGAGTTGTTTACTTTTCAAACTTCTAAGACAACTTTTTTTTTCTTCTTTCCTTTTTCTAAATAATTTTTATTCGTATTCGATGACATGAAAACAATCTAAAACTAGACAACAAACTTCACAATATCTTCTATAACTTTAGGGTGTGTTTGGTAGGAGGGAAAAGTGGGAGGAAAGAAAATATATGAGGGAAAAGTGGGAGGAAAGAAACATTTTCTCTTGTTTGGCATGAGAAGAAAAATGGATGGAAGGAAAAGTGGAGGGATTGGTTTTCCCTTATAACCTAAGAAAAGTGGAAGAAAAAGTACATACCTATCTTAATTTACAATTATACCCTATAGAAATTATATTATTTTAAAGTAGTTCAATAAAGTCAAATGGTAAATAAATGTTGTTAGTTGAGGATATAATTGGTAAAGTCTATATTTTTATTTTCCTTCCTTCCACTTTTCTTTCCATATCAAATAAAGAAAAATATATCACTTCCATTTTCTTTCTATCCTACCAAACACAAATGAAAAAAAATAGTATTTTCTTTCTAATTTACTTGACAATTGCATTGAAGAATGAGTTTTAAATAATAAAAATTTGGCCAATGTGGCTACAATCCACTAATTCAGGATCTTATATCTCTTTCCGGTAACCTCAATGGTTAAGTTCTGCCCATAATTATGGATGTTGTCTTGAACTCAGTCGGCAATTAATGTATAAAATATGAACTCTTGAGACTATTTATGCATAGGGAAGAGATTTTTATAAACAATTTAAATTGTCCAGACAACAATGTAAACCACATTAATTGATGTTGATAGTAGGGTTTTAAAAGCCGGACTGAACCGGTTGGTTGAATCGATCAACCGTGAACTAGTTTTTTGGGAGTGGTTTAAAACCAACTAAATCAGGGCAGGTTCTATGGTTTAGGGACCTAGGTCAAAATCTATAATTTGGACCTTCTTTCTCACATAAAAAATATATATATATATATTTTTACAAGCAAAATCATCAATTAAGCTATCAAAATCATCAATCAAGCTATCATATTTTTTTTCCAAATTAGAATGCTGATTTTTTTGTTGTTTCCAGATTGTCTTTGTTTTGAATTTATTTTATGATACACTTAGCCTATTTTAAAATTTTGGGGGCTTCCAAAGTTGGGGGCCCAAGATAGTCGTCCATCTCACGCGTGCCCTGGGCCGGCCCTGGACTTAATATTCTTTTTTACAAGTTTGCCACTGAAAAATTTATTTAGGCTATCCAATTCCTAGGTATAAAAGATGACTCTTTTAATTTTTTTTGCTCTCTCCTCCTTCACAAGAAGAAAGAACAAAGAACAAAGAAGAACAAGAAGAACAAGAAGAACAAGAACAATATTTTTCTCCAAACCCTATTTTATTTTATTTTTGCTCTCTTCTAATTTCTCTTCTTCTTTTTTTTCTCTCCCAACCCTAGTTTATGGATGAAATCCTAGTTGTAGAAGAAATTGGGTTATCAAATCTATCAAATCTATTTATCAATTAATCAAAATTTCTTCATTAATAGAAGAAATTATGGATGAAATCCTAATTCTAGAAAAAATTGATTTGTTGAGCAAGTTTATATCAGGACTGTCACAATTTCTGGCAGTCCTAGAAGTATTGAGGACTGTCAAAAATTGTGGTAGTCCTGAAAGGGACTTGCTGTACAACAGGACTGCCACAATTTCTGGCAGTCCTAAAAGTATTAAGAAATGCCAGGAATTATGGCAGTCCTGAAAGTTACTTGTTGTACAGAAAGTTCCTTTCAGGACTGCCACAATTCATGGCAGTCCTAAAGTCAAAATTCTCAAATAAAAAAACATGTGTTAGAATTTATTTCAATCTTGATAATAGAGTGAAATATGCATTTTAGGATTTATTTTCATGCATTTTTTGTGAGAAAAGAAGTATTTAAGGTTTATTTTCATGCATTTTAGGGTTTATTTTATTTTTTGGGTGTATCGAAATTGGGAATGAGAAGAAAATTAGGATTTTGATGGAGATGGTGATGATAGAAATGGTGGAGAAGAAGAATAAGATGAGAAGAAAACTAGGATTTTGATGGAGATGTGAGAATAAAAATGGTGGAGAAGAAGAAGAAGAAGAAAGCTAGGGTTTCGAAAGAGATAGAGTGAAATTTACAAATGAGAGTAAAATTTGGGACTTGGGGAGGTGTAGGGTTGGGACAGCCCCATGAGTAGGAAAATTGGATAGCCCGAGTAATTTTTTCTAAAACATGGGCTAGTCCCAATCCTGGCTAGCCCTGATCAACTTTTGATGTGCCCTTATAAAAAATCGCTGACTTTTATGTTGTTTCCAAATTGTCTTTGCTTTAAATTTATTTTATGATATACTTAGTCTATTTTAAAATTTTAGGGGCTTCCAAAGTTGGGGGCCCAAGATGGTCGTCCATCTCACCCGTGCCCTGGGCCGGCCCTGAACTAAATATTCTTTTCAAATATCAGGTCAATTCGATCAACCCAGTTGACCCTGCCGGTCAAATAACCGAATCGTATGACCTAGTTGGATATTGAACTGATTTGACCTTGAGTTTTGAGTTTTGCTTTTAACTTTACATACCAACAAAGTTAAATATGTTTTCTTCTTGACTAATTATACAATGGACGCAAATATGTAAAACGTTTTATATATTTATATATATATATATATATATATATATATATATATATATATATATTTTTATATATATATATATATATATATATATATATATATATATATATATATATATATATATATATATATATATATATATGACTTAATGATCCAATTCAATGTCTTTACCGGTCGATCTCTCATCTGCTTTTTAAACAAAAATGTTGTTTGGCTCCCAAAATATTTGGGTGATGTCATCTCCCATTATGTGACATATGACATGGTTGCTGACATGGCAGCTGATATAGCAAAATTTAACATTAAAATTAATATTAAAATTAATATTAATATTAATATTAAATTAACATAATAATTAATATTAAGATTAATCTTAACATTAAAATAAACCTTAACATTAAAATTAACATTAATATTAAAAGAGAAATTTTGAGTGGCACCCCACTTTTGTTTACCATATTTACAGTGCACCCCACAAGTTTACAATAATGTAAGGTACCCCTACTTTTGACGGTTTCCGTCCAATATGGACGGTCAACTAGGTTGACCCAAATTTTTTGACAAAAATATCCCTGACCTGTTGTCTTCTTCACCGTGTCACTCGCCCCCCCTCCCCCCTCGCCGCTGCCCCCCCCCCCCCCCCCCCCCTCCCCGACCTCGCCGCCCCCGTCTCCGACCTCGCCGACCTCGCCGCCCCCGTCTCCGACCTCCCTTGGACGAGGTGGTGAACGTTTGGGTCCCTAGTGACTGCAAGTTCTTCAAATGTTTACTTGAAAATTGCAAAAACATACAAGTTTCCCACCTCTAATCCGATAGATTGATGCAATTGTTGTGATTTGATCCTAGTCCTGAAGACCTTCTTAATTTGTAGATGCCATTGTGTGCAATTTGTTTTTTCCCGAAGGATTCCGACAAACACATGCTCGCGAAGCAAACTGGACTAACCAGAAGCCAGGTGCTAAGAGTCCCTTCTCTTCCTGTGTATATGAATGAATTCATTCGATACAAAGGCCTGTTGTGATTATTAATGCATTAGTTGTTCTTTTTTTATTTTGTGAATGCAGGTCTCGAACTGGTTCATCAACGCGAGGGTCCGTCTCTGGAAGCCAATGGTGGAGGAGATGTACAACGAAGAGGCCAAGGAGCAGGAGCAGAACAACGGCGATGACAAGACCAGCAAGAGCGATTGTAGCGAGCATTCCGCGTCCCAAGCTCAGAGCCCAACAAGGACAGATCATGGACCACCACGGGGGCGGCGAGATCGACGAGGTCGTGGAGGGGGGGCGGCGCTAGGGTCCGGCGAAGGGGGGCGGCGGAGGTACGCCGACGGCGGGTAGGGGACAGACCCTGAAAACAGAGGGATTAGGGAAAGAAGATCGGGGTATTTTGGTCTAAAAAAAATGGTCAAAGGATTTGACCGTAAGTTGGGGACGAAAACCGTCAAATGTGGGGGGTACCTTACATTGTTGTAAACTTGTGGGGTGCACGGTAAATATGGTAAACAAAAGTGGGGTGCCACTCAAAATTTCTCATATTAAAATTAAAATTAAAATTAATCTTAATATTAAAATTAATATTAACATTAACATTAACACATTAATATTATTATTAATATTAACATTAAAAAAATTTGGGTAATTAATGTTTTGGGTTAAAATTTGTCATGTCAGCTATTATGTCAGTTGGTATATCAGATGCCACATAATGAAAGATGAAATCACCCAAATATTTTGGAAGCCAAATAGCATAATTGTTTTTTTAAACATATTCATGGTGCCATATACCAAAGAAAGGTAGCAAACCGTGTTGAAGGCAAAGCAGCTGATCTCTTCATCACTAGGACAGACATTGTACACCAATAACCCTTTTTTCATGCGAAAAAAATATGGCTGCTAGGGCTCTATAAAGGCTCATGGAATGGAATCCTATCTCTCCAATTTATTCCATTCCTTCACTGAAATCAAGAACAGCAACGATGGCTTTTGTGCTCTCAGAAAACTTCAAGGCCTTCATCAACACTTCCTTCCTTCTCCTCCTCTGCTTCTTCTTCACTTCCCACATTCGCTCTCCCACCTTTGATCCTAACTTCTTATCATCAACGTCAACAGCAACGAGAAGTAGCTGCATTGCTCTTCAAGAACTCGACGATGCCAACTCCAAATGCCTCTACCTAAAGTCTCACTCCCCGTGTGTCCCCCAAGGCTACATAAACTATCTCCACATGTTCTACTGCCTCTGCGGAAGCCACCCTTCCCTTGGCTACACTCTCCTAGCCCTCTGGCTCTTGGTCCTCTTCTACTTGCTCGGCAACACCGCCTCCCAGTACTTCTGCTCCTCCGTCGAGAGCCTCTCCAAAGTCCTCCGGCTCTCCCCGACCATCGCGGGCGTCACCCTCCTGTCCCTCGGCAACGGCTCGCCCGACGTCTTCGCCAGCATCGTCTCGTTCCGCTCTGGCTCCGGAGAGGTCGGCCTCAGCAGCGTCCTCGGCGGCGCCTTCTTCGTGTCCTGCGTCGTCGTCGGCGTCATCAACATCTGCGTGTCGTCCTCGCCTTCGTCTTCGTCCCGTGCCGTGCGCATCGACCGGCTGAGCTTCTTCCGCGACGTGCTGTTCTTCGTCGCCGTGCTCTCCTCCCTCTTCATCATCCTCCTCGTGGGGCGGATAACCATATGGGGTGCAGTCTGCTTCGCGTCGCTCTACTTCGTCTACGTGACGATAGTTTCCTTCACGCACTTCTGTAAGGACAAGTGCCACGAGCTCTCGGCGCCGATCCTTATCGGCTCCGAGGAGCTCGACGAGCCCGTGTCCAGCAGCATTGTGTCAAAGCACCCCGTTGCCAACGGGACAACGATCGAGCCCCATTCGAGCTTCACCGAGATGAAGGACTTGGCAATGCACTACATGGAATGGTTCCTCTACTTCATCGACATGCCGCTGTACCTCCCCCGAAGGTTGACAATACCCGACGTCTCCGAGGACAACTGGTCAAGAAATTACGCGGTCGCCTCAGCGACGCTGGCGCCGGTCCTCCTCGCCACCCTCTGGAACTCCAAGAGAACCGGAACGGGCACTAGAGAAGGAACAACCATCTACCTCTACGGTGCTTTAGTGGGAGTAGTTCTGGGCCTCATCGCAGTGCACACGACAACAAAGGACAGCCCGCCGAGGAAGTACTTGTTCCCGTGGCTCGCCGGCGGGTTCCTGATGAGCGTGCTCTGGACGTACATCATCGCGGAGGAGCTGGTGGGCCTGCTGGTCTCTCTAGGCTACGTGCTCGGCATCAGCCCCGGGATCCTAGGGCTCACAGTGCTTGCATGGGGGAACTCCATAGGGGACCTCATTGCGAACGTCGCGATGGCGGTGACCGGGGGCGAGGATGGGGTGCAGATCGCGATATCGGGATGCTACGCAGGACCGATATTCAACACGCTCGCCGGGCTCGGGGGATCGCTGGTGGTGTCAGCGTGGGGTGCGCACCCGGCGCCGTTTGTCATCCCTGTGGTGGCTTCATTGTTTGAGATTCTAGGGTTCATGATAGGGGGGCTGGTGTGGGCCCTGCTGATGCTGCCGAGGAAGGGGATGAAGATGGATAGGGCTGTGGGGGTCGGCCTGCTGGCCATCTACCTGTGCTTCTTGTCCCTGAGGCTCTCCCAGAGCCTTGGGCTGCTATAGATTCACTGCTGAGACTCTCTTCATTTGGATATTGTGTCAATGTTTGTAACTTGGTAGAGCACTTCATGTGTTATTGGAAGGGAACGTTATTTTATGTTGCTTCCCTCCCTTGGTTTTATTAATAATAATTATTCAAAATGTCGAGTGAACGGGACAATTTGAAAATCGGTCTGGCCCGGTCCTACTATCTAATCGGGCTAATTTTTTTTCGCTCTATAAAACCTGGCTTGCACTGGCCCGACCCCCCTCAGTTCTACTATTGGGTGACTACTTTAACTACCAAAAAAAGGTCCAAGATGCAGTCAAACAATCATTCCAACCGGGATCGGACCCGGTCCTCCCCCTTTCGGGCCTCACCCTCATGTTTCCGTTTTGGGAGATTTGCCGATTTATCCCCTATGTCACGTTTAAGTCTCAAATATATGGAGGACCAGGACAAGTGACAATGACCATCTACGTATCAAGTGGACTCCAGTCCAACTCGACACATATGCACTGTCTAAGATCGGGTTAATCTATCTATAAAAAATTATAACTATCTTGTCAAACTATATCTCAATCCACGTGAATTTAACAAGAATAGACATAATGCAATAAAATGGCCCCCTAATAACACATCTGTTTAATCAAGCATGAGCAGAACAACAAGGCTTGCAAACACTAGGCTATTACATCATAGTAAAATAATACAAGACGAAATATAACTGCGAAAGACTACCCAAATTTGAGAAGATGGTCATCAACGTTCCCTTGAAGAAGCTCAACATAGCCTAGAAATAAACCAAGTCGACTCCGGGTACTCGGCAAGTGCTCAATCAAGCCACTAGAAAATAACTCATCGAGTAGTTCTCATCACGAGACACTAGAAACACATTATCGGTCATGGTGTAGGGTGGGCCGGTTAGCCCGGTACCTGGCCCAGGCCCGAACCGGCCCGCGGTCAAATCAGCCCGGCCTAGCCCGTCCGAGGCCCGAACCGGTCCAGCCCCCCACCCCCCAACGGGTCGGGTCGGGCCTCCCCCCCCCCCCAGCCCGAGCCCGGCCCGGCCCGATAATTTTTTTTTTGTATTCTGTATTAGGCCCGACCCGAGGCCCAGCCCGGGTGGACCGGCCCGAAGCCTGGCCCGGTTGGACCGGTCCAGCCGACCGTTGGGTGAGCCGTTGGAATTTTTTGTTTGTTTTTTTTAAAAACTGAGCCGACCGTTTGGGGGGTCTTTTACCAAAATGCACCTCCCATATAGCCGTTTTTAAAACGTTGGGAGGAGCATTTTGGTCATTTTGGGCCCAAAATTACCAAAATAACCTTGAAATTTTTTTATAAATAGGCCAAAAATCCCATTTTTCAAACACAACTCATTCCAAACATTTCTCTACATTTCTCTACGGTGTTCTACGGCTTTCCCTCCCCGGTGCTCTGGTGTTCTACGGCTTTCCTATCTCCCTCCCAACTCCATTCCGGCTCTACGGCTTCCCGAACTTTCTCTTAATTCCTTACTTTTTTCTAACAAAGTTTTACTTTATTTTATTTTATATATGGCTAGTGAAGGTTCAAACCCACCTGATCTTGCTGGACAGACTTACCAATTATTTAATACTTTTTTTGACGGTACTCAAATTCCACCCGAGCAAGTAGCAACCAATCCGATTCCGGAGGGGTTCCAACCATCTCCTCCGGAAGTCGCTAATTGCACCCAACGTCCTGAAAAAAAAAGGTCTAAGTATTGGAAATATTTTACTTTGATTTTTGAAACTAATCCTGATGGTTCGCTTGTTTTAGATGCCAAAGGTGAACCAATACCGTACAAGGCGCAATGCAAGAAATGTTGCAACCAGTACGCATGGAAGAAGGGCGGTGGCACCGGGACCATATCCAGATACTACGACACTTGCTACGGGAAGGACACACTTCAAGCGTCCCAAACCTAAATAAGCTTTGGCACCACCGGTTCTTCAATGGGTAACTTTACTTACTCAGCTGCTCGGCATAAAACTGAATTAACTAAACATATTATTCGTGAAGAACTTCCTTTCACGACGGGTGAAAGCGAATCTTTACGAGATTATGCATCAATTTCTCTAAACCCCTCCTTTACTAGAGTGAGTAGACAACAAGCTCGAAACGAGGCTATTCGTCTCTTTAACGAGCGGAAAGCCGCTTTGAAAGCGGATTTTCAAAATGTTAGTAAGTTGTCTATTACTTCTGATATTTGGACTACTAAGTGGAGTTATGCTTACATTTGTATTACCGCACACTATATAGATGCACAATGGATGTTGCAAAAACACATCATCTGTCTTAAAATTATAGAATGTCCACACACGGGCTGTAAAACCCCTAAATTTCTACTATTTTTTATTATTATTAAATTTGGTAATGATTTAAAATTTTGTATTGTACGTCGCATAGTCGTATTGTATGTCGCGCGCGAAATTTTTATTTTCGTAATTGCTTGACGAGTGCGAATATGTGCGAGCGTACATATTTTAGAAAAACATTTTTCTATTTTTTTAGTTTCAAAATAATATATATAATAACTATTTGAGCTATCGTACTAAAATGCCAAGCTCATTAATTAATTAATTTATTTATACAAAGCCTTTTGTTATAACAATTATTGATAATATTTTTTTGTGCGTACATAAATATTTTATAAGTTTATTTTTAATTAATAATGCAATTTCGAAATTATTATTATAGTATTTTTGGAAAATATATTTTAAAATTATTGTGGCAATTTAAATCTTGATTTAAATTTATGGATTTATTTAAATAGTTAAATATTTGATATTTAATTTATCCTATTTGATTTTAAACTGAAAATTTAATTAGATTTAAATTGGATTTGTATTTGTATTTGGATTTGGATTTGGTTGATTTTAAATTAAGTTACAAATTATCTATTTTTGGGTTTAAACTACTCCTAATCTTTATCCAACTGAAAATTCCCACATCCTATAAATAGGCAGGTACTCCTCCATAAATTCTATCACACAGTATTTCTCCACAAATATACGTGCATCGTGTCCGTGTCAACCTAGTTACTTCCACTATTTTTCTTTTACATATACCATCTCTTCCGTGTCTGACACACCGGACATCCATCCTCCACAACCCTATTATGTGTCGCGCAGGACACAACCCCGATACAGTCAAATCCTAACCGCTACCCCAACCCGTCTCCTCCATCTCCGCTGCAACCATCTCCGACCACCATATCACCCCTTTTGCCAGGCCAACTCCAGTCGCATGGTCACCAACGCCGCCACAGCGTCCCCGTCGATCACCCGTACCATCACCATCTGTAGTGCCCTGTCCCGCAAAGTCAATCGGAGGAATCGAAACACTGACGGCGTTCGGACTTGGCCTTACAACGGCGATTCGAAGACATCGCTCAGGTGGGATAGTTTCGGTGAACTTACCTCTTCTCATCCTTCACTTAATAATTCGTATATTTTCAACTTGCACAAGTAGGCTTAATAATAAAAGAGACGAATCCACATAGCTAAAGAGAATTATTCCGACGGATCGAATCGAGTTTAGAACATGGAAAACGTCCCACGGTCGGATTATAGTTGGTGCACGGTGTGCTTTGAAAACGACACTCGATCCTTCGTTCCGCGGCTTGGAAGAGGGAAAAGTGGTATTCGACACAAACGATGAGTTAGCCTAAGTCATAGGCGTCGTCCGCGTAAATGCTCGATAAAGCATGCATGTTTCCACTGTGCAAGGCTTGGCATAGCCTTGGCTCATCCCTCGGGTTAAGTTGTAGGCTTGTGTAAGTTAGGCAAAGTTATGCCGGTCGACCTAAGTCATTCCAAGTACCGTCCCGCTCTTTCTACGGTTGTCAAGTTAAATAGTCCCACGATCTCAAGGGCCGTCATATAACGTATGACTTTGGTGATAGCGTCGCGTAGGACGTAAGTCAGTTAAAGGCACGAGCCACAGTTGGCACGATATAAAGTTAGCCACGGACTTTGGTCGAAAACACTTTTGTTCAAGTTAAGTTGGAAGGCTATGTAGTAGTCATTCCCTCGAGTTCAATAAAGTTCGAGGCGATCCCTCGGTTGGGAGTCTCGGATTCCTATCTACGTTAAGAAGTTCGAGGCGGTCCCTCGGTTGGGAGTCTCGCGTTCCTATCCACGTTAAGATGTTTCGAGGAGGTCCCTTAGTTGGGAGTCTCGCGTTCCTATCCACGTTAAGATGTTCGAGACGGTCCCTCAGTTGGGTGTCTCGCGGCCCCGATGCACGTAATGCAAAGGGTGGTTCAGAGCACGAGTTGCTAAGTATAGTTCCAGTCGTACCAACAAATTAGGCCATGCATTTATGTGAGTCTAGATGTCTCGTAGGTGCGTGGTCATTGGACACCTTGTCGACAAGGATTTCTGTCTAAACTGGTTATACGCCGGGGCACCGGGCCCAGTCGTCCTAGGAGGTAGACATTATAGCAGCGCATGCTTTTATTGCGTAGGTACTCGGAGGATTTCAACGGGGCTCGCTACCTGTGCTGAAGGACCCACCGCCTATCCGAGCTATGTTCGCGATGGCTTGTCATGCCTGTGGCCTTTCATATAGAAATTGGCGTGCTAAGCGGCGAATCTGCATGCACGGTGTCGGTCGTAACAAAGGAAGTGTAAGCACGGTATGTGATGTGTCGTGAAATGAGTGCATGGTATGCACACAAGGTATTATAAAGCCTACGATTCGGTTATACGTAAAGACACGTGCTTCGGCACGAGATATGGCGTTGTGCTTGAGTTCTCAACACCGATTTTACGAGTCGGATTAGTCGTTGCGAGTTAAGTCGAGAAGGGCCGTAGGGCAACTTTGGTTAAGTCATGTTGAGTTCTGGGCACGACCTCGAGATGTGAGGCCTAGCCACGTTGTCATAAAACGAGTATAGGCAAGACTAAGCGAGGAGGCACTGCCTCGGTGAGACTAAAGCACGAATCGAGTTCATTGCACGACCGAGTCGTTACATCCCAGAGTAAGGCACGAAGGGGCAAGCACGAGGCAATATGTTGACGTTATTGGAACAATAAGGTCTAGCGGTAAAGTATGAGTACGTTATTAGTGCAAGGCACGATGGCGGTCTAGAGACACAAAATAGACCAAGGCGTCGGTCCTAAAATCGATCCTAAGGCAAGAATAGAAAGACAATCGTAAAGGGGGCTTGTATAGCACAACATAAAATAAAACGTGTCGGTTTTGTATGGGTGGGCGAGGAGCTCACTCTACCAGTACAGTTGAGTACTAACACCCACATAGTTTCTATGTGCAGGTACAGGTAGAAGCTCGTGTCGCAGAGCTCGCTTGGATGCGTCGAGGCACGGAGTTCTTTGACGATTTGAAGCGTTCGGCCGCATGGATTAAAGACTTATACGGGACATAATGTATGGACATCGCCTTCTGAAGTTTCCGCTGGCTCAAGCATTGTAATCGAGAAATGAGAGAGAGCAAAGTGATTTGTAATGTGAGACGTGTAAATTTGAGTGATTGTAATCTCGGCCTTGCGCCCCCAATGTAACCGTTGTTTCGATATCAATAAAGAGCTTCTTTTGAATAACTTGTGTTTTGTTCTAAATTTTTGCTGCATGTTCAATGTCTCTGCTTGGGACTTCTGTGCGACGATCCCGTCGCCGCCGCTGTAATCAACTGTTATGGAACCCGCCTTGCACGAGCGAAATTTAGGCTCGTGCGACATCACGCCTTAGCGAGGATGATCGCTCCTACGGGATCGGGGCGTGAAACCATCACCCGCCAACATCATGGTCGCCACCATGACTAGCACCCCCATTACCCGTCGAAAATCCTCAAACCCAACCATGGTCACCACCGCCATCACCAAAATTCCATCACCCACAACCCGACCATGGCCGTGCCCCCCCACCTCGGCCGACCGCCACCTTGACCAACAACCCATCCGCAATCACCAGAAATCATCACCACCTCCACCACAAGTAAAAAGAGGAAAACCCGCTGCTTACCTCCATCGCCATGTGCCGATCCCCCGCGGCACTATGCTCGGACGTTGCTCCGGTAGGCCTCAGCGACTGAGACAACTAGATCCGGTCGTCCCAGATATGGAACCACCGGTTCCCTTCGTGCGACTGGAGCCGACCGCCGCCTCGGTGCTCGAGCCAACACTTTCGTCGCCGACCTCGTGCCGTCCCTACCGCCGCCCCTGTTCCGTGCTTCACCGGCCGCCGTCGTAGAGCCGCGCCGCCTGGCCCCCTCCGCGCCACTTCCTCCTCCGAGCTACCTCCGTCGATCTCGTCCACCGTCCTCCGTGCGAATGCCTCAACGATCAGCTCCGCCCCGGCCTCAGCCGCGACGCCGCCACCGCGCCGGCCATCCACCGAACGCCGACCCCTTCCTCAGTAATCCTCTTCTCCACTCCTCTCCTTTCCTTTTCTTACTCTCAATTTCTTCTCTCTCTCTCTCAGTAAAAACTTGGGAATGTGGGGGTTATATAAAATTATTATTAGCATTATTCTTAATAAAAGGAGATGAGCAGTAAATGTTGATATAAAATTATTAGTATTAGTATTATTATATTATTATTTGTATTATTATTATTAAGGGAAGAGTAGCTGTGTTTGGGATTTTTGTTATTATTAATATTATATTATTATTATTATTATTATTATTATTATTATTAAGGGAAGATTAGCTGTATTATTCTTTTTGGAATTCTTGTTATTATTATTATTATTATATAATAATAATAATTATTATTATTAAGGGATAAGCTATATTTTTATTATTATTATTATTATTATTATTATTATTATTATTATTATTATTATTACTATTACTGTTATTATTATTGTTATTAGTATTATTATTATATTATTATTTTTAGAATCATTAGTGTATTATTCTGTTATTTAAATAAATTTGATAACGCATATTTTTCCAAAATTATTTTGACACCACACAATAGCCCTAAAAATTATTTTTTCCTATATTTTAGTAAAATATTTTGACTAACGAAAAGTTACTTTCCTACAATATATATTATATATATGAGCCTAAAAACGAATTTCGATATTTTCAAGTATTCATCTAAACGTATAATTGACTAATTTCAAATTTGATATATATACAAAGTATTTTTAAGAATTTACATAAAAATATTTTTGAAAATTTGTATACGTAATCTCCATAATTTCTCCTTGCTTAACACCCTTAGTATGACTAATCATCCATTCATATTTTCTCATGAAATTCGGACCATGCTGCATCGATACCGACTATTGGACCAAAGAGGACTTGTTGGATCATTGTACCACATCAGGCATAACACCAGGCAAGATACCTTGCCTTTACTGTTTAATTTTTTGCTCAATATCATGCATGCTTTTTTTCTTCTTTATGGTGTTCTTTCAAAATTATATATATATGCAAATTATTATATTTTATGCAATTGGCTTAGAGTTAAGGGATCACCGTATGTTTAAGTGCATCTCATAAACTGTCACGATGTGCCACGGGTTGTGTATGAGTTGTGAGTCACATATAGCTCCGGACTTGCGTACCGACCGTACATCGGTGCGTACAGGCCGTACGTTAAGATATAAATGTTAATAGATTGTATAGAAGACTTGACAGTTATTAAGGATTAAACAGTGTCGTGGAGACGATGCATGTATAGTATTATTGGGGGGAGGGGACAGTTATTAGCGTAGGGCCTACATTTTATTTTTACACACATTTTGGGCCGAGGGTGACTCTTCTGAGCACTACCTTCTGTCCAGGGTCGATAGTGACTCGGATGAGCGCTACTTACTGCCACTCTTTATTTACTCTGCTGAGCCTACAGCCCCTGCGTTGAATGTTGTCCTCAAAGTGCATATCACATAGAATGGTTAGGAACCTTTACTCATGCATACTTTTCTGTTGAGCTTTATTATTCAGTTTATTGGCATGATATTATGTGTCTTGTTACGTCCCTCTGAGAACCTGGTGATCTCTCCAGGTGTGTATTTTCGTAATTTTTGCAGATGCTCTAGCTAAGGCCATTCCTTCCTTCGTGATGATTGCTCTTGGACTCGTCACTTGCTCTCGCTTGCTAAATTCTTTCCTTGTATATTTGTCCATATTTAATTTGGTTGGTAGTGGACTTTGTCTCCGCCCAACTATTATGTACTTGACAAACTCAAGGTTGTTTTATATCATTATTTATCTTTGTGGATGAGATTTAGTGTCTTGGCTTTCTATATTTACAGCTTATGTATATATACGAGTCGTATATTTACTCGTATGTATACAGCTGGCATGATACGTATCTAGTCTCAAATATTTGGGACTGGAACGTTATATATTTTTGTGGTGGCCCATGCAGGTCGAGATTGCCGTTTCGGTTATATTAATGTACCGAACGGGCCTGCAATATAGGATTAGAATGTAGGAATTTCATCCACATACTTGATCACCTTCCTTGACCTTCCTTAATTTCCATATTCCGACTCCCGTGGCTTCCCTTGATTTTTGCATCTTGTTTGAACTCTTTCTACCAACACCCTATAATCTCGTGCTTAAACATGGTTAGAAGGATGACTACACTACTATATACTTATTGGTCAACCCTATGGCTAGAAGGGTTTCATTGACAATTAATATGCATTGAGGTTTTATTTGAATTATAAAGACATTTTTCCTAAAAGTATGACTTTTAAGGATTAGTTTATTCCAATTTGGGTAGTAGCATATTACCGCCATCAGAGGATAGTTGAAATTTTATTTTAAATTTACAAGGTGGTATACACAAGAGGATGGCTAGATCGAGAAAACAAATTTTTTTATGAATTTTGAAATTGTGAAATAGTTATGATTTATTAGGGATATGAAATCAATTTGAGAAATATCTTGAGTTTTTATATTGTGACGCTTGATTTACGGTTAACTTTAAAAGTTTGGATTGTAATATTATAAAGTTTATCTCGAGATTATTTAAGGAGTTTTAATTATGATTTTTTTAACTACTAGAGAAGACGAAAGTTTAGTTTGAGAAAGCTTGAGGTCTAAAATTGAGTCGTACGATTTATAAGTTTATTTAATTTTGAGTTGAAGAAATGATGGTAAAATTTAGTTTAAATATTTGGAGGATATGAAAGCGACTTTGAAGAAAATTTTAAATTTTAAATTGTGTCATATGATCTATGATTTATAAAGTTAATTAGATTTCAAGTTTAAAGCCTTGATTATGGATATTTGAATTTTGGTAAAAAAAGGATTTAATTTAGGTTACATGATTGCGAATAATGAAATAAGCTATGAGTTTATTTCGAGGTACATTTGAGAATTGAATTTTTTTAAAAGTGATGGCTTATTATGAAAATTTAGTTGTGCCGTATTAGATATGATGAAGATTATTTAGAATTTATTTAAAAGAAACTAAACTTCAAGTTATGATTAAATACTTGATGGAGTATTTTGAGCTTCTATTTCGAAACTGTCGAGAAACTTAAAATTTGAAATTAGATCATATATTGGTAAAGAACCAAGAAACAAGTAAGGTCACCCTAATGAGATAGAAGTATTCCACATTAGATTGTCACACCACTTATGATTAAAATATTGCATATACACAAGTGTAGTTAGTCATCTACGAAAACCATGTGACCATATCTTTGATTTACTCGATCTTCCCTCAAATCTAGATCTTTTATCGTGACCATCTAATTGTTTGGAACTTAGAAATGATTAGAACCATCCCCTTGACCATACCCTTATTTATAAAACTTTTTTTCTTCTAGAAACCGTGTCTCTAACTTATTTTACCTTGATCTACGAGATTTCCTAATATTCCTTATTTTGTGCTTTAACCTTTTATTTTTGTGCATTAATTAGTACCTTATGAAAACCCACTTTCTATTTTGATCATTTGGCATTCTCCATCGTGACTTTGATATTTGGAGAGCAACACTAGACTTTTCCTTCCCACAAATTTCACATGCAAAACGTAGACGACTCCACCTTCATGTAGGTATATTGTGTCCCACCAAAACACGTCCCCTTGTACTCTATTTTTATGGTGCGACTTTCGGGTCATAAAGACTAACTGTAACCTTTACCATGATATCGATATATTTATCGACCATGGACCTCGACTCAATTCTTTCGACCCGATGAGTGCTTGTATTTAATTCCTTGAATACTTACCTTGTGTTTTATTTCGAATGCTAGACCCAGTGTCACACCACTAGCTTAACTCTTGTAAGTTTAGTAGAATGCCGCACGGTCTAGTATTTCCATTGACTTTATGACCTGTTAAGGAACTTAGACTGTTTGTATTTCATTTTTTCATTATTTAGCGTACCTATATTTTGACTAGCTTGACTAACGCCACAAATATATCCTAGTTTTGCAAGCTCACCCTTTATCAAGCTTGTTCACGACATATGTTATTGGAAGAGCTCCCACTAACATATTGTTTAAATCAGAACCGGTGCATAATGGTCTGATCAACCAAGTGCACTTTGGTTCGCTTTTGTCTATTACTCTACGTGGATGGGGACATAATTAAACTTGGCCCTTACAATCCCATCCACGACTGCCTTGACAATTCCTTTAAATTTTTTTTTTCGGTCGTCCTTGAACCACGTATTCGTACTCGATAATATCGCTTTTTGAAATCCTTATTACTGTCGCTTTCACCTATTTTAGAAGGACGAAGGCATTATACTAGAACTTCCTCTAGCCTTCCTATCGATTATGACCATACCGTATTATTTTTCTATGATTTAGATCACGATTTCTTACGACATGATTTTATTGAAACATTGTCATTGTTTGTTCCCCATCGATACCCCCTTGTGCCTTCTCACCCCTACTAATTTTTAATTTCGAGAAAAAAATTCTTTTAAGTTGGGTAGGATGTAAAACCCCTAAATTTTTACTATTTTTTATTATTATTAAATTTGGTACTGATTTAAAATTTTGTATTGTACGTCGCATAGTCGTATTGTACGTCGCGCGCAAAATTTTTATTTTTCGTAATTGCTCGACGAGTGCGAATATGTGCGAGCGTACATATTTTAGAAAAACATTTTTTATTTTTTTAGTTTTAAAATAATATATATAATAACTATTTTAGCTATCGTACTAAAATACCAAGCTCATTAATTAATTAATTTATTTATACAAAGCCTTTTGTTGTAACAATTATTGATAATATTTTTTTGTGCATACATAAATATTTCATAAATATTTTATAAGTTTATTTTTAATTAATAATGCATTTTCGAAATTATTATTATAGTATTTTTGGAAAACATATTTTGAAATTATTGTGGCAATTTAAATCTTGATTTAAATTTATGGATTTATTTAAATAGTTAAATATTTGAAATTTAATTTATCCTATTTGATTTTAAACTAAAAATTTAATTAGATTTAAATTGGATTTGTATTTGGATTTAGATTTGGTTGATTTTAAATTAAGTTACGAATTATCTATTTTTGGGTTTAAACTACTCCTAATCTTTATCCAACTGGGAATTCCCACATCCTATAAATAGGCAGGTACTCCTCCATAAATTCTATCACACAATATTTCTCCACAAATATACGTACATCGTGTCCGTGTCAACCTAGTTACTTCCACTATTTTTCTTTTACATATACCATCTCTCCCGTGTCCGACACACCGGACACCCATCCTCCACAACTCTATTATGTGTCGTGCAGGACACAACCCCGATACAACCAAATCCTAACCGCTACCCCAACCCGTCTCCCCCGTCTCCGCTGCAACCATCTCCGACCACCACATCACCCCTTTTGCCAGGCCAACACCGGCCGCATGGTCACCAACGCCGCCACAGCGTCCCCGTCGATCACCCGTACCATCACCATCACCCGCCAACATCATGGTCGCCACCATGACTAGTGCCCCTATTACCCGCCGGAAATCCCCAAACCCAACCATGGTCACCACAGCCATCACCAAAATTCCATCACCCACAACCCGACCATGGCCGTGGCCCCCGCCACCTCGGCCGACCGCCACCTTGACCAACAGCCCATCCGCAATCACCAGAAATCAACACCACCTCCACCACAAGTAAAAAGAGGAAAACCCGCCGCTTACCTCCATCGCCATGTGCCGATCCCCCGCGGCACTACGCTCGGACGTTGCTCCGGTAGGCCTCGGCGACTGAGACAACTAGATCTGGTCGTCCCAGATCTGGAACCACCGGTTCCCTTCTGTCATGACCCGCACCCACCGTGAGGGTACGAGTACGTAACAACGCCCAGCCTACGCCGCAGTGTCGGCGGTAGAACGCTGTCCTAGGTCTCAATGCATATAACAGTATAAGACTAAACAGTTTATACTCCCTGAATGGGGGTGACATAGCAGATACAGTCTCAATCACATCTAAGGTAGGGCATGATAAAGATAGATAAACATGAAATCCAAAAGAGATACAGGAGATAGAAGTCTAAGTGTCTATGATACATAAACCCATAAATACATCTCAAAACTCAATACAGTATTCTACAAAGTAAAATACAACTCCAGACAAAATGAAATAACTACCTAAACAACCTCTAATGTGTCTCCTCTAGGCTAGCAGGCACCTCCAGGCTATCTATAAAATTTATCAACAAGTCCAGTCAGGACGGGAGCGAGCACAAAACATCTCACGCAGTTCATATCGAGTTAGGAAATATAAAGCATGCAATAGAGTAAAGTACATAAAATGCTGAAAGAAGAATGTATAGAAAACAGTAGAGATTTAATAACAGGAAATATCTAAATATGATAAGTAAGAACTGTAAGGAACATGTGATTTAGAGTACAATCTGGTTATGTAAATGGGCTAGGAAAATGCAATGGTAACTCCATTGTACGTGGGTGTACAATAGACATATACAATAGTTATACAATATTGTACAATAAGATTTGAGTACATAACCAATTCTACTCCCCCTCCCCAATCAATACACAAGGATCTACTTCAGTTACGTTATCTTATACAATAGTGTACAATATTATACAACGGATGTACAATATTATACAATAGTGTACAATGGTCTATCCCTGGGGCTCATGTGATAATGAGAGTACAATATGCACAATGAGTATACAAGGATATGGGTATTCAATAAATACAATATGGAAGTGAAACGCACGTCACAATATCTATTTAGTGAATACAAGGAGATAACATCTCAAAAGAAGATCCATATAGTACCAATCCGTGATAACAGTCGTGTCAGCATCAAGTACAGTAATCTAGAGCAAGAATATAAATCCATACAAGTATGAAACGGTCAGAGAATGTACTCGCCTGATGTCCGAATGTTCAAAGTAAATATACTGTCCGAGGAGAGGTGTCTGGCTCCTAATTAGAACAGCACAAGTCACAACATGTCCAGAAGGGTAATATAAAGCACTACAATGCATTCTACATGAATCTAGGTCAAACTAGGCCAAACTAGGTCATGTCCTAACCCAGTAAGTCTTACTAGGCCTAACCAAGACTATCCTAGCAAGCACACATCAATACAAGGCTATACAAGCCAACATACACCCAACTCTATATAGCATGCAATTATTCAATACTCAAATAGGCAAGAATTCACATTGGATATACACTAGGTAATCTATTACTTTAAGCTATATATGTCTACACATATATAAACATGCATATATTAGTATTCAACATTAGGTCTATAATCATGGCATTTCAAATGGTTATATAAACTTATATATTACAACACAATATGCTAACATATATATAATATACATACATAGCTAAGTTAACTATATTCATAAATACTTATTTAAGAGGCTATGCGTGTGTATGTGAACATGACAAAGGGGCAAGTGAGGGTTAAATGGGCATACATAGTGTATACATATCAAAGAGTGTCAAAGTGTAAGTGAACAATGTGTCAAGTGTGATAGTGTCAACATAGTGTAAGGGGGTACATGAGGTAATATAGGATTTGTGTTAACATAGAACATTACATCTCATTAACTTGTATATTGTATACATTACATCTATTATTACATTACATTCATGCTTGCATTCATTCATCATTCATTTATTCTCTTGCACTACTATATGCACCATACATTACATACTATGGAACCTACATATTCATTACAAGCCATACTTATACATGCTTACATTAGATAGGATACTTATACCTCATACATCATTTATTTAAATATTTACTCATGCTTGCATTCTCTATTTAGTTACATAATGTATATACATTAACATGGGTTAAAATCAAATAGAACATTATATTACACACAAGGGTGGACAAAATGCATATGCCGAATAGTAACTCCTACTAATAATGAATACTGTACCATCTCAGCATGAATTAAACTCTATGATTAAAGTATGTTATAGATCTATGTGTTAGCTTTCCGAAACTTTAAACGGATCGCGTTTTCGTTTCCGGAAACTCCCGGAATCGCGAAAACACCGAGAACGCGTTTGTTTTTCGTACAGCTGACACTCAAATAATTCTCCAGAAAGTTACAGAAAGAATTAGGCCTATTAATACATGTTTTTGAAAGCTAACTTCAATACGCTTCTTTTAAAAAAAACGGAAGATTAAACCGAGCTTTGAGCTAGAAGTTATGACATTTCGAAGTTAGAGCTGAAATTAAAAACGTGGATAAAAATCATGACGGATTTAGATAGTTTGAGCCAAAAGAATACACAATATATATCCTAATTATCCACAACAATAATAGCAATAATAATATGAGGAACCACACTCAAAAACTTGATTATATAATCATCATGAACTATTTATTACATATATAAATATAGATACACTCTCATTACAATATATATATATATATATATATATATATATATATATATATATATATATATATATATATATATATATATATATATATATAAATCTATATATAAATCTATATATGTAACATGAACACATCCACAACACAAATGACACTCCTATGACCTCCAAATGGACACAAAATGGACACAAATGGAGATACAACCATGGGGGTCATTCCTATGGGTTCAAAATAGACCTATATGCATGAGAAAATGAAAAGGAGAAGGGATTTATACCTCCCGGTAGATCGAATCGAAGAAAAACCTTCCCAGAGCGACACCGACACGTAGAGATTCCAAAAGGACACGAACGAGCTCCGAATCCTCCCAAACTTGGGTAGCTTCCTCCTTGGCTAGAATGGAGAAGGAAAGAAGAAAATTTGGTGGTGAAATGGATGGATTTGGTGGAGAAATTGCTAGGGATTGCTCTCTAGGAATTTGGGGAAGAACAAGAGTGAGAAAAATAAATGAATAATGACAAATGGGAGGCTCAACCCTATCCTTATTGTGGCTGGCTATAAAGGTGGTTTTGTCCTATTAGGAAAAGTCCAAAAGCCCCTACTAACCTATTCTATGAGTATTAGGAAAGGGCTAATTGGTTGGGGCTAAATTAGTCATTCTAAAGTCTCTAATCACACTAACCTTATCCATAATAATTAGTCTAACCTCTAACTAAAATATTTCTATCATGTGGACTAAAATTAATATCATGTGGGCCATGCCTAACTACTGTGTGGGTCCCACTAGAGTCAAACTACCCCCGGGTCCCCGTTTCAAGTCGGATTGAGTTGAAATTCGAACCCGACTCAAATAACCCCAAAACAATATCATAAATAATAAAATAATATCAAAATAATTCAAAGATGTCAAATGCAAAAATATCCTTAGGCCAAAAATGACATTAAAATATCATAATCACATGGTTAGGCTCTAGGTCAAACAGTCTCTAGGGTTTCACTAGCAAAACGTCAAAACCACAAGTCATTAATTTAAATAATGTTAAAATGATTTAAAATCACCAAAAATCATATCATGAATTAAATATCATTATTAAAATAATTATAAACATGAAATTTCAAAATTACCCCCAATCAAAAAATTAAAATAAAAAAAAAAATCAACCCAAAATTTAGGGTGCTCACATCCTACCCACCTTATAAAAATTTCGTCCTCGAAATTAAAATGTTCGTAATCCTTCTAGGTCAAACCCCCACAATCAAATCTCAGAACTTAAATAAATCATACCATCAAAAGGACGACATACAGGGTCATGGCATACGGTGGTAGTGAAAGTCTCATCTAGGTATTCTAGTCATGCTAAACCAAAACGGTCATAGGGTATCAAAACACACAAGCAATCTAGGGTGCTAAACAAAAGTTACAAAAACAACAAACCATCAAAACTGTAAGGCAGTCTACCATCCTATATGAAAACTGATACTTATCATAAAAATAAAGAAAAGTAACTACCCATTATCTTTAAAGGGTTCAGAAAAAAAAAAATCAAAATCAAAGTTAGGGAATGAAAACCAATTCCATGGAAAATTTCCAATCACAATATATTAAGAATATTTAGTCTTGATACGATCTAAGTTGATCAAATTGGAGGAAATCAAGATTTAGGCAATATGGAGGACAGGTTCAACAAAGTCTGAGATCGAGCATACAAGGATAGAGATTCAGGTCACAATCAAATTTAATTCAATTAAGTACAACCCAAGATATAAATATGATAAGAAAAGATAATCGAAGTCGATTTGGTCGGATTAAGGAAACTAGGATTCAATGATATTGAAAAACTCCTTTTAGAGAAAACAGGAAAAGATTTCATACGAAGTCAGCAAATCATCCCTCTCTAATACTATCAGTTTATCATTTGCTAAACCATATTCTTTTTTTTTCTCACAAGTTCCAATATGAAAATCAACCTCTATATAACTATCATCGAAATTTTATAACCTTCAGTCATCTAAACCTTTACCACAATCACCATAGACAAAATCTTTAAGTTCCAAAATATTTTCCACGAAATATACCCCTCTTTTTAGGAGTCAACACTTATTCATTTAATCAAAATTTCAAATTCCTTCACCTCGTTTTAAATTAGATCCAAAACCTCTAAATCCAGTTTATGGAATCCTTGGACTTGTTTAAATCGAGTCTCGTATTCACTAAACTCCAATACCACTATGTCACACAAAATTTATTCTTTTTTTTAAATCAACCTTCATATTTTCTTTAACGTTCACCTTCAAATATTTTTTTTTTGAATTCTACAATTTTCTTCCAATCATCTAAAATAATTTCTATAACGTAAAATTCTTGTGTTCTCTCTGTCTCTAGTCACCATCTTACAATATCTAGTTCAATTTCGCATAATCATTTTATTCGATTAAATTCTCCTTTCCATCTCTAAATTTCTACATAGCCTTGTAATAGTTCCCAAGAATCAATAACAAAGATTTTTAAGTTCTCAAAACTAGGTTGACCTTAAACATCCTCATTAGTTTTGAAATACATCCATGAATTATTCATAACCCACTTTATGTGATTGTTTCTAAATTGATAACATTTATCCCTCGATTTCATTTTAAACCTTTACCACATCTCCATTTCAAAATTTTCATATTTGACATCCAACACTCTGATTCCTACAAAATCATCATATGATAACCAATTACATCATTTCCGAACTAGATGATTTATATCACTTCCTCAACATTTCTCAGATAAAAAATGATATAAAGATTCAAGAGTTTTCAAGGTATAGCTGACAGAATTATATATGAGACAGGGAATTGATATAATCAGGACAGGTATATAAGACAATAAATGATGGTAGTAAAAATATTGGCAGGAAAAGAATGATAATAAAATTTGTTCTGCTTATCTATTTAAAAGAGGGACCCATTTTTTTTTGAAACAAGAATTATAATACCAAATCCAAAATAAGGCCTAGCAAAATCATTGGTTTATTGTATTAAGAAAAAATAAATTTTTGTAAGAAGTTACACAAGGTTTATAAAAATAGCTAAAGCTACATCCTAAGTAAACAATGAGAAACAAAACAAAACAAAACAAAACAACAATAATTCCTTCTCTTTTTTTTTGAATGACTGAAACAAAAGTAGCAAAAACATGTTCGAAAATATTTAAGGTACAATCTGATAATCATATGCGTCTATCCAAAATTATGGTACTCTAAATTCTCGTCATACTAGTGAGCAAGGCTACGATAATCACAGTCCTTGACTTATGCACATACCTCTAGAATCATGGTATTTAACATTTTCGTGATGCCGCTAGCTTGGCTGCAAAAACCTTAAATTTCCACACCCGAGAAATATATCCAAAATCAGACTATATGTCCTCACCATGCTGGCTAATGTGACTATAGAAGACAAGATTTCCATAACTTAGATGACCTAGCCCATATAATTTCATCTTGCCAAAAATTAAATTAAATCAACAATGAATACCAAAAAAAAAATCAAATTTATCAACGAACATCAAAATTCAGAAATGAACAAAATTCGTCAAATCATAAAACTACAAACTTGGATGCTATAGCTAACATCAAGATTCAAATTTCAACAATCATCATCAAAATCAATAAATATAAACTCAAATTCAATAATAATCCATCAAAATCAAATTCAATAGCAGAAAGTAAAGATAAATCAAATCAAGAAAAAAAAGAAAAGAGTTTTCAAATCGGAGTTAAACAAGATTCTCAAGGGTCGTCCCAGGAATCTCTCAAGGGTTCCTATTGTGATTGAGCACCTTCAAATATATCCTAATCCTACTGCAGGCTGTAGTGGTACTCTAGTTCGAATACCACTATACAAACTCGACCTGCATGGGCCACCACTAAAAACGTGTCACGACTCGCACCCACCGTGAGGGTACGAGTACGTAACAACGCCCAGCCTACGCCACAGTGTCAGCGGTAGAACGCTGTCCTAGGTCTCAATGCATATAACAGTATAAGACTAAACAGTTTATACTCCCCGAATGGGGGTGACATAGCAGATACAGTCTCAATCACATCTAAGGTAGGGCATGATAAGATAGATAAAACATGAAATCCAAAAGAGATACATGAGATAGAAGTCGATACAGGAGATAGAAGTCTAAGTGTCTATGATACATAAACCCATAAATACATCTCAAAACTCAATACAGTATTCCACAAAGTAAAATACAACTCCAGACAAAATGAAATAACTACCTAAACAACCTCTAATGTGTCTCCTCTAGGCTAGCAGGCACCTCCAGGCTATCTATAAAATTTATCAACAAGTCCAGTCAGGACGGGAGCGAGCATAAAATATCTCACGCAGTTCATATCGAGTTAGGAAATATAAAGCATGCAATAGAGTAAAGTACATAAAATGCTGAAAGAAGAATGTATAGAAAACAGTAGAAATTTAATAACAGGAAATATCTAAATATGATAAGTAAGAACTGTAAGGAACATATGATTTAGAGTACAATCTGGTTATGTAAACGGGCTAGAAAAATGCAATGGTAACTCCATTGTACGTGGGTGTACAATAGACATATACAATAGTTATACAATGTTGTACAATAGGATTTGAGTACATAACCAATTCTACTCCCCCTCCCCAATCAATACACAAGGATCTACTCCAGTTACGTTATCTTATACAATAGTGTACAATATTATACAACGGATGTACAATATTATACAATAGTGTACAATGGTCTATCCTTGGGGCTCATGTGATAATGAGAGTACAATATGCACAATGAGTATACAAGGATATGGGTATTCAATAAATACAATATGGAAGTGAAACACACGTCACAATATGTATTTAGTGAATACAAGGAGATAACATCTCAAAAGAAGATCCATATCGTACCAATCCGTGATAACAGTCGTGTCAGCATCAAGTACAGTAATCTAGAGCAAGAATATAAATCCATACAAGTATGAAACGGTCAGAGAATGTACTCGCCTGATGTCTGAATGTCCAAAGTAAATATACTGTCCGAGGAGAGGTGTCTGGCTCCTAATTAGAACAGCACAAGTCACAACATGTCCAGAAGGGTAATATAAAGCACTACAATGCATTCTACATGAATCTAGGTCAAACTAGGCCAAACTAGGTCATGTCCTAACCCAGTAAGTCTTACTAGGCCTAACCAAGGCTATCCTAGCAAGCACACATCAATACAAGGCTATACAAGCCAACATACATCCAACTCTATATAGCATGCAATTATTCAATACTCAAATAGACAAGAATTCACATTGGATATACACTAGGTAATCTATTACTTTAAGCTATATATGTCTACACATATATAAACATGCATATATTAGTATTCAACATTAGGTCTATAATCATGGCATTTCAAATGGTTATATAAACTTATATATTACAACACAATATGCTAACATATATATAATATACATACATAGCTAAGTAACTATATTCATAAATACTTATTTAAGAGGCTATGTGTGTGTATGTGAACATGACAAAGGGGCAAGTGAGGGTTAAATGGACATACATAGTGTATACATATCAAAGAGTGTCAAAGTATAAGTGAACAATGTGTCAAGTGTGATAGTGTCAACATAGTGTAAGGGGGTACATGAGGTAATATAGGATTTGTGTTAACATAGAATATTACATCTCATTAACTTGTATATTGCATACATTACATCTATTATTACATTACATTCATGCTTGTATTCATTCATCATTCATTTATTCTCTTGCACTACTATATGCACCATACATTACATACTATGGAACCTACATATTCATTACAAGCCATACTTATACATGCTTACATTAGATAGGATACTTATACCTCATACATCATTTATTTAAACATTTACTCATGCTTGCATTCTCTATTTAGTTACATAATGTATATACATTAACATGGGTTAAAATCAAATAGAACATTATATTACACACAAGGGTGGACAAAATGCATATGCCGAATAGTAACTCCTACTAATAATGAATACTGTACCATCTCAGCATGAATTAAACTCTACGGTTAAAGTATGTTATAGATCTATGTGTTAATTTTCTGAAACTTTAAACGGATCGCGTTTTCGTTTTCGGAAACTCCCGGAATCGCGAAAACACCGAGAACGCGTTTGTTTTTCGTACAGCTGACACTCAAATAATTCTCCAGAAAGTTACAGAAAGAATTAGGCCTATTAATACATGTTTTTGGAAAGCTAACTTCAATACGCTTCTTTTAAAAAAACGGAAGATTAAACCGAGCTTTGAGCTAGAAGTTATGATATTTCGAAGTTAGAGCTGAAATTAAAAACGTGGATAAAAATCATGACGGATTTAGATAGTTTGAGCCAAGAGAATACATAATATATATCCTAATTATCCACAACAATAATAGCAATAATAATATGAGGAACCACACTCAAAAACTTGATTATATAATCATCATGAACTATTTATTACATATATAAATATAGATACACTCTCATTACAATATATATATATATATATATATATATATATATATATATATATATATATATAAATCTATATATGTAACATGAACACATCCACAACACAAAGGACACTCCTATGACCTCCAAATGGACACAAAATGGACACAATGGAGATACAACCATGGGGGTCATTCCTATGGGTTCAAAATAGACCTATATGCATGAAGAAATAAAAAAGAGAAGGGATTTATACCTCCCGGTAGATCGAATCGAAGAAAAACCTTCCCGGAGCGACACCGACACGTAGAGATTCCAAAAGGACACGAACGAGCTCTGAATCCTCCCAAACTTGGGTAGCTTCCTCCTTGGCTAGAATGGAGAAGGAAAGAAGAAAATTTGGTGGTGAAATGGAAGAATTTGGTGGAAAAATTGCTAGGAATTGCTCTCTAGGAATTTGGGGAAGAACAAAAGAGAGAAAAATAAATGAATAATGACAAATGGGAGGCTCAACCCTATCCTTATTGTGGCTGGCCATAAAGGTAGTTTTGTCCTATTAGGAAAAGTCCAAAAGCCCCTACTAACCTATTCTATGAGTATTAGGAAGGGTTAATTGGTTGGGGCTAAATTAGTCATTCTAAAGTCTCTAATCACACTAACCTTATCCATAATAATTAGTCTAACCTCTAACTAAAATATTTCTATCATGTGGACTAAAATTAATATCATGTGGGCCATGCCTAACTAGTGTGTGGGTCCCACTAGAGTCAAACTACCCCCGGGTCCCCGTTTCAAGTCGGATTGAGTTGAAATTCGAACCCGACTCAAATAACCCCAAAACAATATCATAAATAATAAAGTAATATCAAAATAATTCAAAGATGTCAAATGCAAAAATATCATTAGGCCAAAAATAACATTAAAATATCATAATCACATGGTTAGGCTCAAGGTCAAACAGTCTCTAGGGTTTCACTAGCAAAACGTCAAAACCACAAGTCATTAATTTAAATAATGTTAAAATGATTTAAAATCACCAAAAATTATATCATGAATTAAATATCATTATTAAAATAATTATAAATACGAAATTTCAAACTTACCCCAATCAGAAAATTAAAATAAAATAAAAAAAAATCAACCCAAAATTTAGGGTGCTCACACCTTCGTGCGACCGGAGACGACCGTCGCCTCGGTGCTCGAGCCAACATTTTCGTCGCCGACCTCGCGCCGTTCCTATCGCCGTCGCTGTTCCGTGCTTCACCGGTCGCCGTCGCTGAGCCATGCCACCTGGCCCCCTCCGCGCCACTTCCCTCCTCTGAGCTACCTCCGCCGATCTCGTCCACCGTCCTCCGTGCGGATGCCTCAACGATCAGCTCCGCCCCCGGCCTCAGTCGCGACGCCGCCACCGTGCCGGCCATCTGCCGAACGCCGACCCCTTCCTCGGTAACCCTCTTCTCCACTCCTCTCCTTTTCTTTTCTTACTCTCAATTTCTCTCTCTCTCTCTCTCAGTAAAAACTTGGGAATGAGGGGGGTTATATGAAATTATTATTAGCATTATTCTTAATAAAAGGGAGATGAGCAGTAAATGTTGATATAAAATTATTAGTATTATTATATATTATTATTATTATTATTATTATTAAGAGAAGAGTAGCTGTGTTTGGGATTTTTGTTATTATTAATATTATATTATTATATTATTATTATTATTATTATTATTATTATTATTATTATTATTAAGGGAAGATTAGCTGTATTGTTCTTTTTGGGATTCTTGTTATTATTACTATTATATTATTATTATTATTATTATTATTATTATTATTATTATTATTATTATTATTATTATTATTATTAAGGGATAAGCTGTATTGTTATTATTATTATTATTATTATTATTACTATTATTATTATTATTATTATTATTATTATTATTATTATTATATTATTATTATTTTTAGAATTAGTAGTGTATTATTCTGTTATTTAAATAAATTTGATAACGCATATTTTTCCAAAATTATTTTGACACCACACAATAGCCCTAAAAATTATTTTTTCCTATATTTTAGTAAAATATTTTGACTAATGAAAAGTTACTTTCCTACAATATATATATTATATATATGAGCCTAAAAACGAATTTCGATATTTTCAAGTATTCATCTAAAACATATAATTGACTAATTTCAAATTTGATATATATATATATATATATATATATATATATATATATATATATATATATATATATATATATATATTATATATATATATATATATATATATATATATATATACAAAGTATTTTCAAAAATTTACATAAAAATATTTTTGAAAATTTGTATGCGTAATCTCCACAATTTTCTCCTTACTTAACACCCATAGCATGACTAATCATCCATTCATATTTTCTCGTAAAATTCGGACCATGCTGCATCGACACCGACTATTGGACCAAGAGGACTTGTTGGATCATTGCACCACATCAGGCATAACACCAGGCAAGACACCTTGCCTTTACTGTTTAATTTCTTGCTCAATATCATGCATGCTTTTTTCTTTATGTTGTTCTTTCAAAATTATATATATACAAATTATTATATTTTATGCAATTGGCTTAGAGTTAAGGGACCACCGTATGTTTAAGTGCATCTCATAAACTGTCACGATGTGCCACGGGTTGTGTATGAGTTGTGAGTCGCATATAGCTCCAGACTTGCGTACCGACCGTATATCGGTGCGTACAGGCCGTGTATTAGGATATAACTGCCAATAGATTGTATATAAGACTTGACAGTTATTAAGGATTAAACAGTATCGTAGAGATGACGCATGTATAGTATCATTGGGGGGAAGGGGACAGTTAGTAGCGTAGGGGCTACATTTTATTTTTACACACATTTTGGGCCGAGGGTGACTCTTCTGAGCACTACCTTCTGTCTAGGACCGATAGTGACTCGGATGAGCGCTACTTACTGCCACTCTTTATTTACTCTGCTGAGCCTACAACCCCTGTGTAGAACGTTGTCCTCAAAGTGCATATCACATAGAATGGTTAGGAACCTTTACTCATGCATACTTTTCTGTTGAGCTTTATTATTCAGTTTATTGGCATGATATTATGTGTCTTGTTACGTCCCTCTGAGGACCTGGTGATCTCTCCAGGTGTGTATTTTCGTGATTTTTGCAGGTGCTCTAGCTAAGTCCATTCCTTCCTTCGTGATGATTGCTCTTGGACTCGTCACTTGCTCTCGCTTGCTAAATTCTTTTCTTGTATATTTGTCCATATTTAATTTGGTTGGTAGTGGACTTTGTCTCCGCCCAACTATTGTGTACTTGACAAACTCAAGGTTGCTTTATATTATTAATTATCTTTGTGGATGAGATTTAGTGTCTTGGATTTCTACATTTACAGCTTATGTATATATACGAGTCGTATATTTACTCGTATGTATACAGCCGGCATGATTGTATCTAGTCTCAAGTATTTGGGACTGGAGGTGTTACACGGGCGCTGTAATTTCAAGTGAGATTTCAAAACACGTGCGTGAATATGATATTCACCCTAAATTTTTTTTCTATCTCTTTGGATAATGCATCAAACAATACTGCTGCAATGTCTTCTTTGTTAGTGATTTTTCAGCCTATTTTAGAAGGTAGACTTTTGCATGTTAGGTGTGCTTGCCATATAATTAACTTAGTTGTTAAAGAATATTTAGAATTTTTTGGTCCCCATTTAGACACTCTGCGACAATGCTTGCTGTACCTAAACTCGTCTCCAAGTAGACAACAAAGTTTTGCATGTACGTGCGCACATTTTGGTATTACTTTTAGAAGATTTGTGAAGGATATACCAAATAGGTGGAACTCCACCTATTTGATGTTGAAATATGCAATTCCTTTTAAGAATGCTATTACATATTATTGTAATTCGGATGTCAGCTTTGACTATCAAGTTACTACTGATGATTGGATAGCAGCTGAAAGTGTTTGTGAATTTTTAGAAGTTTTTTACAATGCTACATGTATTCTTTCTGGTGTTTTTTATCCCACATCTTGTTTAGCTTTACGTGAACTTTGTAACATGTCTTATTTATTTTCTAAATATAGAGATCATCCAAATTTTGAATATGCGGTGAGAAATATGGAAGCCAAATTCAAGAAATATTGGGGTGAAGTACCTCTTTTATATTGTTTGGCTTCCATATTTGATCCTACAATCAAATTGGATGGCGTAGAGGTTTTATTAGATGGATATGGAGAATATATGGGAATAGATGTTACTGACATGAAACTAAAAGTTAAAGTTGCATTGGACAGGTTAGTTATACTGTACGAAGAAGGAGCAACGTCGACCCGACTGAAGAACAGATGGCAACTCTAGAGGGGGTGAATAGAGTTTATAGCAATAATAGCCAATTAAAAAATCAATTCTTTCACAATCTAAAATTAATCAGAGTAAATGCGGAAATAAATAAGGAGCAAGAGAGCATACGCAAACACAGCCGATTTTAACCTGGTTTCCCTCGTGGATGACTAGTCCAGGCCTAAGAACTCTAGCTCAGGATTAAATCCACTATTTGTGAAATAGTAGTTACACCCCGTACCTTTTCTTCAGAAGAGCACATCAACTTCTTACAAAGGATCGCAGTGGCGATGCTTGGAATTTTCCAAGCTACTTCTTGAACTCTTGCACAAGACTCCTAACTGAGAGATGCTGAGCACTCGAGACTTAGGAAACTTGTGGCTAGTAGATGAAGAAGGGTATGGCTTATATTGAGCTTAAGAGAGAAGAGAAGAGAAGATTGGATGAATGAAAATGAGAGAATTCTTGGCCTATTTATAGGGTTTTAACAGGCAGAATTCGGCCAGAATTCTGGTAGGAATTTTCAAATATTTGGCCGTTGGACAACTAGCAACCAGCCAGCCCTAAAAATTAGTGTGCTGATTTTTAGGGGACAGAGTTCGGCCCGAACTCTGTGTGGAGGCAGAGTTCGGCCCGAACTCTGTCTCCAGAGCACAGAATGGGTCCAAGGGTCCAATGGGCTGATTTTGGATGTGGAGCTTTATGGATTTGGATAGGTTATGGGTTGAGTCTCAAGAGCCCAGCATAACTCAGCTTACAATCATTCTAGACTCAATAAATGTAAAAGTACAGACTCAAAAAATGACTCGCATTTGCAAAACTGAGCTGTCGTCTGGCTGAGCTGGATGTAGTCGTCGTGTGTCGTATTGAATTATCACAAGTATTATTTAGTCAATATTATCAATATTTGGTTGACTGTGACTTTGTGTCAATAATCTCCCCCATATTGATAATTGACAAAATAATAATTGTATATTCAATATCTATACCTGGACACATATAACGACATAGCTCCCCCATAATTAGTGCCGAGCTTAAGAATAGCTCCCCCATAAACAATGCTATGAATCTTGTTGGCCTGTTAATAATATTCTTCCAAAAGCACATATAAACCAAACAGAACAGAATATACACATATCTCTCCCCTTTTGGCATTTAGCTAATATGAGATATATAAATAATAACTGGCAAACACACCCAAAAGAGAAGAAACTGCATATAAACTAAGATAATAACCAAGAGTCATAATGACATAGAAACTGATAATAGAACTGCCAAAGTCTCAAAAGCATAACTCATAATAAGTCTACTACAAAGCAAGTACAGAAAAGCAACTAAAGCAAAATGCATAAACATAATCTAGGATCCTCAGTAGCAGTATCAAAAGTAGTGCATATCCATCATCGAGCATGAGAGGGCCCGACGTCGTCCGAAGCATCAGTAAAGGAGCGACGTGGGTCCACAAATGTCGCATCCGAATCCATGTAGCGACGAACCCAAGGGTCATCGATACGGAATCCCTCACGACCTGGGTCTCGCTCAATAGGAATAGGCATGGAAGGATGACGAGACATGGAATACCGAATATCATGCAGCAAGTTGCTGATAGCACTCATCTGCAAGGTGGTCCGATAATCCAGCTGAGTCCATCGATCATCCTCCAAAGTGAAACGATCTCGGAGCATAGTCTGAATAGACTCGAGAGTGGCAGGAGGAGGAGGAGGATCCTGTCCGAGAGGAGGGGCATCTGGCTCATCATCAGAATGCTCAGATACGACCGGTAAGCCAACGGCCGCATGACGCCTCCTTGCCTTAGAGAGGAAGGCAGGGACAGGTAAGAATGGACACGCATCAAGCGGTACATGGAACGCACGAAAGATCATAGGAAGGTATAATGCATAAACCAAAGATCTTGGTTTCTTCCTACAGTTGATCATCCAATCCATCATTGTGCGTGGAAGATTAAATGGAACATGAAAGTGGAGATGGTATAAGGCTGAGATCTCAAAATAAGTGACTTCATCGGTAGAACCCGCTTTAGGTAGAATGGTGTTGAAAATGATCCGATGAAGCTCATAGAAATAAGGATTGAGGAATTTTGCCAAAAGCTTACGAGGACGTGTGTTAGGGCTACACAGGTCGTCCTTGAGGCTTTCAAGTGAAAATCCCTTCGGGAAAGATAAAGGATCTAGCTTCTATAAGCTTTTCCCAAGAATTTGGCTCTTGAAGTTCAAGATATTCGGCCAATTCAAAATCATCAAAGGAGATATCAATTCCCGTAACTCGTGAATAAATATGAGTGTCATCATGGATTAAGTTGCAGTAAAACATTTGAATGGCACTACGATAAATGACCGAATTTGTGGTAACGAGTTCATCAAGGCAAAGGTCATGAAATAGTGCATCATATTGTGAGAATATAGTAAAGTTGATGGGGTATCCCGCAAACACTAGACGTGTCCGAAAATCACTAAACCAATCATTCGAGGCATCTAGTGATACAAAAATTCAGTCAGTCGTAAGTGTTTGGATCATGTGGACGTGAAGGATTGAACAACGGATGGATTGGTGGTTGTTGTTCAATGGCCGGTGCAACGGGTGGTGCAACGGGCAGCTCAACGGAAGGAGGAGCATTCGACGAGGATGCGCCCTCAGTCCAAAGTCTCTTTCCGCGATTGAGCAATCGTGGAGCCATAACACAATAGATAGAAGATAATAAAAGAAATTTGAGATATATAAAGTAAGGAATTATACCTCAAACTAGTGATGAACAATGGAAGAGAATTGAAAAATAAGCCTTCTCCTTGAGTTTGGGGAAGAATGGAGCACTAAAGAGGAGAAATTAGGATTAGGATTTTGAGAGAATTGTGTTTGAAGAAGGTGAAAAGGTGGTAAGAAAGAAGGAGAGGGAAGAGAAAACCGAATATAGGGGAAGGGTTTCTCTTGGTCGGACCTAATCATGGCCATTGGATCTAATTCTTGATCAACGGCTGAGACTGTTCCCGGTTCTGGAACAGTCGGGCCTGAATTCAGCCCGAACTCTGGTAGGAGCAGAGTTCGGCCCGAATTTCGGGTCCTGGTCACAGAACAGGAATCAGGCAGAAAAAGAAAAATATTGGTTAAGTAATAGACAAACCAATATAAGATATGAGTATAAAGATAGGAAAGATCCAATAGTGAACAAAAGAATAACAGAAAGCGAGTTTGAAGCAGCAATATGAAATTGAAATCATAGTATTTAGCATGTGATAAATGAAAATGAGCCATATAATAAACAAGGAATTATATCATAATTTAATATTTTGAAGCTGCCATGGGTTAGCTGCAGGGGCCGGATCCCAGCTAGCGGTAGTCCTGAGGACTAGTGCACCGTGTCGCTTAGGCTTTTATGCCTTGTTGTCAGAAGGGCCCTTCGGCTTGTACCCATAGCAAGTTCATCATAAGAGAATCACGATATATTCGATATTTACGCAGGTTGATTTTAATTTATAACAGCTTCATCTAAAATTCCAAGTTTACGACAAAGAAAATTGAAGCGCTCTTCGGATAATAATTTTGTGAAGAAGTCTGCTAACTGATGATCAGTGTCAATAAATTCTAAGTTAATCGTTCCATTTTGCTGATGATCACGCAAAAAGTGATGACGAATTTCAATGTGCTTCGTGCGTGAGTGACAAATGGGATTCTTAGTCAGATTTATAGCACTAGTGTTGTCACAAAAGATTAGAATATGCATGAGAGATAAATTATAGTCTTTAAGGGTTTGCTTCATCTATAGAATTTGTGCACAACAACGCCCAGCTGCGATGTATTCAGCTTCTGTTGTGGATAGTGCGACAGAATTCTGCTTCTTGCTAAACCAAGAACTAAAGCTTTTCCTAATAAATGACACGTACTGCTCGTACTTTTACGGTCGACCTTGCATCCGCAAAGTCAGCATCAGAGTAACCAATGAGGTCAAATGATGTTGATTTGGGATACCATAGCCCACTGTAACCGTACCCTTAAGGTATCGAAAGATACGCTTAACCGCGGTCATGTGTGATTCCTTAGGATTTGCTTGATATCTAGCACACAGACAAACGCTAAACATAATATCAGGACGACTTACAGTAAGATAGAGTAGACTGCCTATCATACCTCGATACTTAAGTTGATCTACGGGTTTGCCACTATCATCTGGTTCAAATTTGGTTGAAGTAGCCATAGGAGTGCTGATTGGTTTGACGTTGTCAAGGTCGAATTTCTTCAGCATGTCTTTTGTATACTTCGACTGACAGATAAAGGTTCCATGTGACATTTGTTTGACTTACAGCCCAAGAAAGTAGTTGAGCTCCCCCATCATGCTCATCTCAAACTCGGTCTGCATACACTTGGCAAAATCTTGACAAAGAGTTTCATCAGTAGAACCAAAAATAATATCATCTACATATATTTGTACTAAAAGAATAGTATCTTTGAAAGATTTTATGAAAAGTGTAGTGTCAATTTTCCCTTTTGAAAAACCTTTCTCAAGCAAGAAATTGCTTAGCCGTTCATACCAAGCTCTAGGGGCTTGTTTGAGGCCATACAGCGCTTTCTTTAGCTTGAACACGTGGTCAGGAAATTTGTGATTTTTAAAACCAGGGGGTTATTTTACATAAACTTCCTCCTTAATAAAACCATTCAAGAAAGCACTTTTAACATCCATTTGAAATAATTTGAAATTTTGAAAATTTGTAAATGTACAAAGCATCCGAATGGATTCTAATCTAGCAACAGGAGCATACGTCTCATCGTAGTCGATACCTTCCTCTTGGTTGTATCCTTGGGCTACTAGACGAGCTTTGTTGCGTGTGACTGAACCATCTTCATTTACTTTGTTTCTAAAAACCAATTTAGTACCAATAATCGAGTGATTAGCCGGTCTAGGAACGAGTTCCCATACTTGGCTCCTCTTGAATTGGTTGAGTTCCTCTTGCATAGCAGAAATCCAAAATTCATCATTGAAAGCTTCTAAAATATTTTTAGGCTCAATTTGTGAAATAAAGGCAGTGCTAGCAATAGAGTCTCTTAATGATGATCTAGTAGTTACTCCACGTGAAACCTCGTCGATTACCAAATTTTCTGGATGTGATGGCTTGAAAGAGAATTTCTTTGGCAAGCTCTCCAGAGAATTGGTTTCGGTTGTGGTGTTCATTGGAGTAGACGTTGATGGCTCAACATCATCATCAAGAGTAGCTACTGTACTGTTATCTTCATCAAAAGTCACATTTGTAGACTTTTCCACAATTAATGAGCGTTTGTTAAAAACTCTATATCCCTTGCACTTGGCAGCATAGCCAAGGAAAATACCATTGTCAGCTTTTGGCATCAAATTTGTCTAAGTTGTCTTTGGTGTTAAGGATAAAACATCTACAGCCAAAAACTCTAAAATAAAAAACATTTGGGGTTCTTCCAAACCAAAGCTCATAGGGTGTTTTCTTCGTAATAGGACGAATAAGTACCCTATTTAAAATATGGCATGCTGTACTGACAACTTCAGCCCAAAAATATTTTGGAAGTAAAAACTTGTTCAACATGACGCTAGCCATATCGCCAAGAGTCCTATTCTTCCGCTCCACAACACCATTTTGTTGAGGAGTTCTTGGACAAGAAAACTCATGATCAAAACTATTTGAATCACAAAACCTTTCAAAATCAGAATTTTCGAACTCGCCTCCATGATCACTTCGGATACGAGTAATCATGTAGCCTTTTTCGTTTTGAACTTTCTTAACAAAAATCTTGAAAACCGAAATAGCATCACTTTTATTTGTAAGAAAGAAAACCCAAGTAAATCTTAAAAAGTCATCAACAATAACAAAGGTATAGAGTTTTCCACAAAGACTGGCTACTCTACTAGGGCCAAATAAATCCATATGGAGTAGTTGCAAGGGTCTAGTAGTGCATACATAGTTTATGGAATGAAACGATGACTTGGTTGCCTTATTCAACTCACATTCGGCACATACGATATCCTTTTTGAATGTGATGTCGGACAAGCCTCTAACTAGCTTCTTGGTCGATAGCCTGGATATAGTATCCATATTGGCATGACCAAGATGCTGGTGCCAAAGTAACCGTTCATCTTTATGAGCATATATGCATCTACCTGCATTGTTAGTATTTCTAGACAGATAGAAAATATAAATATTATCCTTTCTTACCCCTTCAAAAGCGATGTCTCCCGTTGACCTATTATAAATAAGGCATTTGTTTTGTCCAAAGTTAATATCATATCCATGGTCAGCAAGATGACTGATGCTGAGCAGGTTATGCTTTAAATCGGTCACTAAGCAGACATTCTTTATTATGGGAGAGGGAGGATGACCAATATTACCATTACCTATAATATAACCTTTTAGGTTGTTGCCGAAGGATACATATCCTTCTCTCTTCATCGATAGTGATGCAAAAAGATTTGCGTCTCCCGTCATATGCCGCGAGCATCCACTATCGAGAATCCACGTACTCTTAGTTGAGGAGGGAAGGTCCACCTACATCAAGAGTAGATGTGACCTTTGGTACCCAAGTTCTTGAGGGTCCTGAAAAGTTAGTTTTTGGAAACCATGCATATATCTTTCTATCTACTAATCTTCTAATTCTACATTGTAGTAAAATATGTCCATGTAAACCACAATAAGTACATGTAGCATTCCTATTTATATTAGGAGCATACTGATGATGTCTATAAACAGAGTAATGAGAAGAAGTGTGATGATATGTAGATTCAGCATGGTGATGATAACTATGTGGAGTGGCATGGTGATATTGTCTATATGGTATGGCATGATGATATTGTCTATATGGCATGACATGATGATTTATATATGTAGAGTGATGTTGATTGTGTCTTTGTGCAACATGGTGATGATTGTATCTATGTGTAGCATGATGATTTTGTGACATATGATAATTATTTCTACGTGCATGTGGTTTGTGTCCTTTGTGAAAGTGTGTATATATGTAAGCATGGTTACGTATTGTAGGTGGATGACGTGGGTGACTACTATAAGAAGTATCATGCTTTGTGTGTGTCTCATGATGTTGGGTTTGAGGTTGAGCAACCTGTTTTCCTAATTTAGTCTCTAGTTTCTTAGAGACAGCTTGCAATTCAGTAACCTTAGCATTCAAACCATGCATCTTAGTAATAGAAATCTTGTGTCTACTCTTTTCTTCTGCAAGCTCCGTGTTGAGTGCTGTGATTTCTTGTGTTTGTTGTTCAATACGTGCTTCGGCATCATGCAAGCTTATTTTAAGCTTAGATACCTCATCAGTGACATCCGTGGGTGAAGTGTCTCTAATGTTATCAAGTAATAGAGAAAGTCTTTGTATTTTGACTTCATGACTTTTGATTTTGTCCTTGGCATGTTTGTATTTACCAATGACCTTTTTGTGATCATTAAGTAAATCGGTGAAAGTATCGCCAAGTTCATCAAAAGTGAAGTCGTCAAGAGTTTCGTTTGATACCTTGTCGGACGTCGCCATTAGGCACACATTAGCCGTATCTTGAGGAGAGTCCTTTTCTTCCTCGGAGTCACTAGCTTCGTTTTCATGCCAAATGCTTGTGTTGGCATATTTCTTTGAGGAGGTCTTCTTGTATGGCTTCTCATAGCGGTTGCTTTTCTTCAAGAATGGACAGTCTTTTCGGACGTGTCCAGTCTTCTTGCAACCGTAGCAGGTTGGCTCTTCTTCGCCATCTTCTCGTGGTTCCTTCTTTCTTCGATTGAAGCAAAGGAATCTCTTGAAGTTGTGGACCATGAGAGCTTGATCATCATCTTCTGAGTTGTCGTCATCCGTCTCTTCGGGTTCAGCCCTCCGTCGGTGAGCTTTGAGTGCGATCTCCTTAGCCTTAGGAGCAGGCTCTTCGAAGTCCTTGAGGTCAAGCTCATGAGTCATTAGCTTTCCCATCAAGGTCTCCATGGACATGGTTGTGAGATCATTTCCTTCTATGATGGCTGTCACCTTAGGGTTCCAAATTTTTGGTAGCTCCCTAAGTAGCTTGCGAATCTTCTCGTGATTTGAATATTGCTTGCCGAGCGAAGACAGGGGGTTGATGATGTCGAGGAATCTTGTGAACATTTGCGTGATCATCTCGTTTGGCTTCATCTTGAAAGCCTCGTATTCTTGAGTGAGACGGCTTATCTTTGATTCCTTGACTTGGGTGGTTCCTTCATGCGTCACTTCTAGAAGTCTCCATACTTTATGAGATGTGGTGCATGTAGATACCCTGTTGAACTCATTCCTGTCTATAGCACAGAATAAAGCATTAATGGCTCTCGCGTCTAGACTTGCCTGTTTCTTCTCATCGTCAGAATATTTGTCATGTGATTTCTCAACGAGATCACCATTGACAACTATTCTGGCGGGCTTTTTGTAACCGTCAGTGACGATAGTCCATAGGTCAAAGTCTAGCGACTTGAGATAAAAGCTATCCTTGCTTTTCCAATACGTGTAGTTAGTTCCATCAAATAGGGAAGGCCTATGAGGGGACTGTCCTTCACCGTGATTGGAAATCAAGGATTGTGTGGTTGCCATGGATCAGCTCTAGGATGTAAGTCCTTGTAAAGAGAACAGAGCTCTGATACCAATTGAAGAACAGATGGCAACTCTAGAGGGGGGTGAATAGAGTTTATAGCAATAATAGCCAATTAAAAAATCAACTCTTTCACAATCTAAAATTAATCAGAGTAAATGCGGAAATAAATAAGGAGCAAGAGAGCATACGCAAACACTGTCGATTTTTACCTGGTTTCCCTCGTGGAGGACTAGTCCAGGCCTGAGAACTCTAGCTCAGGATTAAATCTACTATTTGTGAAATAGTAGTAACACCCTATAGCCTTTTCTTCAAAAGAGCACGTCAACTTCTTACAAAGGATCGCAGTAGGCGATGCTTAGAATTTTCTAAGCTACTTCTTGAACTCTTGCACAAGACTCCTAACTGAGAGATGCTGAGCACTCGAGACTTAGGAAACTTGTGACTAGTAGATGAAGAAGGGTATGGCTTATATTGAGCTTAAGAGAGAAGAGAAGAGAATATTGGATAAATGAAAATGAGAGAATTCTTGGCCTATTTATAGGGTTTTAACAGACAGAATTCGGCCAGAATTCTGGTAGAATTTTAAATATTTGGCCGTTGGACAACTAGCAACCAGCCAGCCCTAAAAATTAGGGTGCTGATTTTTAGGGGACAGAGTTCGGCCCGAGCTCTGTGTAGAGGCAGAGTTCGGCCCAAACTCTATCTCCAGAGCACAGAATGGGTCCAAGGGTCCAATGGGCTGATTTTGGATGTAGAGCTTTATGGATTTGGATAGGTTATGGGTTGTGTCTCAAGAGCCCAGCATAACTCAGCTTACAATCATTCTAGACTCAATAAATATAAAAGTACATACTCGAAAAATAACTCGCATTTGCAAAACTGAGCTGTCGTCTGGCTGAGCTGGATGTAGTCGTCGTGTGTCATATTGAATTATTATAAGTATTATTTAGTCAATGTTATCAATATTTGGTTGACTGTGACTTTGTATCAACACCGACCAGCTCAGGGGGGCTAGTAGTAGCTCCGGCTTGGCGTCTAAGCTATCAGCAGCCGGTCGCATACAACAAAGGAAGAAACAAAAGCAATCTTCCCAAACTACTCAAGAGTTTTCTCTTTACCTTAATTCTTATCAAGACGAAGATTAGACTCCAGATCACTTTGCCATTTTAGAATGGTAGAAGAGACACGATAAGAGATTTCCTGTTCTTTCTACCATAGCACGTGATCTACTGATGGTCCCGATGTCTACGGTAGCATCGGAGTGTAATATCCAGTTTCTAAAATGAGAGTAATTTTGAAAATTTGTATTTTAATTTATTTAATTATGATATTTATATGGTAATATAATTTTTGGTGATTTTTAATCATTTTAAAACTATTTAAATCATGGCTTATGATTTTGGTGTTTGACTAGTGTAACCTTAGAGCCTAGCCATGTGATTAGGATGTTTGACTAGTACATTATAGCCTAGAGGATATTTTGGGCATTTTAGGATTTATTTGAATTTATTATGATTTATGGGAATTTGTGTGATTTTAATATTAATTAAATATTGCTATGTGTTGTGTTAGTCAGGACTAGTTGAGACTTGTAGACTAACCTAGAACTAACCCTAGTTGGTGACTCTAGTCTAACTCTAGTTAACCCACTTTTAGTCATTAGAAATTAGTCTTAAGGTAGGAAGTATTACTTAAGTGAAGTTAGTTCATGACTTATGGTTTAAGTCAATGACTTATGTTTTATCAATTTAAAAGCCTAGTGTTTAAGCCATAGGCCCATGACTTAGGCCCAAAACCAAATTAAACCCACCCATGGCAGCCAACCTAGGGATCCCCACCCCTATTTAATGCCTCCTTCATTTAGGGTTAGCCTCTCTTGGAAATAGATCTCAAGTTTAGAAGGAGGTAAATCCCCAACCTTAGAAATTCCTAATTAATTCATTTTAGCTCCTTTTTAGTCCTAGTCTTTTGCAATAGGATCTAATTTATGTTTATATACTGATTTTGGAGGAACACCTCAGTTTGCATACAATTTGGAGATTTGGAGTTGCCATTTGGAATCTCCTCTTTGAAGCTTTTCTTGAGTTTTGATACTCAATAGGTAAATCATATAAACTCATAGTTTTTCCTGATTTCTTTGCATATAAGGTTAGGTTTTAAGGTTTCCTAGCTGTCCCCAAAATTTGGGCACAATTTGTGTCCATATCGTGTCCGTATCGGACACGTATCATGATAGGCATACTAGGTGTTTGTAGAAATGCCACATAGGAATAAATTTTCATATTTTTGAAATATAATTACATGGATATGTAGATCTTGATGTGTACATTAACTTTTGTGAAGGTGTCCTAGTGTTTTGTGTCCGTTTGTATCCTATTTTTGTGCATGGACACGCAGTACGGGCCCGTAGGCCGTGTCCTGCATCACGGGCTCATTTTCTCTCGACACAGGACACGTGGACACGTAAAACTTGACACGGGGGTAGGGGCAATGTCTGACAAGGCTGCCCCAAAGTTTTGTGTCAAGTCGTGTCGTGTCGAGTGAGAAATCGTGAGTGCACGAATTTTTCACTATACTGTTACACGCACACAGGGCTCTCTGACACGGGGTTCGTGTCGCTTCTGGACACGTTGTGGTCGTGTGTCAGGGTGTCAGACTCGAAGCCCTATACCTGGAGAACCCCTAGATACGACCACGTGGTGTCTCGTGTCGTGTGTCGTGTCCTAGCCCGACTCACACACGTGCACGAGGCTGCCTGCACGTTAGTGTCTGTGTGTGTGTTCTTTCTATTAGGACACGTTCGTGTCCAGTTTTTGGATACGAGAACAACCCCTCTGACACGAGTATATGTTTGCTCACCTCTGTTTCGAATTAGTTTGGGTTTTCAAATTGTTTTGGGTTTCAAAATTTAGAAGTTAACAGTGAACTGTGAAGTTCACTGATACATGAATCCTTAGTTTAAAATTGTATATTTTACTGCTAGTTAATAATTTATTTGCCATGATAAATTCATTTACACATGTTTTAGTCCACTGTCAAGATTGATTCATGATTGGTTTGATGTTAACAAGAATGGGGATTTTCGAAATCAGTTGGATTGGTGATATGAACTGATATTTCGAATTGGGTATAATTTTGATTATGATATTCAATGTTTAGAGGTATTTGTTTTGAATTCAATTAATAATATACACTGAGATTTAAATGGAACATGTAGAAATGAAATGTGGGTTGATTGGACTGTGAATTGATACTTGGGATACTGGATTTGAAAACTGAGATTGGTTTGTAAACTGAGAAATCTGAGAATTAAGTCACTGTACAGTGCACTTTTTCTGAGAACTGATGTACCTGAGATTTATCTGTGATCAAAACTGAGATCCTAGACTGAAATCATTGGGTTGAATGTCTATTTGTATGTGTTAGTTTTCAATTTGTTCTAGTTCATAGGTTTAAATATATATAGGTAGGGTTATATATATCTGAATTTATATATGTATGTCTATATGTATGTTATGTATAGATTTCGTGTATGCATAGTGAGGAGTGAGGGTTAGGCATAGCAGTAGGGAGTCTTGAGTAAGTGGATAGCAGGTAGGGGGTCTGGCCATTGAATGACTGGACCTATTTTTGTTGTTGGCTCACTGTTTTGAGCATTGATACATGTATTCCATCAGCAGTAGCAGTCCAGGAGCAATGTTCTGTTTTGCCTTGGCTTGCTAGATGGAAGGCCTGGCTCTGTTTGGCCCTGCCAAGGCCTGGCTAGGCATGGTTTGGCATTGGTCAGTAGACTTGGCAATTAGTATGGTGGTTGCTAGTGAGTGGATGGCAATGGATAGGTTTGAATATAGGGAAGGCATACTCTATATATGTAGGACTAAGGTGTATAAGGGAATAGAGGATTTCATATTTAGAAATATACACATGGCTTATATATAGATGGGTATAGGTAAGGTATGGATTGGGGGATGCCAAGGTAATGGCACATGCCTCATTGCTTGTACACAAATAGACACACACACACCACCTTCTTTAAAACCCCTGTAACATGTGACTTATTGACACACACACACAATCCTACTTCCTGTCATACTACACAAGCCTAAACACAATCAACACCCTATCACATCTCCTACACACACACACAATCTCATGTAAACTAAAATACAATAGCCTATAACCCATGTACCATGCCACACCCTCACAACACTACACATATACACACACTCTTATATATGCACCCACATTGCCATGTTATGTCCCCCCTCTCTATGTATATATAATATATATATAGCTATATGTGTATGTATATCTATAGGTATGTATCTAAATGTCTAACCTAATGTGAATGTGTAAATGATAGTGTAGGGTGTAATGGGAATTTCAATGTGTAAGGTAAAGCTATATGTGATATACATGATATGTGTATATATGATATGTGGGTGGGTATATAGGTAATATAGCCTATAGCCTAGGACTCATAGCCTATGGGTATGGGTTTGAATGCCAGTTACATGTGTAGTTGACTTGTATAGTCTAGATTTGATGTGGGCTTGCTAGAATAGACTAGTTAGGCCTAGTGAGACTTGTTTGACTTAGGTTTGACTAGAGTTGACCAAAGGTTGACTATAGCCTAGATTGACCCCAAACATCATGTAGATGCATTGTAGCAGTCTATTTCATTATTTTAGACTTGTTGTGACTTGTACTGTTCTATAGGAGCCAAACACCACTCCTCGGACAGTATTTTTATCTCGGACACTCAGATACCAGGCGAGTACATTCTTTGATCATTTCATATCCTGCTTAAAATTATTTTTCTGCTTTAAATTACTTTACTTGATACTGTCATGTTGGTCACACGGATTGGTACTATATGGATCTTTTCATGAGATGTTATCCCCCTCGGGAGCATCGGATACTGCATGTTTTGTGCGTTTCACGAATCATCACGTATCTCTATGCTTCCTCTGATTCACGAATCGCTTGTGACACATGTACTCTCATGTTCACAGAGCCATCATGAATCACCTTCACGTATCACTCATTTTATGAGCCATGTGAAGTTTCACGAATCTTAACATAACTTGAACAGATCTTTGTGTATCGATTGGGGATGGGGGAGTAGAAATAGACATGTGAATATTATCCCAGTAGCTGTAGTCATGAATCACTCTCTTAGCTGTAGTCATGAATCTCCTATGCCATTCACATGTTTATATTTTACTCTGACTCACTAGTCACTATAGCTCTCTATGTATAGTAGATATTTCTATTACAGTTCTCTCTCTGTTTACATACTGTTTTTCTTCAGTTCATGTATCTTACTTTACTGCATGATTATATTTTCTAACCTGCTATGATCTGTTGAGATGTACTGTACTCGCTCCTGTCCTGACTGGACCTGTTAAAAATATTACAGAGGATGAGGAGGAGGCCCTATGTACCACCTATTACGGAGCAGGCTTAGACGACACCTGCGACCTGGTTCCTCTGGAGGATCCAGCTGCAGTACAGGATGCTACTCCCAGAGTCTAGGCTAGATAGCTAGGCTTTCGTTTTCTTTCAGCTTTGTTATTTGATTTTCAGTTGTTCTTCTGAGATGTTGTTATATTTAGAGACTTGTATTGAGCCTGATGTTCTTGAGTTGTGATCTTAGACACTTAGATTTTCTCCCTCTTATTTGTATTACATTGTGCTTTTGATATCTCTATCTACCTTTACTATTCTGTATCTGCCTTAGATGTGATTGAGACAGTTCTGTTATGTCACCTCCATTAGGAGTGTATATACTGTACAGGTACCTTTATATTATTAGATGATTGACCTAGGACAGCGTTCTACCGCCGACACTGCGGCGTAGGCTGGGCGTTGTTACGTCCTCGTACCCTCACAGCTAAGTTGAGATTTTAGTTTATCTATCTCTACCAGACTTTTTGAGGCAATAAGCATATCATCCACATAAAGCAATAGATATATATAACCTCCACAACAAAATTTATGAAAGTAAACACAACAGTCATACTTACTTCGGGTGAAATCATGTTGTGTCATGAAAGTGTCGAATTGCTTGTACTATTGTCGAGGTGACTGCTTCAACCCATACAACAATTTTTTTAACACACACAAGATTACCATATATATGGTCAAATATATAAATCTAATCCTATGTAGGCTTAAAATCTAATCTTATGTAGGCTCAAAATCCAATCTTATGTAGGATGACCATATATATGGTCAAAGTTAAAAAAGGTCATGGGCCTATTTTTGGACATTTTCCTTTAAACCGTCTTGTCAGCTTTAAGCCCGCCACCTTCTTTACCAGAGATAATGGACGAAGACCAACTCCCCCTTCCTTATGGGGATGACACAAATCCTCCCATGAGATTGCATACATCCCTCCATGCCAAATGAAGTCAGCTTTCATCTTTTCCACTAAGCGAAGAGTAGCATACAACAACATGATAGTCTACAACTAGAATGATGCTATAGCCATTATGACTAATCGTACCAGTACAATTCTTCCCCCAAAAGATTAGCATTGAGCCTGTCATCTCTCCACTCTTCGTTGGACATACTTAACCAGAGTTTGACAATCCTCTTGTCGGGTATAGTTAATGCACAAAGAAACCCCCAGGTATTTAGCTGGGAGCTCTCCTTTGCAATGTCGAACCTAGCTGCTCGCTTCTCTTTATCAGGGCAGCAAGTACTAAAGTATACTCGACCCTTATCCCAATTGATCTTCAACCATGTTAGGTTACCAAATGTATCCATAATATCCAATACAACTCTGAGTCCCCTTGTCGTCGTCTCAAGAAATACTAACAAATCGTCTGCATAAATCATGTAGGACACCTGAGGTCGATCCTTCTAACATAGAGGACGAGCCCTCCTCCAGTGAACCTATGCATCGAGTAAGCATGTGAAATACCCTATAATAGGCATGAACAAGTATGGAGATAATAGGTCACCCTGATGAATGCCACAATTACTCTTGATGAAACCATATGGCTGACCTTGATAAGGGCCGAGAAGGTCGTCGTTGAAATGCATTCTCGTATACACAGGTAACCCACACACCATCAAATCCCATACACAACATAATATGACAGAAATATCAATTTACCATGTCATACGCCTTCGACAGGTCAAATTTGACACAAGCTTTCCTTCCCCCAGTTTATTAAAGTCTGGGATAAGCTCATGCGTTAGGAGCAATGGAGCGACACCTTAATAAAAGCCACTTAGTTTTTAGTGACCAACTCTTGCATCAGACTTTCCATTCTATGGCACATAAGATGGGTGATCATCTTATAAATGAAGTTGCAACATGTTATAGGCCAAAAATTCATTAAATCCGTAGAACCTTATTTTGCACACGTGTAATAAAAGCATGGTTTATCTCTAACAGCCTGTCATGAAAAACGAAATCATTGACCACCTCGAACACATGCTCCTTCAGCTCACCCTAATGGATTTTGTAGAACTTGATTCTAAATCCATCAAGCCTTGGTGCTTTTTCAGGGTTCGTCTTTATTGCAATAGCCTTAATCTCCTCGTCACTAGAGCCAATAATAAGATGTTCCCAGTTCGAGTAACCAGTCTTTTACACACAAAATCGGGAAACAAAGTCAAGTAATCATGTTGATTATAGAGCTTAGTGTAATACTTGACTGCCTCCGCTTGTATATCTCTAGCAATAGACACTTCTTTACCTTCTCCATCTACAAGTATCTGAATATGATTACGGTGTTGTCTCCTCCTGACTATATCATAAAAGTACATGGTGCACTGGTCCCACTTAATTAAAAATTGACAAAAATAAATTAAAAAGTGTAATGAATTGCAAAGGATAATTCAATCTTGATTAATTCATTTGTAATCAATTACAAAGGGCAATTCTTCTAATTTGGTTGAGATTAGATAAAGTATGAGTATGCCACAATAATTCATGATTTTCTTCTGGATCGATAATTCACAACGTCCTTATGAAATAATATATTTATCTTATTTTTTATTTCCCCCTAATGACATAAGTACTAATATCTTAGCAAAGTAACAGTCCGCAAAATTTGTTGGTTTTTTGCCTTTAGACTAGGAAAGATAGTCCCACATCGGCTACACCGAATGATGAGTATCTCAATATAATACATTGCTTGTGTTGAGGTGTGCACATGAGGTATGGTGGGGCACAAGTGTGTGCCATGTGGGAGTATTTTCCTAGAAGAAAAAAGGATTAATTCTAACAAAGATGCAAGTTGATTTTTGTTTATCGGACTCAGACTCCAGGATGCCTCGTGGGCGTGTGTTCGAGGGGTAGGCGTGGACTGGCACTCGACTATATTGATTGTGGGATGATATAAAAATATCAAACTCTATTTTAGAGTATTGGTATTTTAGTCCCACATCGGATATGAGAAATGGGGAAGTCTCACTCCACTCTATAAATAGAGCCCCCTGGCCTCCTTTCTAAGATGCACCAAAGAAGAGAGTTAAGGGAGTCCGTAAATTCAGGGAGCCCGTTCAAGTCATAAAAAGTTGACTGACGAGCATTCCAGAAGCTCTCTAAGAATTTGCTGGTTCCTGGAAGCGGATCGTATAAAGGCAAATCTTGCTTTGAGCAACGGTGATCTGATCCCCAGTAAAGCTGTCTTTCTCCTTCTTTTTTCCTTATTTTCTCCTTTGATCTAATCAGAAACCACTTGTGCTTCTCTTATCTATTCAGAAATCACTTGTGGGCTTTGTTGTTGTTGCTACAAAATTCATTTGTGCCTTCTTCGAAGTGTAATATTTGATTTCGTCTCTCTGAATCCTCTGGGATCTCAGTTGTGCACCTTCATAGAAGTGTTGCCAAATCACTCTGTCAACTCACGTTCTTCTATCTAAGATTGTAGAAGCATGAAATTTCAGGACCAGAAATCCTATGCGCCTAACATTACACGCGCCATGGAGCTCAGATGAAGTACTTGGCACAGTAAACAGCAAAAGCATAGACATCAAAAGAAGATTTTTTTTATTTTATATAAAAGTCTATTACATGTCTAAAAGGGCTTTACAACTACAAAAAAAGACCCTAAATCTACAGTTAGGCGCAGCATCCGCCATGCGCTCTCAGCCAGGCGCATCTCTTCAGCGTCTCAGTCAGGCGCATCTCTTCAGCGTCTCAGTCGGGCGCATCTCTTCAGTGTCTCAGTCAGGCGCATCTCTTCAGCATCTCAGTCAAGCGCATCCCTTCAGTAGCTCAGTTATGCGCATCCCATCAGCGTCTCAGTCATGCACATCATGAAGTCTCAGCATATGTGCTCCACTTTGACCCGATTGAGTGCTTCGACTAATGAAGCATTTATTGAGCAGAACAAGGATGGGCGATCAACCCCACCCTAGCAGGAGGAAGAGCTCTCCAAAGGAAGATGAGAGCACCGCAATCGATCTGCGGCAAAAGGAGGCTTTCAATACAACCAGAATGGGCAACACCCACTCTAGCAGGAGGAGGAGCTCTCCCAAAGCCCAAGAAAGATGATCGAGGCACCACAATTCCGATCTGCGGCTCTTCCAGCATAACGGAGATGAGGCTCGAGCATTCTGATCTTTGGATGCAACATGCACCTTTCGCCTGCCTCAGAAGCCCTCGACTCCGACTTTTAGATGTAACAGTCACCTTCAAGTGCATAAACAAAGATAAGTCGTCGCATCTTCAACCTCGGGAACATCTCGTCAACAGAATGTGCTCGAGCAAATATGTACATTTCGGGAGGACGTGAGAGAACGAGAAGCAAACTCTCTCATTGCCACTATTTATTGGTCGGACAAATCAAACCCATGTGCCAAGTGGCGGGCTCTCCGAATCCCGTGCAATGAATTTGCATTTATGTTGATAAACCTGACGCTTCGAATTCGGCCAAGTCAAAAATAACTATTTAAAGCACACGAAGAACGCAACAGTCGGACCAATAAAGGTACGTCATGCAAAAGGATGTGCCGGTCAGACACCGCGCATCGTACAGACGCGCCCGTCGGTTCCAAAGCATCCCGTATGGATGCGCCCAACAAAGCACAGAACCATGCGTCCTAATCAACATGGACCCATACGCCCATTTCGGCTCGTCATCCATCAAGCAATTAATGCTCAAGTGACAGAGTTGGCAGCACTTCCGCCGAGGACTGGATAGTTAGCAGCTTTTTCAGAAGATGAAGTACCGTTGACGTCAGCATCATCATTACTTTCCTCCGGCGGTTACAAGCCACGTGGCTGCCCAACCATTTCGCATGCGCCTCCGCAACCATGCGCCCAAATCTCTACATGTGCCTCAAAAGCCATGTGCCTCAGACTTTTCTCTGATCCCTAAAGACAGAGGTCAAGTCACTACTGAAGTCCCGCATGCACCTCAAAAGCCATACGACCAGACTGGTTCATGACTCCTAAAGGTTACAAGCCAAAGTCTACTCATGTGCCCAATCCTAAGCGCATCCTGTCAGATTACTCTCCACCAAATTCGAGATCTTTGAGCTACGGATACGCACCACGTGCCTTTTGACTCAGTTCAGCCGATAAAGGGGTGCTAATCACCCAAGATCTCAGCAACTGAAAGATCTTCTCCATTACTACGTGTCAGCTCTGCCGTAGCCCATAAATGCAACAGGAAGAGTTCAAATCCTCAATCCGAGCGCGTCACCCATGCGCCTCCATCAGCAATCACCACGTGGCATCCCCACAAACAGGCGCATCTTACATATGTGCGTATGAGCAGCCAACCTGCTGCTTATAAATAGAAGGATCATCCCCTCTCACACACACAGACTATCAGAGATCAAGACGCACAGTCAACCAAAGCATCAGAGTTTACTCCCAGAGATCGGAAGAGACACTCAACGCCTTCTTCCTCTCCGCAAATTCCAGCACCCAGAGCAACTTAGACCTTCAGAGAACCGAGAACCGTCGTCAGATCGTCAACGGAGTCAACGTATTACCACTCGCTCCATCGACACAGGGACCAAGATAAACAAAAGTGTTCTCCTAGGACTACATCTAAGTCCTACATTGTAACACTGTTCTGTTTGTAATTAAAATTGCAATAAAAAGATTTTAATGGCAAACAAGCTGGCAACCCTGCTGGGGACCTCTTTCTCCTCCGTCGAGAAAGCTGCATTGCAATCCGACGACGTGAAGGTGGGCTCTTCCCACAAGACGCTGGTCGTACGCCTCTACCAACAGGCGTATGAAGAGTTAATCTCTGGAGGCAGTGCGAGTCCTTCGAAGAGGCTGCCGAAGTCGAAGAAAACTCGCCAAGTCTGGGTGCGCAAGGTCGACGCCTCTGGTACCACTACCGAAGGGGATACGTCAATTCAGCCTACCCTTCCTGCTGACATCCTCAGCAGCCAAGATGCGTCCACCGACGTAGCGCATCTCTCGGGAAAATGTCGGGCCGACCACATTCCCCAACTATCTTCCTTTCAGACGAAGAAGATGCGTCGACGGAGCAGGGGCGCAGCTAACGCCCTGCGCATTAACTCTGATGGGCCACAGAAGGCATCTATCTTTGACATACTCACTCGCTGTCGTGGCGAGGAGAATTTGGACTCTGAGTACTATACAACCCAGCGGGCTGGTACGAAGAAGTCCAAGGCAGCACAGGCCATGCGCCTCAAACGTGCTATGCTGGCAGTAACCCAGAAGCATGCGCTCATAATCATGCGCGCTGTTGATGGTAAGCTTGTATGTCCTAAAAATTAAGTTGCATCTATCAAGCAGAGAGTTCTCAACTGCGCGTGTCACGACCCGCACCCTAGAGTAAGGGTACGAGACGTGGGTACGTCTAACCTACGCCGCAGTGTTGGCGGTAGAACGCTGTCCTAGGTCACAACATCTAGCAATAATATACTAAGCAGTTTATACTCCCCAAATGGGGGTAACATGATAAAAGTAAACTCAATCACAACTAAGGAAGAAGCACGATATGATATAGAACTCAAGGAATACAGAGGATAAAATAGCAGATAGATAGATAAATAAACTGCTAAAATGAAAGGGAAATCCCAAGTACAAACAGAGAGTCTAAGTGTCTAAGATAAATACATAATCCTAGATCCCAAGTATCAATATGTACAATCATCCGTAGAATACTGTAAATGAAAACATCCTAGTCTAAGGGTGTGTCATCCACAGCTAGTGAGGCCAGATGATGGTCGAGGTCCAACATCTCAACTATGGTGGCACCGTAATAGGTATTCACACCAGCCTCCTCCTCGTCCTCTGTAATATTTTCAACAGGTCCAGCCAGGACAGGAGCGAGCACAATACATCTCAACAAGTCATAGCAGGAAAAGGAATTATAATCATGCTAGAGAATAGAATACAGAAAACTGAAGAATAGCAAAATGTAAGAGAGAGACTGTAAGTAAATATCTATGATATATATAAAGAGAGACAGTGCTAGTGATTCAGAGTACTGCATAAACATGTGAATGGCTAAGGACTGATTCATGATTACACTACTTGGAATTGATTCATGATTATACTACTTGGATTTATTCACATGTTCATTTATACTCCCCCCATCCCCAATCAATACACAAGGATCCATTCAAGTTACGTTAAGATTCATGATTATACTACGTTGCCCATAAAGGGTGATTCATAAATTGATTCGTGAAGGCTCGGTGATCATGAGGGTACATGAGTCACTAGCTGATTCCTGAAGATTCATAATAATAGAAGCATAAGATACGTGATATAAGTGAAACACATATGAGACAAAAGTATCTGATGCTCCCGAGAAGGACTCATGAAGGAATCCATATAGTACCAATCCGTGTCCCAACGTGTCAGCATCAAGTGAGATAGTCTAAAGCAGGAAATATAATCCTAAACATGATATGAAATGTACTCGCCTGGTATCAGAGTGTCCAACTGAAAAGTACTGTCCGAGGAGTGGTGTCTGGCTTCTATTTAGAACAGCACAAGTCACAACAAGTCCAGAATGGTAAAATGAAACACTACAATGCATTCTACATGAATCTAGGTCAATCTAGGCCAAAGTCAACTCTTGGTCAACTCTGGTCAACCTTAGAAGTCAAACTAGGTCAACTAGGTCTAACCAAGTCTAAACTAGGCCATCAAGTCTAAACTAGTCTATACTAGGTCACACAAGCCTACACTAGCTAGTACACACCACTTCAAGGCTACCCAAACCTAAATCAAGCCAACACACACATTCATAAGTCACACTTGTCCAATATTCAAGTTATCTATACGATGCATTCAAGAACAATACATAAAAGAAACTAACTATATATATATATAGGCATGCATCACTACACATTAGCTATATATAACATGGCATTTAATATATATATATATATATATATATATATATATATATATATATATATATATATATATATATATAAAGAGGGCTATGTGTGTGTATGCATGAGTGATGTGAGTGTGTGCCATAGGCCAAGTGTTAGTGAAATAAAACTGTGTGTGTGTGTAAGAAAGAAATGTGAGTGAGAGAGAGGACTGTCCTGGTGACAGGAAGGTGGGGGGTAGGCTAGTGTTGTATGTGTTTGTGAAGAGCATAGGTGTAAAAAGAGATAGGGTGTGAGGTGAACAGTGAAGTGATATGCTGTGTGGTCAGTGTGGTGTGAGTGATATGGGATGCACAGGAACAGTGTGTACATTTGGAAAAATCAGTGAGTAGTGAAGAAAGAAAGGAAACAAATTCCTATTCCATGTTTTCAGCTCTAAATATCACTCCAAATCAACAACTCAAAGAAATATGAGACTTCACATCTAATTCAGTTCAGTTTGGACAGGGGAAGGGAAAGAAAAGGAAACAAATGTCACTTCTCAGTTCAGAAAAAAAAGGAAAGGAACCCCATTCAATAACCATTCCAACAATTCTCAGGAAAATACATTCAAGTCCCCATTTGAATCCAATTCAAAGCCAAAACACCTCAAAAATGACCCACAAGTAGAATTCATATAGGTGGACTATATTAGGAGCTTAAACAGTGATTAACAACAATCAAATGGGCTAAAAAGTCAATTCAAATTCGATTATTAAAACTGGGAAAAACTGGGAAATGCTGAAATATGGGCTTGTATCAGAATTTTAGGGATAAATGGAAATTGATGCATATAAATAAACTAATATGTGTAATTAGTGGTTGGTAATATTAACAACATTGTGTTCGTGTCCTAGAGTGTGTCTCGTGTCCACTGCACTGTGACACGACGTGTCCACATATTTAAACTCGAAATAGTGCACTCACAGACACTGCACAGTACACTGTCTCGTGCACAGGTGCACGTGTGTCGTGCACGACCACACGACACAAACTGGGACACGTGCTCATGTCAGTGGGTGCGCCTAGGGTAGACCTAGGTATGTGTCATCCTGCATCATGTCCTCGTGTCGCTGTGTCCGCTGTGTCGAGCCGTATCAGTGGCTAATTTACACTGTGCAATGATCAGTGAAATTCCCGTGCACGACGAATAACTCCCTAAACAGTGCACGAGACTCGATAAAATTTTGGGGGCATGATGTCAGTGCATGCCCCCTCGAGTCCACAAAATTTCGTGTCGAAACATCACATGTCGTGTCCTGTAGAAGCCCCGAGCAGCAGGGGATACACCCAGGCCGCGCGCGCGCTCCGAATACGTGTGCACGATTGTCAAAACGATACGACACAAACTGGATTCAAGCTCAGAGCAAAAGAAACGAGTAAGCGACACAAAAATACATTTTTCCATTCAATTAGTTTTAAAAAAAAGAACGAAATGTCCATTGAGACATTTCGTCAAACACCTATGGCTATCACTGATACGTGTCCGATACGGACACGTACAAGACACAAATTTCTACAAATCCTATTCCTACAAGGTCAGGATACTTAGGGCTAGGCATCCATGCAATTAAAACTAAATTTAAATAGGTGGATTAGGATTTTACCTATGGTGTTCTCCAACACAAAAACCCTTTGAATGAGGATTCACAAAAGCCACCAAACACCTTCAAATTGGTAGAAAACTGAGAATAACAAATTCCAACAGCAAGAAAACATCAATTAGAACCTATTGAAATTTTTTGGATTAAAAAGGAGTTAAAATAGATTTTTTAGGGATTTTTGGAGTTAGGAAAATACCTCTTTCTAAACTTGCTCTTTCCTAAAGAGGCTAGCCCTAAATGGAAGAGAATACTTATAGGAGGGAGGGTTTTCCAATGGGTGTAATGGCTGGACAATAAAGTTAGGGTTAGGGTTAGGCACTAGTTAATAGGCTTTGGGCCTCTATGGCTAGTTATTGATTTAATGTTTAATCACAAGTCATGGCTTATGACTTAAATGATCTAACTTAAGTCAAATAACCATACCATGGGTCAACTCTAATCTAACTAGGGTTGCATGCCCTAACCAAGTCCAAACTCAACTAGGGTTATCTCCTAGGATAGTCTACCATAGTTCCAGTCAAAGTCAACATAGTCAACCCCAAAATAAATTCTAAAAATTCCCATAAATTCAAATAAATTCTAATAAATTCAAATAACCCCAAAATAACAAAACACCCTCAAACTAAAAATTTGGTAGTGACAAATCTACCCTCCTTAAAAGAATTTCGTCCTCAAAATTGAAAGACGAAATGCAACTGATGAGAATGATAGAATATACCTCACGGTCCAAAAGATAAGGGTATCGCTCGCACATCTCATCCCCCCGCTCCCAGGTAGACTCTCCTGGAGAATAATGCCTCCATGCGACGCGTACCAAAGGTATCACCTGGTTCTTCAGAACCTTCTTCCGTCGATCTAGTATCTCCACTGGCTGCTCTGGATAGCTGAGAGAAGGTCCAACCTCAATCTCCGAATGATCGAGCGCATGGCTAGGGTCAGCCACGTACCGTCTCAACTGTGATACATGGAATACGTTGTGGAGCCCCACAAGTGCAGGTGGCAAGTCTAGCCTGTATGCCACGTCACCGACTCTTCCGCTGATAACGAAAGGGCCGATGAAGCGCGGGCTAAGCTTTCCGTCTCCACCAAAATGTATCGTACCACGAGTCGAAGATATCCTCAAGAAAACCTGGTCTCCGACCTAATCTCAAGTAAGGTCTCAATTAATTATAATAAACAAACATGATTAATAGAAGACAACAATCAAACCTAAATCTAATCCGACTCTAATCTGTACCTCAAACTCCAAGGGCCTCTGGTGGCTATCGGCCCAGTGCCGATGTCTGTCCTGCGCCACGCGAAGTCTGTCCCTGATGAGCTTCACCTTCTCGGCTGCATCACAACCCATCTCTGGTCCCAGTAAAGCTCGCTCACCAACATCATCCCAAGATAAGGGTGTACGGCACCTACGCCCGTACAGAGCCTCGAAAGGTGACATCTCAATGCTGGCCTGGAAACTGTTGTTGTAAGCAAACTCCACCAAATGAAGATGATCCTCCCAGGAACCTCCAAAGTCCAGGACGCACGTCTGCAGCATATCCTCAAGTGTCTAAATAGTCCTCTCTGACTGTCCGTCCGTCTGGGGGTGGTATGCAGTACTAAACTTGAGCTGAGTGCCCAAGCTAATCTGCAGACTCCTCCAGAAATGGGAAGTAAAGCGACTATTCCGATCTGAGATGATACTGACCGGAACTCCGTGAATCCTGACTATCTGTCGCATATACATCTCCACCAGCCTCTCTGTGGACGTACCCACCTTGAATGGCAAGAAGTGGGCCGATTTGGTCAACTTGTCAACGATGACCCAAATCGCGTCTTTCCCTCCAGGTGTACGCGGCAATCCTGATACGAAGTCCATAGTGATATGCTCCCATTTCCACTCGAGAATGGGCAGCAGCTGCAGTAATCCATCGGGCCTCTGCCTCTCTGCCTTGACCTGCTGACAGACCAAGCACCTAGCTACGAAGCGAGCCACCTTCCGCTTCATCCCGGACCACCAAACATGCTCCCTCAGATCTCGGTACATCTTGTTGGCACCAGGGTATATAGAGTACTGAGATCTGTGGGCCTATAAAACCTACTTCCTGAGCTCTCCACTGGGCACACATAATCTTGAGCCGTGCATCAAGGCACCATCCTCTGCAAGAAAAAACTCGCCGTCCACCAATCCTGCTCGAACCTGCTCTCGGAGACACCTCAGAGCAACGTCCTCAAACTGAGTCGCCTTGATCCTCTCCACCAAGTCCGACTGAATCTGTATCCCCCATAACTGCATCTGTACCCCGAGCACGATCACCTTAATCCCAAGGCTCTCCAAGTCTGTAAGCAAATGCCGATCCATGGTCAAACACATGGCTGTCGGATACCTACTCAAGGCATCGGTAACCACGTTGGCCTTCCCTGGGTGATACTGAAGTAGGATGTCAAAATCCTTTATCAACTCTTGCCATCTACACTGCCTCATGTTCAACTCCTTCTGAGTGAACACATACTTTAAGCTTTTGTGATCTGTGAAGATCTCCACCCTCTCCCTATACAGATAATGCTTCCACAACTTTAGAACAAAATCACCGCTGCCAGCTCCAGGTCATGGTAGGGTAGTTCTTCTGATAGGGACGTAATTGCCTGGAAGCACAGGCAATCACCTTCCCATGCTGCTGCAAGACACAACCTAGCCCATTCCCTGAAGCGTCACTATAAATAGTGAAACCACCTGATCCTGAAGGCAATGTCAGAATCGGAGCTGTCGTAAGCTGCTTCTTCAACTCATCAAAAGCTGCCTGACACGTCTTTGACCAAACGAACTCAGTATCCTTCCGGTTCAACCGAGTCAACAGTTCTGCAACCGAGGAGAAATTCTGCACAAATCTCCGATAATATCCTGCCAGCCCTAGAAAACTCCTGATCTCTGCAACTGAAGTCGGCGCTGCCCATGCCTCAACTGCTATAATCTTTTGGGGTCAACTGAGATACCATATCCAGTCACCACATACCCCAGAAAGTCTATCTGGTCCAAGAAGAACTCACACTTGGAGAGCTTCCCATAAAGCTGCTCTCTGAGAGTCTCCAGCACTATCCGCAGATGCTCCTCGTGCTCCTCCTCAGTCTTGGAATACACTAAGATTTCGTCTATGAACACCACCACAAACTGATCCGGATACTGGTGGAATACCTTATTCATTAGGTTCATAAACACTGCTGGTGCATTAGTTAGCCCAAACGGCATAACCAAAACTCAAACTGCCCGTAACGTATCCTGAAAGCGGTCTTGGGAATATCCTCCCTCTTCACCTTCACCTGGTGATATCCCGACCTCAGATCAATCTTGGAAAATACCCGAGCTCCGCTCAACTTGTCAAAAAGATCGTCGATCCGCGGCAGTAGGTATTTTCTTGATCGTGAGGTTGTTGAGTGCCCTATAGTCAATACACATCCGTATTGACCCATCCTTCTTCGGCACAAACAACACTGGTGCACCCCATAGCGACGAACTCGAGCGGATGAAGCCCTTGTCCTGTAGCTCATCCACTTGCTTCTTCAGCTCCACTAGCTCACTGTTGTTTACCCGATAGACATACTGAGATGGGTTCCGCTCCTGGAACCAAGTCTTTTGAGAACTCTATGTCTCTGTCTGGTGGCAATCCCGGTAACACCTCTGGTAAAACATCCATATACTCCGCTATCAAGGGGTGTGGAATCGCCTACTCCTCAATCGAGACTCCGTAGAAAACTTCGCTGCTCTACTCCGCCTAACGTCTGGAGTACTCGAACTCTGGCTCCTCGGGCACTCTAAAGAGAACTCTATCCCCTCTGCAATCAATGTTGGTGTGGTGCTTGCTCAACCAATCCATGCTGAGTACTATATCGTAGTTCGGCAATAGCATTACGAGCAGACTCACCTCCAACTCATGGCCTCCCAAAACAACTCTCCGACCCTTACAAACATCACGTACGAGGATAATGCCACCCCCGGTTATGATCTTGTAAGTCCTAGGCAACGATTCAGCTATGATACCGTGTCTAATCGCAAAAGATACTGATATGAAACTATACGAAACACCAGAATTGAATAATGCAAAAGCTGGACTGGAGTCGAAGAGAATCGAACCTGTAATCAGCTCTCCTATCACCTCTGTATCCTCAGCCGCTATGGTGAAAGCTCGCCCCGGCTGGCCTCCCTTGGCTTGCTGTTGGTGCTGAACAAATCTCTGCTGCTGGGTCAACAGGGCCGGTCCCCTCTGCGGTCCCCCTGGAGCCTTGGCTCCTGCTCCTGCTCCCTGCCCTGATCGTCCCGAGAACATAGGGCACTCCCTCAGCTGATGGTCTGCTGCCCCACAGAGTAGGCACCTGCCTAGCCTCTTCCTGTACTCGTTCCCCCGTGCCCTGGCTTCTTGTAATAAGCACAGATGGTGGCCTGCTGCCTCGGTGCCTGCTGCTGCACCATCTGCTGCTGATGCTGCACTGGATGATTCCTCGTTGCTGAAACTGCTGCAGCTGGAACCTCTGCTGCTGTGGTGCTGTTGAA